>JAYESA010000018.1:19946046-20546046 GCA_036927795.1 Iris macrosiphon | reverse complement strand
AACCATTATCACTAAACTCATTCTCTTCCCTTTTTGAGGGCATCTACATACTGGAGATCAATTTCCTCAAGAGCTCCCTTACCTATTTTGGTAGATCATTTTATCTTGGAAAGAACCTTGCCAACACTTTAAGTTGCATATTGGCCCCATTACCCATCACCTACGTGGTTTTCCTCTTAAAGATTCTAGGTTACCCAAAGGAGACTGGTCTCTCATTATTCATAAGTTCTACACAAAAAAAACCCTTCATCGAAAGGGAAATCCTTATCTTTTGGTGGATGACTTACCTTAGTTAACTCTTTTCTCACTTCCCTCCCCCTCTACTGCACATCTTTTTTCAAGTTTCCCTCGGGTTCTCAAAAAGAGTGATTCTATTAGAACTCGTTTTCTTTTGAAGGGAGCAGACCCCAACAAGAAGTGTTTCCACTTGCCAAATTGTCGGTTGTGTGCAAGAGCAAAAAAATCTGGTGACCTTGGGGTCAAAAATCTTCCTGTCTTCAACCAACCGCTACTTTGCAAATGGCTGTGGAAAACCTTTAAGGATTCTAGTCCTATGTCGGATACCCTTACAGCCTTTACGATTAGAACACTAGTGCTATCTCATCCTCCAAATTCTCCACCTTTTGGAAAGGAGTTCTCTCTTCGACCTCTTTCTTTTGTAATAATGTTAATTGGAATCTTGACAATGGCAATTGGCAACCTTATCCACTTTTGGACTAATCATTGGACAAATGTACCGGCTACCTTAGAAACTTTTCTCTCTCATAAAATCAAAATCTTCACTTGGCTTTCTTGAATAACAAGATCCTCACAAAAGAGAAATCTCCTGCATAGAAATTGGGTTGATCATGCCTCGTGTTTTTTGCGATGAGATGGTGGATACCACCGACCATCTCTTCTTAGGGTGTTGTTATGCAAATCAAGTTTGGAGCACCCTAAATATGGGGCCTTTGGTTTTTAGTTTTTAACTCTTTTCCTTCTACTGTTACTGAGGCTGTTACTTCTTGGAAGTCATCAAATGTAAACAAAAACGTCAACACCTTTTGGGAAACAAACACTGTTTATTTTTCGACATGCTGGTGCATCTGGAGGAAAAGAAACAAAAGAATATTCGACGACAAATTGAGTGACCATTCTCATGTGGCCTCTAATGCAATATATCTTAGTGTTTCCATCGGTTAGTGTTGCAGATACAAAAACCAAGTATTTCAAATCTATCAGGGTTCTTTGCCTTGAAGAGTTTATTTGTAGGGAAAGTTGATTGGAACCAACTTGGGTCTTATGATCCTTGCTTGAAATGGTCAGCCCCTCCCTTTATTTGCTAATGATGACTTGAGAATATGGACCTTTTGAGTAATTCCTTCCTTCCTACTATATGATATAGCTTATCTCCTTCATATGTTTTGATTCTCTCCTAATATTATGGGTCAGGTTAGTTGTTTTTTCTAGACAACTGAGCATACATTGCTTCTGGTTATCCGACTCACTAAGTTAGAAGCTTCTGATCCTCCTTGTTGGGATCGGAGTCGAAAGGCAGCGAAATAATATCGTTCCCGACCAAAATGAATACACGAAGACTACCCAGTAACCTGCAAACTCACAACCACAACACAATATACACAATTGCGATAATCCGCAAACAAAAACGATTTTTACGTGGAAACCTAACACAAGAGAAAACCATTGGACGATCGAAAACCAACTCAAAAAAGCCTCCACTACTGGAATAGAAGAAATATGCCAACTTCTACAGACTTCTTCCACCGATCTACCAATGGATCACCACAACTTCACAAAAATGAATACAATTGAGAATACAATGAATTACCGAATCCAAGGATAAAACGTACTGATGTAGTCTCCTCGAAAAAACTCCTCAGGAACAAATTGCAAACTCTCTTGCGATTCCTTCTTCCTCTTCTAGCAAGTTGAACAAACTCCTTTCGTGATGAAACCTTTTTTTTTTTGTAGCAAATTATAAAGTGGTCTAAAGTATAGGGAGTTAAACAAAACTTGCTCCCCTTTAAAAAGAGAGAGCTCATTGATCTTTTAATAGGAGCCTACATGGGCTATGAAGGTATGTGTATGTGGATTCATACACGTATCCACTTGTAATATACAAAAGTGTACAAGGGGGAGGGAGCTACGGTTTTTTTTTATAGAGAATACTGAGGAGTCTCCCCAAAATTTAAAAGGAGCATCCTAATTTTTCAAAAAAATTACAGGATGTCGTACAAAATGTTCCCATATATATTTGTATAATATTTATGTTATTAATATAGAATGTCAAGTAAAAAAAAGGTTGAAATATGAATTAAAACTAACTAGTGACAATGCAAATTTCAGAATCCAACATGAAAGGAATTTTATAATCAAATGACAGTTTCAGAATTACAAAATCCTGCTAGAATGACACTTATTTGGATTCTGAAATTAAATCCAGGCTTAAGCTTGAAATTTAAAAGGAAATACAGTTGTAGGTATTTTGGTATTTTCCCATATTATTTATATGTGAGCCACAATTAATTAGAACTTAAGTCCATCACTGTCGTTTGAACCCTCAAAACTTTGGAGCTCCAAACTATTGTCTGACTCTGTCCACCCCACACGAGCCACGTACAAATCCTCAGTACCGTCATCCTCATCCAGAGCCCTGAGCTTCAATGAGTACTGGAGGCCAATGCGCTTGCCATGGCCGTTGTCCAGCCAACGACTATAACCGTGCTCAACACGCTTAAATACAAAATTACTGCTTACTCGTTGGTTGTACTTTTTCACAGCGAACTCACCGAGATGCTTTGTCCAGCTTGAGTGCAGATTATTGATAGGAGTCCACACACCGACTCTGAGCTCCTCAGACACCCCTGGTGTCTCAATAGAGATGGCATCAATAGTAGCTTGAGAAAGAACGAGAACAAGAACACATAATAGAACAAGGAAGAAGGAATTCATTTTGTTTGTGGAATTCTCTCTAATGGCACTGCCAATGCTAACTATCTCATATGTTTATATAGAGAGAATAGAAGTATATTTTGAGAATCCAATATTCTTGAAAATTACTCCATTGGGTATAATTTGCACATTTTCCAGAATACAATATTCTTGTGTTTGGTATCACTTGATTTTGGGGTATACATATCTGGCATTTGAAAATATTTAGTTACACAACCAATATTATTATGCTATGTGTGGTTTGTTGTGTCACAAAGGGCCACACAATTTACATACAATTTACATGGTGATATTTTGTATAACATGAGAGGTTCCAGTATTATTGTATAACATGAGAGGTTGACAAGATGAACTAACCTCACGAATTTGTTGTATCATGAGAAAACCGGTACTTGTGAAAGAAATGATGGATCAGACACGGTATAGTGTAAATTGTCACATGTACCTGCTATTTTGCTCACCCCCTTTCGTGACCGCCAATTGTCCGCGCGATTTGGCGGCCTCCGATTGGAGGGGGGCCTGGAATTTAAGAGGGCAGCTGCGGGCAATGGACGGTCACGAAATGGGACAGAGAAAAAAGTATTTTGGTATAGCTTATCCAAGTGAGTCATTGGATAATTATGAAAATATTGGAAATCATTTGAGAAACACTTAAATGTTTTTCTAGCTACGGAGGATCAGAATTGATATTTGAGTTTTAAATTTGATAAAAGATGGTAATGTATGTTATACTAAAATATGGAAAGCCTAAAGAGGATTACTCAATTTTTACTAAACTAGAGGGGGGAACTGCACTCTGGCTCCATCCTTTCCGCTCATAAAAATTGATGATTCTGATTGAGATCCTTATGGAAGTCCAAAAGATTTGAAGAAAATAGTGCTGCAAACTTTATTTCTCTTCATTCTTTTGTAACTCCAATACATAATATTCTGAAGGAAGATAACTTGGTATGAAGAACTTTACTACAAATGGAAAATTATTTTTTAAAATTAGTTTATATTTTGCAGTGTAGAAATTTATGTGGTTGTAGGCATTGAGACGGAGAGATGAGAAGATATGATTGCTACTTCTAAAATCTCGAGAGAAATAATGATATAGAGTAAACGAAACATACTCTCCTATGGAGAGATTCTTTTATTTATAATAGATAAAATATACAAATAAGAAAAATATTGACTTTGACTCTATTTATTATATTGACTAAATCTTTTACTAAATCTATTTTAATGACCCTAAAAAATAATTTTGACTAATCTTAAAATACACTAAAATTGATGTTGACCTAATTATTCTGACTTACCATAATCACGGTCAACCATGAGCATAATTTATTGTAGCCAACTTACCAATTCTTGACTAATCTTAAAATACACTAAAATTGCTTTTTTTATATGTTTTTTTTCGTATGAGTCGGATCACATTGTAGTCTACCCCAACCTATTTCAGCCCACACAAGTTCGAATTTCTGGTTCCGCCATTGGGTGTGGCGGTCTCTTCCAATGTGGGCGAGTGATCATTATGGTTTGATCCTCAACATGTCCAAATAATGCCAAATTAAGAAAGACTTGTCTCTAGTGAGTGTGTAACTAATTCATTTGTTGTTTCCATTATTTTTTAAGTATTTCAACATATAGTTTACTTAAACCAACAACAAAAATTGTTGGTGTTGTTTCCTTTGGACTAAGAAAAATAGTTCCACATTGGCTACACCACCAAGTGGGTATCACTATATAATACTTTTTATGAGTTGAGGTGTGCACATGGGGTGTAGTGGGGCACATGGGTGTCATGTGGGGGTATTTTATTAGAAGAAAAAATGATTAACTCCTCATTGAAAGCATTTATGCTTTTTGTCATGCTATTGGAATTTATTCCATATGAGCTAAGCCCGCGACTCGGACTCGGACTCAAGGGCATAAAGTGGCGCTTTGTTGGCGCACTTAGCATCGACGCATGACGCTTGTGCGCATTTTGATGCGCGAGTTCATGCGATGTCGCATGAGCTGCCGTATGAGCGGTTGCTTGCATGGCCGCTGCTATCAGATATATTTGAACGGTTATGGAAAGACATGGTCAGTTATTCATATCCTTTTTTGTGGGATTTGAATTAATTCGTGCATATCTTTGTAGGATTTGCAGTTATTTTGTTCCTATATTTTCTTAACTAATAGTCGATTTGGCTCCTCTATAAATAATCTCTTCGTGCCTCCATTGAGGATTTACTTCGAAATAGATGGGTCGAAGAGAGTTGTTCATGCCGCCATTGAAGTCCAGAAAGTTCGTGCGAGTCCAAGCAGGAGGTGACAGCGAGCGTTCCAGAAGCTCTTCGTGAACTTGCTAGTTCCTGGAAGCAGATCGTGTAGGACGAATCTTGCTTTGAGCAACGGTGATCTTCATCACCCCAGCAAGCAGAGTTTCTTCTTCTTCTTCTTCCTCTTTCTTCTTTTCTCCTGAGAAGTTGCAACTAGTTGTGTCCGTCTGCAACTGTGATTGCAAGGAAGAACTGAGATTGTTTTATGATTATTGTAATTTCTGCAGCAAGTTGTAATTTGATTAATATTATAAGTTGTTCGTTGGATCGAGACATATCAATGAGAAAACTTTTGTGTGAACTCCTGATCTTGAGTTCAACTTTCGGTTCTTCCATCTTTGATTAAGTCCCGAGACTAACAATCTCAAAACAAGATCCAAGTAAGATGGAGAACAACCGTGCAAGTCTTCTCAACACAAGCTTTAACAAACTTGAGAAGTTTGACAGGGAGCATTACAACGTCTGGAAGAGAAGGTCAGCCTTAATCTCCAACTCGTAGATGTAGACTACGTGTTGACAGATCATGCGCCTGTTATTCCGGAGGGTAAAGATGTTACTGTTCGGACGATTGCAACTGCAAGAGCTAAGCAAAACAAGTGGAAAAGAGACAACAACCTCTGCAAATTGCTGATTCTCAACTCCATAGAGGATACTCTGGCGGAGTCATATAGTAAGACGAACCATGCAAAAGTCGTCTGGGAGGCTTTGGAAAAGCACTACAAGGAGGATGAGAACTGCAACAAGATCCATGCGACGGAAAAAGTCTGAAAGATGCGATTTGAGGACGACAAGACGATGTTGCCTCAAGTCAAGGAATTTCTCAAGTTACGTCAAAAACTTGAGGATGATGGTAAGCCATTGGTCGACTCTTTCGTCGTGGGAGATATTGTTGCCGAGCTCTCTCCTGGTTGGAGCAAGTTTATCTCAGACGTGCACCAAAAGAAGATGGAGGTGAGTCTTGATCAACTATTGCACAATATCCATGTGGAAGATGAGTTGAGGGCTCAAAACAAAGTGGACACACTGTCCAAACAGTTGACAAAAGTCAACTTGGTGCGTACTGGTGACTCCAAGGGGAAGCAGAAGGCTTCTCACAACAAGAAAAATGACTTCAACCATCTGAAGGTGAAGTCGGCATCGTTCAAACCAAAGCCTAAGAACGATGGGACTTGTTTCAACTGCGGCAAGAAAGATCATTTTAGTAGAGACTGCAGATACAAGTCTAAACAGAAAGAGCAAGGTGAGCCTAACAAGGTTGTCATGATTGCGCAGGTTGCTACGACTGGCGTCGACACTGACTGGTATGTGGACATTGGCGCATCATGCCATGTTTGCTCAAAGAATGAGTTATTCACCACCTATAAGCCTACATCTGAGAAGGTTATGGTGGCGGACAAGTCACATGCTGAAGTATATGGGATCGGGACAGTGGTACTAAATCTGACTTCGGGGAAGTCACTGACTCTTCAGGATGTGAAGCATGTACCGGTGATAACCAAAAACCTGATCTCTGGAAGTCTGCTCTGCAACGCAGGCTTGAGGATGGACATCAATGCTGGACATATGGTAATGTCCTATAAAGGAACATACTTCGGAAAAGCCTTTTGTACCGAAGAGTTGTTCAAACTTCAACTTGTAACTCCTGCTAATAATGTCAATGCAGTCTCTACTTCTGGTTATTCTCTTGAGTTATGGCATAATAGACTAGGACATGTTCATTGTAAAAGAATAAACAAAATGTCTAGTCTAGGGCTTATCTCCAAATATGAGGGGTAAGGAGGTGGAGAAGCGTGAGGTTTGTGCGCAGACAAAAATTACAAGAAAATCGTTCAAACGGGTAAACCGAAGTACAGATCTCCTGGAGTTTGTACACTCAGATATTTGACTTCAAATAGTTCTCCACAAAAGTCGGGATAAAGTATTTCATTACTTTCATCGACGACTACTCAAAGTATGCGTTCGTCTATCTGCTCAAGTCTAAAGATGAAGCATTCGAGAAGTTCAAGGAGTTCAGAGCTAAAGTTGAACGTCAAACCGGACAACAACTCAAGAGACTCAGAAGTGATCGAGGCGAAGAGTATAGGTCTATTGAATTCGCGTCGTTCTGCAAAGAACATGAAATTGTCAATGAGACGACTGTTCCATATTCTCCTCAATCAAATGGAGTAGATGAAAGGAAGAACAGGACGTTGACAGAAATGATGAACTCTATGTTGTTAACCGCGGGTCTTCCAAACTGCTTCTGGGAAGAAGCTGCGCTTACGGCTACTTTCATTCTGAACAAAGTGTCATACGCTGACTTTCGATGTCACTCCTCATGAACTCTGGTTCAAGGTCAGACCCAACTTGAATGTCATTCGAGTGTGGGGGTGTCTGGCATATATGAAGCAACCAGACTTGAAGATTCAAAAGCTGAGGACAAGGACTACAAAAGGTATATTCTTGGGATATGCTGAAAAGAGTGATTCTCGGAGGTTCTTTGATATCGAGTCTAACTATATCATTGAATCTCGCGACGGAGAATTCTTCGAAGATAAATTTGCAAGGCACAATAACGTTGTTATCGCGGACATTCCGAAGAATAATGTGAGTGCAATGGAGGTTAACGCTTCCAATGAAGATGTGGTCCAAGAGGAAATCATTCCAGAGACAACGTTCGAACCAGAATTTGCAAAACCGAGAACTAAGCGGGTGAGGAGACAGGACTTCGGAGATAATTTGGTCACCTATCATATGGAAGCAGATCCGCTTACCTATGATGAGGCGATGAAGACCAGAGACGTTGTCTTCTGGAGGGAGGTTATTAATGATGAGTATGACTCAATAACCTCCAACAACACTTGGGTGTTGGTCGATCTATCTGAAGGAGCTAAATCAATCGGATGCAAGTGGATCTTCAAGAAGAAGATGAAGGCCGATGGAACTGTTGACAAATTCAAGGCAATGCTGGTAGCCAAAGGGTTTTCTCAGAAGCAGGGAATCGACTACTTCGACACATATGCTCCAGTAGGACGAATGACGACCATCAGGATGTTGATTGCTATAAGTACAATTTACAAGCTAGTTATACATCAGATGGATGTGAAAACAGCATTCCTGAATGGTTAGTTGACCGAAGAGATTTACATGCAACAACCAGAAGGATTTGTCATCAAAGGGCTTGAAGACAAAGTCTGCAAGTTGGTAAAATCGTTATACGGTCTAAAGAAAGCTTCCAAGATGTGGCACGAGAAGTTTGATAAAGTCATAAGATCAAACGGCTACAGGGTTAGTGAGACGGACAAGTATATTTACAAAAAGTTTGCTGACAGAAGAGGAGTCATCGTTTGTCTATACATGGACGACATGATGATTCTAGGTACGGATCTAGCATGTGTCAATGAGACAAAGAAGTTTCTCTCATCCAAGTTCAGTACGAAGGACTTAGGGGAAGCTGATGTTATCCTGTGGATAAAGATCATCCGAACGGACACTGGAATAGCGTTGTCACAGTCTCATTATATTGAGAATATGCTCACACGCTATGGATATCAGGATCTTACAGGGATTGATACTCCGTAAAGGTGTGACGAGAAGCTGAAGCCGAATCCAAGGGAAAGTGTCAGACAACTGGAGTATTCAAGCGTCATCGGAAGTTTGATGTATGCAACAACTGCCACAAGGCCTGACATAGCTTTCGTCGTGGGGATACTGAGTCGGTTCACGAGCAATCCAGGTGTTGAGCACTGAAAAGTTATGAAAAGAGTGATGAAAAATCTCAAGATTACTCAGAAGTATACACTGCACTACAGCGGGTATCCGACAGTAGTGGACGGCTTCAGTGATGCAAGCTGGTGTTCAGAAGTAGAGAGCGAAAGGTCCACAGGAGGTTACATCTTTTCCATGGGTGGAGCTGTTATATCGTGGAAGTCGAAGAAGCAAACAATGATCTCTCATTTCTCGATGGAATCTGAGTTCTATGCACTAGCAGCTCCAGTGGAGGAAGCATAATGGCTTCGGGAGCTCATGCATGATCTTCCATTAGTTGGTGCAGATTCCAGTGGTACCGATATACTGTCACAACCAGGCGACTGCAGCGGTGGAATCAAATGACCTCTTCAATGGTAAGAAGAGGACTATACGACTGAGACACAGGGAAGTGAACGATCTTATCAAGACTGGGGTTATTGTCGTAATTGATGTTCGGAGTCAAAAAAATCTGGCCGATCCGTTCACCAAAAAGATCTCAAGCGCCAGTAGGTCGAGGACACAACAATCAAAATGGGCTTGAAGATATTATGATATTCTGTCTTTGTAATTCTACCATAAAGTTTTATGTTATTAGTTCAAAGAGAAATCTACTAGGCATATAGCTTTTAGTTCAAAGAATGATCATTGACTAGAACAATATTAGGAACAGTGGGTAGTCTTTTGAGATATTGATGGATTACGGACCCAGAACCACTGTTGTCTACTATATGTTCTCTGAGTAGAACAAAGTGTTGTGGGAGGATGGCTTAGACGTCTTAATGAGTCTAGGGCTTTTGGAATGTCCGGCGTACCTTACAGGAAGTACGGTAGCACAGCACTACAAAGGAGCGAAGGACTCTATGCTACAGTGGGTGACACCACCATAAGGTTCCTCGATAGGATAATGCCTCGGCTTCACGAGCCATGTCACAGCGACGTAGCACCGCATATAGGCAGGTGGCCCAATGTTGTAAAATAAAGAGTGGTAGACAACACTACAAAGAGGCCGGTGACCTCATGTTACGGTGGTGTGACACCACCAAGAGGTACCTAGAGAGGATAAAATCTCGGCTACGCAAGCCATGTCAAAGCGGCGTAACACCGCAAGGAAGTACAAGGCTTCATGTTTGGTAGTTTGGCACTACAAAGAGGTTGGGACCTCATGCTACAGTGGATGACACTACAATGAGGTGGGACCTCGGCTTTGGACCATGACACTACAAGAGTGATAGCACCGCAAGGAAGCGCAAGACTTCATGCCAAGGACTGTTTAAAAGAACTCACCTAGAGTGTATGGAAAGAGATATAGGACGTCTCTTGAGGGTAAACTTGTAGACGTCCAAAATACATACACCAAAATCAGACGTGCACAGGGCCTTTAATGTGCAACCGGAAGCACAGTTGATGTAATTGTGTAAGTGAGAAAAATTGCAGCTATGGTGCAAAATTTAAGGCCTAGTTCATTCTTGTATCGTACTGTTATTTGACCCATGCGGGAAGATTCAATTCGAAGCGACATCTATCCTAATGCATAATGGACAGTCAATATGGGGAACGTTCAACCCATATATTGAGATATGTGGGGGATTGTTGGTGTTTCCTTTGAACTAAGAAAAATAGTCCCGTATTGGCTACATCACCAAGTGGGTATCTTTATATAATACTTTGTATGAGTTGAGGTGTGCACATGGGGTGTGGTGGGGCACATGGGTGCCATATAGGGGTGTTTTATTAGGAGAAAAAAATGATTAACTCCTCAATGAAAGCATTTATGTTTTTTGTCATACTCTTGGAATTTATTACATAGAAGCTAAGTCCGAAAGGGGCTTAGCGACTCAGACTCGGATTCGGATTCAAGGGCACAAAGTGGCTCTTTGTTGGCGCACTTTGCACTCAGCATGTCAGCATCGGCGCATGGCGCTTGTGCGCATTTTAATGCGCTTGTCCGCTCGGTTATGCGCGAGTGCATGCACTGCTGCTTGAACGGCCGAATGCGCTGCTACTTGCGCGGCCGCATGCGCTGTTGCATGCGCGGCCGCATGAGTGGTTGCTTGCTTGGCCGCTGCTATCCGGATATATTTGAACGGTTATGGAAAGATATGGTTAGTTATTCAGATCCGTTTTTTGTGGGATTTGAATTAATTCGTATCTATCTTTGTGGGATTTGCAGTTATTTTGTTCCGATCTTTCCGTAACTAATGGGCGGCATGGCTCCTCTATAAATACTCTCTTCTTGCCTCCATTGAGGATTTACTTCGAAATAGATGAGACGAAGAGAGTTGTTGCTGCCGCCATTAAAGCCCAGAAAGTTCGTACGAGTTCAAGCATGAGGTGACAGCGAGCGTTCCAAAAGTTCTTCGTGAAATTGCTGGTTCCTGGAAGCAGATCGTGTGGGACGAAACTTGTTTTGAGCAACGGTGATCTTTATCACCCCAGCAAGCAGAGTTTCTTCTTCTTCTTCTTTTCTCCCGAGAAGTTGTAACTAGTTATGTCCGTCTGCAACTATGATTGCAAGGAAGAACTGAGATTGTTTTATGATTATTGTAATTTCTGTAGCAAGTCGTAATCAGATTAATATTATAAGTTGTTCGTTGGATCGAGACATATCAGTAAAAAAAATTTTGTGTGAATTTCTGATCTCGAGTTCAACTTTCGGATTTCTATCTTTGATTAAATTCCGAGACGAACAAAAATCATAGAACTCGTGAGTTCCTAATGTTTCAAACTCAACCATGAAAAGTCTACCTAAGCCCAAACAAAACATTTTACAGGCAACTCCGTAGGCATGCTTTATGAAGATGATGAGATATGACCAAGAGGTTGAAGAAAAGAGCATAGATGAAGTTTGACTGGGATCTCCATACACTAAGACTTCGCTTTATTTGTGATCTCTGTCACATCATCTTCGAGTTCAGGCTCGAGAGGAGGTGAGGTGTGCTTTATGTATTACTATTTCTTTCAGTTAATTAATACGTTATTTTGAGCAATTTAAAGTTTCATTTGAATGAGTCTCATCATATAATCACCACCTATTTTTGACGGACACGAGTCCTACACAATAAGAAATGTACATGGTAACATGCGCACGACAGCATGTTATTGAGAAGTGTGATATAATTCAAGTTTTGATGATTTTGTCTATCACCATAGTCAGTATTTATTCAGACTATGACCATATTGTTTTTCATTACTGTGACTCATTTATTCTTCGGGCCACAGATGAAGAACTTCGCCTCCTGAATGCTACTCTGTGAGAGTGATGGATCAAGGAAGTACTCAAAGAAATACAAGAAATTGGATGCAACTCTATAGAAGATCTTGATTTCTTACATACATGTAGTAATGTAGGAACAATATTATGTATGGATCTGAAAGTCACTTGTATTATGATCGACTTGGTGGTTATCAATAAGTTGTTTTGTTGGATGCTTGGTCCAAGTATGTAACTTTTTATTCAAAAAAAAAAAATTATGAATACATTAATATGGATTATGTTGTTATTATAACTTAATAGCATTATCTTCAGTTGAGGGCTTGTGTATATCAGTCACAAGGAAGAGTGAGGCTAAACTGCATGTAGATGCACAATGATCACATTCTCTGCTTGGTTGGATTAGGTACTTAACATGTATGTTTTAAGTATCTAATTAGCAATAAACAAGAAGCATAAGTTGAGAATAACAAGGATTTGGCAGGGGTTTTAAGTAGGGAGACAGACAACATAAGTACCTACTATCGAATATCCCAGAATGTTACAGCCTGCAACTATCATTGAATCACATTATGTTATAATTTGCAAGGCCAGAACAAGAAAAAAATTATTAGACAAGCAATGGGGGAGTATACAATTACAAACATTCTAAATGCTACAAAATTAATAATCAAATTATACAATTGGGTCTTTCTTACCATTCTTTTTGTATTTTGGGATATGCTGGCATCAACTCCAAGTGTTGCAATTGAATATGGTGATCACTACCATCATGCTTAGCACAAACGGTAGAAGGTTGATAATCTTTTCTTCACTTCCTCTCCACTGTCTCCACCACCTATGAATTCCCTCAGCATCGCTGCTGGCAGTGACATTTTTAGGCTCAGGCCCTGTGGTGTTGCTCATCTCTTTACTGTTAAACAAAAAACATATGCAGAGCAATATAGCCTTTAGACATTAGGATTTTGCAAATTTAGTTTTAATAGAACAAGCAATAAAGAGCTTTTAGTAAGAGGTTGCATTGGATGCTCCAGTATTACACTTCTTAAGTGTAACACGCAAAAGGTACAAAATCTTGATCCTCAAAATCCAAGTGAAGAACACTGCAACTCCAAAGTGACTCTTTTCTTTTCACAGATTTCAGCAGATTATAATTTGGAAACACAATAAATGGCTTGGAGGACATGCAATAATGTATACCTTTCTATTTTGAGAAAAGCACCATATACTTCCTATCAGAAAACTAAAAATTGTAGTTAAGAATGACGGTGACTTTTGAAGAAAAATATTTTCAGGGGATTCCTATTATTTCAAGGTATAACACATTTAGAGAGTATCAATCAGCACAGGTGTTTGCAGCCAAGCAGGCTTGAGGGACCCATTCTCTCTGCAAATATGTATTTAACATAAACACTTGTTTGTCATGAGAGGGAAGAGAGGATATTAGGAAAAGACAAAGGGGGGCATAAGCTTCTGACTCACCTTCCAGGGAAGATGCAGTTCCCGTGACCTGCAAACAGAAAGGAATTTGCTTCTTATACATCAATGGAAACACAAGTATTTTTGCTAAAACCATACAGGAATGATGCCTCCATCAGAAAAAATTATATCAAACAATCTAGTTACTAGGAGTTTCACCTCAGAGAACTTTTTGTTTTAAAATTGAGGATGCGTGAAATATTCTACTTTCTGGGATCATGATTTAAATAGTTTGACACTGCGATTCTCCCAAGAAAAAAAAGTTAAAAGAGGTCTAGCAAATATCGAAGCAACTATCAGAATTTCCAGAACAACCCATTTTTAGTGGAGAGAAATAACCTATGAAGTAATATCCTACAATATGCATATAGGAGCCCTCTAGAAGAACTTTCTAGTGTCTTGTCAGTTGTGGGAAATGTGGACCCTAGAAGATACAAATGATTGGCTTGAAATGACACTAGTAACTAAAGCTATCTGACAAATTCCAAGAGAGAGAAGATGTACTCTTCTTCTGAACAATAAATCAAACTTGAAAATCAGCTTGGATTGTCTCTTAGCTTTGAAATGAGTGGCATATGCCTAGTATCATTCATTCATTTCCATACTTCGACAAGGTATCAAAGCTTCCCATTCTCCCCAAACCTTAATTATCTAATTCCCCATCCCAAAACCATAATTCCCATCACCATCCCCAAATTCCACCATTCAAAACCCTAATTCTCATAAAAAAATTCGCAGAAATCCAATTCTGAAATCCTAGATTTTGTAGTACTGACCTGAATTGAGGATTCGAGCCACCGACCACAAGAATTGGTCGTCGGAGTTGTCTTTTCCGCCGCCAAGTCATGTCTTGCTTTGGATCCGATTCAGTTATAGTCTGATATATGTCCAGTCATTTTGAAGAGTTTCAGTGATCATCGACTCATCTAGAGTCATCATTGGAGTTTGTTCAAGCTCTGGCGATCGATCGATCGACTTCGGCCTCTGGTGATCAATCGGCTTCCGTGATGATCGATCAACTTATGGTGATTGATTTATGGTGTGAGTTCAAACCTTAACCCTAATTTTTCATTCCAAGGAGAAGAGAGAGAGGAGAGATCGAGTCTTATTTATCTCTCTCTCTCTCTCTCTTTTGGGAAATTTGGTATGTCTCCCTTCACTTCATGACGCTATGGTGGAAGCTCGTCCCCAACTTTTAATTTCTTTCAACCCTTATTTACAAATACTACCATAGAATCCCTACTTGTGTACATACATTATCTACAATCATACTAAACTAAGACACAAATGACCTTCATATAAGACAAAAAATTGAATCGAGCTACCCTCTTTAGAAGTGAAAATTAATTCATCTATTAAAAGCCCTAAGACTTTCCTCTATTTACACCTCCCTACCCTTATGGAAAGTGACACGTGTCTCACTTTTGCTACTTTCTAAAACAACCCAAAAGTTCTCCAAAATTGCAACTCCACCATCTCCATTTCCCTTCATATTTTGCTTTCCACGTCTATAAATTACCAAACTTGTCCATGGTTGTATAAAGTACATTAAATGCACTTTATTTCTAATGGAAGTCCCCCTTCCTTTCCGGGAATATCACATACTAGATTTATATCACAAGTTAGGTCGACAATTAAAAAAAAAGAAAAAGAAAAATCTAGATAAATATAATTTAAACATAATAATTACTATAATATTAATTCTACCTAAAATATAATTTGTGTTGTATAAAGTTAACAGAAACTAAATCTTGTACCTCTCAAGTATAACAATCTAACATTTATGAAAAAAAAGAAATAAAAAATAAGGATATAAATATGAGATCTACTGAACCATTTTATTTAATATAAAATAGAAATTCTACAGGTTTAGGATTATTAATCTAGTACAAGCCATACCCAATGACCAAAGTAGACTCCATAATTCCAAATAATGTAGAAAATTACAAAATAAATCATCAATACTATAGAAATTAAATTAATATATTTTTATAGTTTAAAATATATAAATATACAATATAGAATTTTATGGGTGTTACATTTGAACACGTACACATCAATGTTAACGATTATGTAATTTGTTACATAGTAATTCGTAACAAATCAATGTTATTTGTTACATAATTTTAAGCCTATATGTTACATAAAATTCTACGATGTTATATAATACTGATATTTGTTACATATAAGGGTAATATGTAGCATCTACCTGTAATCTGTTTTATATTACTGCTAGTTGTTACATATTAGGATAATATATGACATCTACATGTAACATGTGATATTATTTAACTTGCAAGCTTTGCAGCTAAATTAAGACTTCGGTACCTAACTTGTGATTTTTCTACTTCACGTGTTACTTTGGTAACGTCTTACTTTTGTAACAAAATTGTGATAACGGTATGTGACATGTGACCTTTAATTTCATATTACATGATATGATATTGATAACTAACTTGTGATCAACTTTAGTAACTTTTGCCCTTGGTACTTAATATAATATTAGTATTTAACTTATGATATTGATACAATACATGTGACATCGAATGTTACTTGTCGTTGTAAGTATTATAAATAAATTGTACGCTGCATGCAAACTTGAGGCAAAAATCAGAGACCGAAATTTGACTAAAGTGAAAGTAGCTTGTCATTAATAGCATGTTTTGGTTGATTGCTTGAGATTTTGAGATCAGCTTTATCCATGATGGCTTCTACAGATTCGTCTTTGCCTTCCGGATTTGATATGCACCCTCTACAACACCACTATCCACGAACAATTTTTACATGATTTGATAGTGTACTTTTTGGCAGTAGATTATCATTTGCATATCAGGATCTATTTCATGTTGATATCGACTCTTCATCTATTATTTCCTATTGTTGGTTGTGATCAATTGACTGATTTATCACACTTTACCGTTCCTGATGTTTATCACGTTCTGCGTTTGACCATGAGCCTACTGTCGGTTTCTGGATTAACCGACATGTCCTATATTGTTTCATTCACCGCCACTTCTTGCACCATAGGATCCTTACATGGGGATAGTTGTTGGGACGGGTTATAAGCAAGATGGTCTTTACTACATAAACCATATTACACTTCTGCTACAAGTTGTTGCTACTTGTCTTGACCTTGCTACACCACCTCCCACATGTGATATCTGGCACATGAGATCAGGTCATCTATCGTTTTCTATACTTCAGTTGTCTTCTTTCGATGTTTTCAGGAACTTTTCCGCAAGTTCCTAATACCTTGTATAGGATATATTCATAGCTGTCATGTTGCTAGTATTTTTCAATTGAGTATGTTTCTATTTCTCCTTCTGATCTTGTTCACTCTTTTGATGTTTGGGGACCCTCTTCTCATATAGCAAAGGGAGGAAATAGATACTATGTCATATTTGTTGATGATCTTTCTCGATTCACTTGGCTTTATTTGATATCTCGCAAGTCTGAGGTCTTCTCGAAATCGAAATATATTGTGTTTGCAAAGATGGTTGAGACTCATTTGTCTTGGATAAAGGTACTCCTCTCAGATTTAGGGGAAAGTACATGTCACATCAGTTTCGTGACTATCTTGTTTCCTAGGGAACACTTGTGCAATTTTTTTTTCTTTGTGCTCATCAGCAGAATGGGGTTTTAGAGCATTGTCATCGTCATATCCTTGATGTCACTAGATCTCTTCTTTTGTTCCTAGTTTAGTTTTAGGTAGAAGTTGTGCTCACTAGGGTGTTTTCATCAACAGGATTTCGACTCTATATTCTTGTTGGTGTTCTCCTTATCAACGTTTATATGGTTGCACTCCTGAATATTCCATAGTGTCTTTACTTACACTTATTTTGTTCAGTTACCCTCTCCTACGTCCTCCAGGTCTGTTCCTTGTGTGTTTTTTGGGTATAGTCCTCGGTATAGGGGCTATCGATGCTATAATCTTGTTATCAGACGTCTTCACATCTCTTGTAATGTCATTTTTAAAGAGATTGTTTCCTACTATACTCTATGATGCCCTCCAATTCCTTTACCACCATCACGAGGAGCTTGTTTCCCTTGATAATAAGACCACATCACCACCTGCTATGCCTGCTTCATATGCTCCGTCCATACGTCCTCCTATTATTCAAGTTTACCAGTGTTGTGATCAGTCTACTATTATTGTTGAGTCTATTATACCACATGTCCCTGTTAGATCATGTACCACCCATCGTACCACCTTTGCATCGCTCCACTCGTCTACATCGCTCGCCTGATCGTTTCGCTCTCTTTATCACCTTAACTCCTGCACTTCGATCTTTTCTTGCTGCTACTTCTACTCACTGGGAGCCCCAAACATACCAAGAGGCTGCCACCATTTCTGAGTGGCAAACAACTATGTATGAGTTACGAGCTTTAGAACATATACATACATCAGATCTTGTAGCATTGTCCACTGGCACGTGTCCTATTAACTGCAAGTGGGTGTGCAAGATCAAGACTCTAGCTGATGGCACCATAGATAGATACAAGGCAAGGTTAGTTGCCCTTTTATTCTAGCAGTATGTGTTAATTATGATGAAACATTCGCTATGTTGCAAAGATGAATACACTTCTGACTCTTCTACTTGTTGCTTCTGTCCGTGCCTGACCTATATCACTGATGGATGTGAAGAATGCATGACTCCTCTTGGTTTATCTCATACTGTCGGTAATGTATATCATTTCTACAAGGCTTTATATGACCTAAAGCAGACTCGTTGGGCATGGTTCTCCAGATTTACTACTACTATTCATGTTGATGGATTCTCTATGAATTATTATAATCATGTTCTATTTACACACATTTATGGGACACAACTTCTGTTATATGTTTATATGATTATTGTTGGTGGTGATTCTGCACAAATTATGCAAGTCAAGAAGAACATGTAACATAGTTTAAGATGAAGAATTTTGGTCTTCTCGTCAATTTTTTTTTTTTGGTTTGGAGGTTGACCATTCTCCTCGTTGATACCTTCTCTTATAGCAGAAGTTCATTGACAAAAAACTTGATAAAGCATAGGTTACATATACTTGCACGATACCTACGACTTTTGAGTTCAATCTCAAGATGCGTTCTGTTGATGGAGATAGTCTTCCAGATCCGTCTCGGTACACAGTTAATTGGCTGTTGATTTATCTCACCACAAGTCATTATGATATCTCTCATATTGTATATTCTACCAGTCAATTTGTTTATGCGTCATGTACTACATACTATACTGCTATGTTGCAGATTCTTCGCTATATATAGGGCTCCAGCACTAGATCACTGTTCTCGACTATTTTGTCCTTAGGTTCATGCTTATTCTAATGTTGATTGGAGTGGTGATGTTTTTGATTGGAGATCCACTAATGGGTTCCGTGTGTTTCTTTGATTTTGTGAAAATTAAAGAAACAAGATGTGGTGTCTAGATTAGAAGTTGAGTATCGGACTATGGCTACTACCTATTGAGATCGCTTAGCTTTATTGGCTTATTACTTAGATGGGTCTTAAACCTCTGTGTTATGACAATACTAGTGTTATTCAGATTGCTTGCAAACATGTGCTTCATGAGATGACGAAACACTTAGAGGTTGATTGTAACTATGTTAGACAGTAGTATCTTCTGGGACCGTCTCGCTACCACATGTTACCTTACGCAGATTGTAGACTTCTTCACGAAGGCCCATACACTTCAGAGGCACTCCTTCATACTCAGCAAACTCGACGATTGATTCTCGTGAATTCGAGGGAGGGTGTTATCTAGTTGGTTGTTGTTTACAATTGTTTTTCATTTGTACCTTCTTCTTGCTAAACTCACATTGTTCTAATATAGGGAGTTTAGTCCCACCTCGGATGGGAGAAGTGCCCCCTCTGAATGTCAATGCATAAAAACCCATTGGCACATGTATGTAATCCATTCCTTTCCATAGTTTGACAGGTAGATGGTTTAAATTGGTCTCAGAGCCTATCTACTACATCGGAGTTTGAAATATAGGAACAAACCTAGAGCCAGGATTAAAATTACTGGAAAACACATGAGAAAAAAAAATCATTTACTAGGCTAATGTTTGCTGCAGAGGAACTGCATAAGGTTGGAAGCATGGACATATGTTAGCCTAACACCCCGACAATAGCCTTGTTCTGTTGCGATGAAGGCTGGAAGCTTAAGAGCTGTGTTGTTAGCATCTTACATTTGGAAGCATAGGAGCTATGTTGTTAGTATCTTAGGATACACGATACACTTACGATACGGTGCGATATACTACCATTTCGTTACGTATAGGTTAATCCAGGTTAATCCGATACGATACATATTGTCTGATAGATAGTATCGATTTTTTTTTTTACTTGATCAGGTAATATATACTTAAGAACTTGGATTATGGAACTAGAATTTCTTGTAAAGGTGAAACAAATAAAACGTTCATGAAAAAATTATATCAAATCATGTTCCTATATAAATTTAGAAGTATAGAACTGAAACCCTATAGTTAATGTAGCATACGATAAGCAATACATGATATGATAATGCACGAGTTCGACAACCTAGCCTAAGAGATTACTACTTCTAATGCTCTTATGAGACTTTCTGTGGTCAAAGGAGCCCACTTCCATCATAAGTCCTATATTGCCCTTCACTCAAAATATAACTTACAAGCTATTAGATAGTATGCTCCTTCATGCACAGGAAATTTGAAATAACATCAGCTTCCTGGAATTGCTGGACACTCTTATTATCCGCCATTTTAATGATGGGGATCCATTGACTATCATGATGTCGCCAACAGTTTTTAATCATATGGTATCTATTATTATATCTGCAAGGTTCACTGGGAGCACTTATCTTAGATTGCACGCACTTGTTGAAGCATTGATCCTCCAGGGTTATGGTTTAGTTTGATTCTTCCAGAGAGGTACACTAATTAGCTTCTGAAAGCCGTGCTTAGATAAAGTGGTTTCAGTGTAACCCAATCCCCTCCCACAAACCCCAACCCTCTCTTCCCAATGAAAATCACAGATGATTTCGGTGACAAACTACCATACAAAGCCCAGTTCAGATCCAATTTCCTAGTGGGCGACTGCTTTACAAATAAAAGTTTCCTAAGTTCTCCGACAACGATAAACTAATGGGCAACCTTTGCTTCTAGTGTCATTCCATGGCCCAGTAGCACTTAAAAGGGGATCCTAGGCAGTCCTATTAATGGACAACCTTTGCTGCTAGTGCCAGTCCATGGCCCGTAGCACTTAAAAGGGGATCCTAGGCAGTACTAAATTGTGCAAAAGGAACAAATTACAAATACAGGACTCAATAAGAAACAAAATTCAATCTTAGGATCCACCACATTCCCCATCCTTTGCCTCCCTCTCTCATAGGGCACCCCCCACTCCGTAGTACAACTCGAAATCAAAGTGTAAACTTCAATTTTTCTAATCCCACCAACAAACCATCCACCCCACCCAAACCCAATAACTCACCCATTCTCCAATTTCATTTACCAATCATATGAATGAACTGATAACAATTTGTACAAATCCTAACACTATTAAGTAACATAAAGAGTGTTGTAGTGTAACGAGGCTCCAGCTAATGCAGGATGTACGTAGTCTTACTACCAATATATAGAGAAAGATGTTAGTCGAGCCAACCTCTAGCACTAGAAGTGACACCATTAACATAATTGAAACAGTAAGTAACTACACTCACTTGGATCAGTGGTGGTGACCATGGCAGCACCCTGAAAGTAGCACGACCCCTCCGCCTTCCCTTCCATCTGATAATAGCTATCGAATGCGTACGAAGCATGACGCTTAACCTCGTTCGGCTCGTAGCAGCCCTTGCCGGGCTGTACACCGCCGCAATCCGCCTTTCCAGGCCCGCACGCCCAGTCCAGCGCAGCCTGCAACCCCTCCTCGTCCGCCCCGTCCGCCGCGACGCAGAACGTCCTGTCCGTCGTGTCGTTCGCCAGGAACCCCCCGGCCCCTTCCGCCCTCAGCAGGTAGTACACCGCGCTCCCGTTCCCGTAGAACAGGCCCCAGTTCCTCCCCGAGACCGGCCCGGGCTTCAGGTCCTCGTTGAACAGCTCGTAGATGTAGACGCTCGGCGTGGTCTCGGGACGGAGCGGCGTGCCAGCCCTACCGAGCACGTGCTTGATCAAGTTCGAGTTGTAGGTGACGGCATTGTCGATGTTCGCGTACGTGCTCTCGGCCCCGGAGCCGGCGGAGGGCCAGCCGGTCTCGGTGACGAGGACGTCGACGTTGGTGACGTTGAGGATGTTCTTGATGGAGAAGTAGGCGGCGTCGAGCATGGCGTCGAAGAGGTTGGTGTAGTGGAGGAGGGTGTCGGGGTCGAGGATTTCGAGGGAGGGGGGGAGGGGGCGGAAGAGGGCGTGCTCGAGGGGGATGTCGCGGCCGCTGTTGAGGAAGGGGTAGTAGGGGTAGAGGTCGAGCATGAGAGGGGAGGAGGTGTTCGAGAGAAAGCCTAAGAGAGGGGAGAGGAAGGATTGGGCGAGGGTGGGGTCGAAGGAGGCGCGGGATGGGGGGAAGGGGTCGGGGATGAGGGAGGAGAAGGAGAAAGGGGTGGAGACGGAGACCGGGGGGCGGAGGGAGGAGAGGAGGGAGTGGAGGGAGCGGAGGAGGGGGAGGAGGAGGGGGAGGGCGGAGGGGGGGAGGGTGGAGGGGAGGTCGTGGCCGAGGGAGACGGAGGAGACGAGGCCGGGGCGGAAGGGGAGGACGTGGCGGGAGACCCAGAGGGAGGCGGCGGAGGGGTCGGAGGCGAGGGAGAGGAGGCGGCGGTTGGGGATGCCGAGGAGGACGGAGAAGTTGGAGGCGGAGGAGGAGTTGAGGGCGGTGAGGAGGGGGAGGTCGGCGTCGTAGAGGCGGACGTGGGTGATCCCTTGGGAGTGGAGGAAGGAGGCCAGGGAGTGCGGTGAGAGGAGGGAGGAGACGGCGGTGCCGATGCTCACGCCGACGAAGGGGTTCTCCGACGAGAACGAGGGTGGGAGGAGGAGCAACAGGAGGAGGATCGACAAGGAGAGTTTCTCCATGAGTGGAGTTTGGGTGTTGGTGGTGCTGGTGCATTATCTCTATTTTGTTGTTTGTGCTCATGATCACAGGCACATACAAGGACAAACAATCTACAGTAAGAGACGGAGGGGGACGGGGAGGAGAGTGGGGAGTGGGGAGTGGGGGAGGGAAGTGTGTCTCAAGGGTTCTTTTGCATATTAGTTTTGGCTAAATTATCCTAAGAAATAAATATATTAACCTCCTCCCCCTTCTGATTCAGCTTTCCTTTTCTGACCACTCTTCTACGATGGTGACATAGATCCTCCATTTATTGTCTATCGCACAAGATTCATATTGTCAATGCTCTTGGAGAAGAAAATTTTCCATCTTATGGGGTGGTTATATGCACTCGTTGAGATGTTTTTATAGCGTTAGAACATTTTTGGCATGCTAACTTTTCAATGTTCGATTTTGGCATTCCAACTTTATAAATTATTCTTTTGAAGTATATTTCGTCAATTTTGAAGCACATCGAGTCAACTTCAAAAATTTATCTTGTAGTACAAAAAGTATAATTTAAATACTTATATTGTCAGATATTCTTTTGAAGTGGTTCCGATGTGCTTCAGAATTGATAAAATGTGCTTCAAAACAGCAATTTTGGGTTCAAAATCGAACAATAAAAAGTTAATGTGTCATAAATTTTCCAGTGCTATAGTTGGGGTAAATGTATATGTTTTTTTGTATGTGTCCTACCAAATCTTGTTATTTGATTACAAGTCTCTTAAATCATTAAAAGCTTTTCTATGCAAATAAGTTGACCATCGATTACTATAGAATTATAGGGTTTGGATTCCAAAAGTAAACCTGATATCCTTAGTTACTAGAATTTAGATACCTTCAAGCAAAACGAATATATGACAGATAATATTAAGCTTATCATGTACATTTGATTGAAAAGCTTGAATGATAAATATTCTTTGTCGGTACGAGATAAACAGACTCAACAATATATCTTAAATATATAATACATATGAAAATTATCTAAGTTTTTGTTAAAAGATAAAAAAAAAATCAACAAATTGATCAGAATTTGAATTGGAACTTGAAGACTTTATAGGTTTCAGGTCTGGATTTTAGATAAATATGAGTCGAACAGGATCTCTAGACTTCTATTTTCGATTAACTTGACTAGCTCTATAGAATTTATAGGTATATTTTGTCACTATGGGCAAAAAAAAATCGATAGTTTAAAAATTACAAGTTTATGTGCGAACAGAGTGGACTACAGAAGGAGTTCATGACAATGGATTCAAAGGAGAGGAAGGGAGGATTCATTTCGAATGAATGTGAATGATGGTTCTAATAATTTTAGGAATGTTGTCACGTCCCGTTTCCCAGAATACGGTGAGCCGAACACGTAACTAACATCCCAGGCGCCAAACAATACACATGTATCTGTATCGCGATTATCGCATGTAAAGTTCTAGGATAAAAGTATGGGCAAACTAAAACTATAAATAAAATTGACATTAATTTACATCAATAAATATCACTCATCAACCTTTACATCTCACAAGTCTGATTTTCTATCTCAAGGATAATACATACGAGGAACTACACAACTATACAAAATAAAATTGATGATATACCCTCGACCTGTATTATTCTTCTGGTTTTTCCATAATATGTACCAAAAGAATCTCTTCCTTAGCCACGCCTCCATTTAGTGAACAAAAATTAGGTCATCAAGAACATGCAAGTCCTCGATTCAAAGAAGGTGAAATAAATGAAATAATATGATATTGAAGATCAAGTACAATGAAAATCTAAGCCGATAACTTCTAAGTACATGACATAATATGACTTTGAAATAATTTCTAAAGTAATCTTAATATTGTGAAATAATTGTATCCAAACCATTCATTAAGTCCTAAAATCACTAACACAATCATAATATAGCGTTCCCTATATGATGATGCAAGTTAGAGAACATGTTTGGATCTCACATTCGAGCATTATCTAGGCAATAATCATGTTACCAGGGATCGGGTGGTGGTAGGTAGGCACGGTGCTTAGTGGTCCGGTCACTCCTCTCCGGGAGCAAAATTTTAAATTTCAATTAACATCAAAGTCGACTTTTTATCGAATTAAGATAAACATCACGAGATTCACGAGCGTTAGGTAGATAGGTGATCTAAGCATTGCTCTCAACGCAAGGCCTTGCGAAGGAGATATGAGTACTTGTTATAACATATTTTCATGTGAATATATAAATATATTAATATTTATGTTTTATTATTCAATAAATATTCTTTTACATTTGTATAAAAGCATAATAATTTATTTACACATTTTTTTAACCTTTCTCATATAGACCCTTAATTAAATTTTGTAATTTACAAATATGCATGGACACCTAGCCATGCTAGGTGTCAACGTGCATGGGTTAAGTGTCACGCCCCAGTCCCAAAATACATAGGACCAGGAATACGTGACACGCCAGCTACGCATTCGACCAGACTCTGGTCTGACTCGAATACGTATAAGCTGTGATATAAAGGGCACAATCTAGATATTCCATAAGTGTAAACCTCTATGTCTCAATCCACAATGTACATCAGTCTACAAGAAAGAGCTATATGTGCTAAGGTCGGCCGCCCAATAACACACTAACTCGAATAGACTCGAGAAGAAGTATGAGTCTACAAAACTAGGCTAAAACACCAGATGAATAATCAATGTAACATAACCATAATGTCGGTAGATATAATGTGAGTACCTGGTACCATGCTCGCAAGATATGCCACTCCATCAGTATCTCCAAGTGCTCCGTAATCGTCTATGCTGCAAAACTGGCAGGGAACCAGGTCCTCAGAGGGACGTAACAAGGTACAGAAATATAGCATGCCAAGTAAACAGAAAGTACAAGTGCACGACAGGGTACTGTCACTACCACATTTTCATATAAGGGCATTTGTGTAATTTAACTATTTTAAATAATTATAAATTTAAATAAATTGCTGAGTTTTATAAACTAATTATATTATTATTAGTAATGTTTAGTTTTAGGTCAAACCCTAGAACTCATTAGGACAGACCCTAATGACCAAACCCTAATTGAAACCCTAGAATTCTAATTTTAGGTTTGGACCTCAAACCCTAGAAGGCCTAAACCTGAGTTAATTAGGTTCTACATGAGAGGGCCTGGGGGTTAAACCTAGACTATGCATTAGAAACCCTAACTAGGCTTTAATATAAAAAGGAAGCCTCTTTCTAAGATATTCTTCACGTAGAGAAAAAGGAAACCCTAGCCTCCACAATAGAAACCATCTTCCCACCCAATTTTCGAGATCTAGCCCTAGGTTTCCATTTTCTCCTCCTCCAAAGCAAGGGAAGCAGGGAACTTGGGTCAAGGAAACTTGGGAAGGAAGAACTTTCATAGGGAACCATCTCCCTACAGGTAAAACCCTATTTTATAAATTTAATCTCTGTTTTTCCTGTTGTTAATGGCCATTAGGAACCCACCCTAAGGTTTGGAATTAGAATTTTAGGGATTCTACATGTAAACCTAGGAGATCTAGGGTTTTGGTGAATTTTCGAGTGTTCTCCCCAAATCTCTGGAACCCTAAACCTAGGGATTTTCGTGTAGGCATGTTTACATCCCCTACATTTAGTTTTGATCTTGATTTTTAGGGTTTTAAGTTGGGTTCTTGAGTAAATCCGATTTTCTGCACACTTCGTGTTTGTTGAAATGTTCATTAGGGGTTTTGCCATCCTTGTGTTTTAATTCTGCATATTTTGATACATAAATCTATATACCTAAATATAATTGTGTTATTGTAGTGTGTATCTTGTGTCCCCGTGTCTTGGGGATGTCAGACACGGTAGAAAATCTGTGTGTGCAGTCGGGTTGTGCACTATGGGGGGATTTTTCCCTGTGCAGTCGGGCAGTGGGTTGTGTGTTTTCCTGTGTGCAGGGTGAGTTGAGAGAACTGTGTGAATCAGCATGTGTGCCCTAGGTTTAGTTCAGATTTTAGGGTATTAGAATCCTGTATGTGTGTGCAGTGTATTATTGTGGTTCTTGTGTGTACTTCATTGTATCCAGAACTTGGGTAGTTATGTATCAGTTAGTGTATCAATGAACCTGTGTCCATGTGTAATCAGGTTTGTGTGTGTGTATACTGTTAGTTCAGTATGCTGTGATGTGTCAGTAACTTATGGGTGTAGTAGTGTAGGATTTATGTTAATGTATCAATAGGCAGTTTTGTGTGTGTTGTGTATAGAGTTCAGTTGGGGGCATGTGTGAATAACTGTGTGTGTGTATGTGTCAGTAAGTAGTGTGGGGTAGCGTCTTAATGTATCAGTAGCTAGTTTAAGTCTGCCTGTGTGTGTGTATCAGTGAGTGATAGGACTTTGCACTAGACATTGTGCAGTCTAGTTTTAGGTGTGCACATGTGACAGTGGTGTTCTTCAGTGTATTAGTGTAGAGGGAGTGAGTCCCAGTAAGAAGAATGGGTGACTATGTACAATATTGGAGGATGGTTCAGGTAGTGAGAACCATAGTGACTGTTTGTGCTAGGTGTTGCAACAAATCTAATTTGAGTTGCAGGCAGGGACTTGCTCACTATGGTATTTTTACACCTTGGTGCAGCATTTCAGAGGCTAGACCATGCTGTGTACCTGTGAATGCTGGAGATTCTGCCAGTAGTCATAGGCTTGTCTCAGACTTAAGCCATGGTTGGAGTCTCAACAATTTCAGACTGTGAATGGTCCTTTAGAGCAGTTATCAGTCAGTAACTGTGTGTTAGATGTGTGTATCCTAGAACCCAGTGCCTGTGTGTTCAGTAGTGTGTCTAGGTATTAGCTAAGTGCCAGTATTGATGTTTCAGGACCTATGTATCAATATGTAGACTGTGAGAGTGAGTGAAATTCCCAGGTCCTAGGTGTGTGAGTGAGTTCAGAGTTTCAGTATCCTAACAGTTAAGTGTTAGTGTCTTGTAGGTATAGTTCTAGGATTCTTAGTGTAACAGTAGCTAGTTTTATTGTGTGTTTTCAGTATTATATCAGTGTGAATTCTAGTGTGTAGCTGTGGATCAAATTAGTGTGTGCAGCTGTACAGACTAATACCAGTGCATATGTCTGTGTTGAGGGGTAGTTCCTGTGTAGAAACCAGAGTGTAGCTGCAGTGAGTGTAGCTCAGTGACTGTGTAGTGGGAACCTGTGTCAATATGTATCAGTGTATTCAGTAACTTGTGAGTGAAATAGTGTATCTGTGTGAGTGTAAATGCTGTGTTGTGAGTAGCAGTGTCTGTCTATGTATGAACCTATGTATCTGTGGTTATGGGTAAGGTAAGTAGGGTACTTGAGTTAAGAGATAAGGTTAGTATGGGTAAGGGTCAAGGTTCAAGTAATACTAGCTATAATTAACATAGTATCTTTACATTTAGGAATATGGGTTATATAAATTACTAGTGTCTAATATAGCTATATTAAGACTAGTGGTAGATTAAAGACTTTGTATAACAAGGTATTTACCTAGTTGGGCTTAGATATGACCTAGAAGCCTCACACTTAATTAAATAAACCTGTTATTTCTGTAATTCAGTATTTGACATTTATATTCCATAATAGGTCATTGTGATTCCATTTTGGACATCGATCCTCACACCTTGCTCAGGACCACAGGCGAGTACATTCTCTGACAGTTTTCATTGTTGATTACTTCTATAAATTGTAGTGTATTACATACTTGATTCCGACACTATGGATACACGGGTTAGCACCCTAGATCCCCATCATGAGGAGTCGTGATTGGAATCCACCGTGCTAGCTGGGGAGGGAGAACTATTAGTAGATTATGTGATCATATCCAAACTTACCATGCATCATAGCTCACCCCACTTCTCACGTCGGGTGCGGCCTGACCATCATCATGCTTCATAGCTGTTATATATGATTAGCCTGACCATTATCATGCATCATAGCTAACCATATGGTTAGCCTGACCTTCAAGAATCATAGCTAATCATATATAACCAGCCTGATCTAGTCCCAAGCCGATCACATAATAAACTGATATTTCAAACACTTAGCTAGATGTTTTATTTTATTCTGATTCACTTGTTCTAGCATTCACTATTTATTGTTCATTGCTAGATGTTATATTGTCTATTTAATTTCTCCTGTACTTCTCAATTTCAGCATTTATTTCCATCTTGTATTTCTTACACTGTTTATAGATTTTGTCAATTTAATAAAACTGCTGTTAGTGCTTGTGCTTCGCTCCAATCCTGACTGGATAACATTTTTCAGAGGACCTGGAGGATCTTTGCCCCACTCATTATGGCCCAGGATTAGAGGGTAATTTCACTCCAGAAACCCCAGAGGAGTTGCCTAGCCTAGAGGAGAACGTACCTGGCTGCTCTTAGACTATTTTTTTCTGCATTATTGCTTTAGATAGAGACTGAGATGTATTTATTATCTTGTGACTTTGTGAGGTCATTTAGACCCAGGATTTGAGTTGGATTATTGTGGTTGGTTTTTATTAGAACTCTTTTCTATTCTCATTGTGCTATGATTTCTATTAGCTTATGATTAAGTATATCATAGAACTGTGGTTTATTTATCATTGTCCTCCGTACGGAGTTGAGACTATTGACAGGATATATTATATGTTGAGACCTAGACAGCGTTCTACCGCCGATGCTGCGGCGTAGGCTGGACGTACCCACGACTCATGCCCAAATTTCGGGTGCGGGTCGTGACACGTACTCTATCATAACCATCTAGTGTGACACAGTTTAAAGACAATGTTCGACGCGTGGGCTGTCCAAAATAAAATTGTAGCTCCGAACACAGAGACACACGGGTCGTACCGTAGCTCCGAGCACAGAGACACACGGGTGTTACCACTACACTATGAAACAGGATCACTACACTATGAAACAGGATCACTACATATACATATATAAGCGCGTGCAGAGTAGCCCAAACGTCTAGTAACTGTCTTCCCCATCCCAAGCGGTCAACGATTGTGCGCTGAATCTGAACCTCTAACAGTCTCGACACACGGAAGATAACTCAACAGACGCGACCCTAAGGTCGTCCCAGTCTCTGGTCATGATGTCAGTATCAGGATACAGGAATCTGGCACGATCACAGTGTACGAGTGTGTCCTGGGGTGTTGATAAGCTCAGGTACGCATATCGAGATACTACGAATCATCCAACAATCTTCCTAGGACGCTACGACGTACGTCTTCACCCGATTGTGAACCGGACGCGAAGTACCGAACGTCAACCTAACTACGTGCACGATGTACATACGAAACAACAAATATCTGTAAACTGAAATACAGGGTGGCAAGGTACACTTGCCTGCGTCCGGCTGTTGATGACGGGAATCCAGTACCACGTCCAAGTCCGCAGGTCCCGTAGTACCTAGAGATGAGATACAAAACAATAATTAATAATCTATTCTACGACAGGCAGGGTTGCGTCACTCATCTACACCTAAACTCAGTTTCCAACTCAAATAGTTACTACCAATTTCACAGTCCTCAATCTCTGATCCCTGATCCGAATAATACCTATCTCCAAATCATTCGCCTGTACAATATCATCCGACCCAACCCTCAATCTCTAATGTTCATCGTGATGTTTCTCAGTAGTTCAAGTCGTGATCATCCTTAGATTTTTCCTGGTTTTCACCGACGTTAATATGCACGTATAAATATATCGTCCTCGAATAAATTAAATATTAATCAATTAAACTCTCGATTATACAAACCATTGATTTAATACTTGAATGTCGCTTTCCAATAACTTAGCTACTACTCACTTAAATTCATCATCAAATATTAGTTCTACAAATAACCACTGTTTTGTTATCACAGCATCATTTTACTACCATTTAACCTGCTCCTCAATTAACCGTCAATTGCTTGGAACAATCATATCGGCCCCTAAAACTTGATACATACATAAACCCTCAACTAAATCTAAATCTTTTACCTGTATAATATTCATAATATCTCGTTAAAATCAAATCCCCAATCTCAATGCAAATCATTTAACTTCCTTTTAATTTATGCAACCATAAATCCTAACCTACATTAAACCCTAACAACACTTTAATCCCTATTCTCTAGTTATTATCCATGCGCATCATCAACACTACAATACACCAACAAGATATATATAACCAAAAACCTAGTTAAATAACTCAACAGGAATATAAACAAAGAGAGGGGGAGTGTTCACCTTGGCGGTGGCACGGGGCACGCCGGGGTAGTTGTTGGCCTGAGGGGTGACGAAGACTATGGTGAAGATGATGGATGATGTTGATGATGAAGATGACGAGGAGAGGCGGGGTGGTCACGGCTGAGGTGGCCGGTGCCTAAGGGTCTGGCCGGAGTTGGCACTGCGGGTGGATGTCGGCCGGGGGACTCGGCCGGGGTGAAGCTCGGGAGGATGGGGTCGTGGTGACGTGGGGGTGGTGGTATTGCACAGGAGGTGGTGGTGGCGTGAAGCTGGATAGGTGGTGATGGTGGTGGCAAAAACGGACGAGGAGAAGATGATGAAGATGACCGGACCATCGCCGGAGTGCGGATGCAGTCGGCCGGAGCACTGCATAGCCGGTCGGCGCTGCAGCTGGGTCTGTACGGGAAATGCACTGCCGATCGGCGGGGAGAACACAGCCGCTGGAGGGCTGTCTAGTCGGACCGATGCACCGCGATCGGCGGCTGCTCCGTCCAGTCAGCAGAGCACGTACAGTCGGTTGGCGGACCGTAGCCGGAGCGGCCAGTCAGGCGGGGAGCTAAAGCTGGAGTCGGGTGGGGGAGTGACCGCGACGGCCGGAGTTGGTTCCGTCGGTCGGGGATAACCGCAGTGTCGCCGGAGTGGGTTTCACAGTGGACCGAAGGTGCTGCCTAGCCGGATCGACCCGCGTCGGTGCACAGGCCGGGCGGGGGTGGGCTTCGCACAGTGGGAGATGGTGCTCGGCTGGGATTTGCTTTGCTTGGCCGAGGTTGGCTTGGCTTGGTCGAGGTTGGGTTTCCTCAAGGAAGAAGGAAAAGAATGAGAAGAAAAAGAAGAAGAAGAAGAAAAGAAATTATGGCTGTGGGTTTAGTTTAGAGGTGAGGGAGGAGAGAGAGAGGGGGTTCCCAATGCTTCCTTGGGATTAGGGCTGGTTTGGGGAGTGGTGAGGGTGATGTGATAGTTTTATAGGATAGTGTGTGGGGATTTGAGGGTAGAGATCATTCCATGTAGAATGGATGGATAGGATTAAATATGGAGAGAATGGGGTTTCTCCATGAGGTAATGAGGGGATTGAGATTGGGACCCTATTTTGGGACCCTCTCAATTAATCATGACCAATGAGGTGTTGCCAACAATTTAATAATTGCAAATAAGCCCCCGTAAATTTGGGAATTTGCATGAACACATGAAATGACGCAAAAATTGCAGAAAAAAAAATATTTAAAATTGTCATGGTGTGGGGGGTGTTGCGCGTTAGGCGCGGGTCTAATTTGAAGGGCATTGGGATTATTTTAGTATTAAAATAGAATTCACAAAGTTGGTAAATTCTGATTTAATTAAAGAGAACGCGTCCCGCGAATTTAATTTAATTGGGGCCCGCGGGGTCAAAATTCGGAAACGGCACAAAGGCCAAAAAATGGTGGGGGCTTGAAGTCGGTCTTGGACCCTTTAGTTGGTCCGGCTCAACGGATTAAATTGGTACCCCAAAATCGAGGGTAACGACACAGGTGTCCGACACGGAATTAAATACGGGTTACGATTTCGGAATGTTGCGCAATTAATTTAGAGCACACAAAAATTAATTTTAACAGTCAGAAAAGTCCAGTGCCTAATTTGGCGAGTTGAGTCGAGAGTACAATATTTGTACAAAATTTATGGGCTGATAATGGGCTCCGAATAATTAGACAAAGATAGGGTGTGCCAATGGTTTAAATTAATTGGATTAAAATTCCAGGTAAATATCCTCTACTCTAAACCTCAATATCTTCTATCAAAATTTTTCCTGGTCCACTCTAACTATCTACAGAATAAATCGAGGGGGTTTACATTAAGGAGGACATTTTAGAAAGTTTACCTAAACTTCTAATGATGATGTTGGAAGATTTTTATGGGGAGAGAATTATTCTTAAGTACCCCCATTCCTCTCTCCCCATGCTACCAGTACCACTTTTTCCATAAGCTTTCACCCACTTTGTCCTCACAAACACTCCATCGCATACCGTGATCTAGCACCTACTTATGGTCAACTTTTTTCTGCTGGCAACCACGAACCGTACTCCTCCAGAGGTATAACATTTTTCCACACTTCATCTCATATGTATATATATAAGAAAGATAATGAGAATAAAATCAAAGAAAGAAGAAATGGAGCATTTAAACTGCCAAGAGATTTGTTAAAAAAGCAAACAAACAAAATAGTGTGGTGAACGTATGTAGGAATCCTAGTTAAACCACTAATCTAGGTAGAAAGTAAAAGTTTCTAAGAGTACTTAAGACTTCTTAGGAATTAGTATTATAATTGGTTTAAATGGGATACTCACAAGTCGCAAGCAAAATAAAGGAGCAATTGAAAGAAAAATGACAATGTGACATTTGAATAAATATTAAATGATATTAATAGAAAATTTGATTAGAAATGCTAACTAACCACTTAAGAAAAATGTTGTACAGTAGTAGGGCAATAGTTTTGCTCATAGAATTTAGTGCCAAGCTTCAAGTTTTATAAACCATTAGATTCATGACATCTCTCTAATAATAATAATAATTATTATTATTATTATTATTATTATTATTATTATTATTAATTTTGATAATTTAAAGAATTTTTTAGTCAAATCTTGTCACGCCCCAGTCCCAAAATACCGAGGGACTGAATGCGTGGCAATGGCCAGCAGCACGCACCGATGGACAATCCAATTTAATGGATCCATCAGGGCATGCTTAAGCTGTAGTCTAACAATAGATAGATCCAACAGTACAAGTCACAGTCTATACTAATCTCATCCACAACAGATAATCACAGATAAAATGCCAGAAATAATGCAATAGAATAAATAAGCAATCTCAAATAAGTGTCTCGGGAACAATCCGAGAATATGTCTGGTACATCGAATGCAAATAGACAGGAAATAAATCAACTGGAAATAGAAATACTGAGTATATGGAGCCGGTACTCAGGAGAAGTCTTCTGCCACGATCTCGTCCTCAGGTTCTTGTTCTGTTCCGAGAAGTGCTCATGTTCCGTACACCTCGGGGTAGATCTCTTCCGCTATACCTGGGGACATAGTCCATTCCAGGTCCTCAGGGGACATAACAAGGTACAGATAATACGAGCCAAAATAAATGCATTGCAGAAATAAGGAACAATAGGGTAAATAAATAAACCAGCTAAGTGATATGCAAGTGAGAGTTTTAGTCATACTCAGGCTGAGACTACTACAGGATCAGTGTCAAAGAAACCATAGCAGTATTTTCTCGAAGGGCCAGTAAGGTACCAAAGCTCTGTATCAGAGACTAAGACACCTCCAGATAACATTATTTATATTATAATCAGCCTTGATATGGTAATACTCTCCCCACCCCATGTAATCTCACGTCACAGTTCCATAATGTCTCAGGTCCAGTCACGCAAGATCAACTAATGCAGTAAGTCAGAATAGTTTCTAAGCAAGTAAACTGTAATATCATAAATATGTATCCTACACAGAATCACCATGAATATCTCAGGAAGATTCCGCCTCATGAATAGTGTCAAGTGTCCTGGGTATAATATACTTGATAATGCAAGTACGAGAATATAAATGTCACGATATCCATCTCTATGTGACGTTACACAACCCCGCGTACGGTGTTGGCACCCGACTATAATCGGACGCTAAGCACGTCACACGGCTCTAGGGTTGAGCAAGTACAACAGTTATAATGTATATATTAAAAGGAATAAATAGCAAAAACTGCAAGTTGGCAAGGTACACTTGTCTGTGGTTCCGGCTCCAATTGTGGCTCTGACTTCAGCTGGAATTACAGGCGGTACTCCGGTTGCTGAAACAAACATTACCATCAGACCCAGAAAATATCAATCAGCTAGAAATGCCTGTCCTTGAGTCCAATTTGGATACAGGGACGAAAATGGCAATTTCGGGTCAAAACGGGGTCCGCATGTGCCGCTTTGTACCGAGAAACGTGTCAGGATCAAAGGTCTCCAAATCAGTCCAACTTAGTGTTAACAGGTCATGAACGATGATACGAACCCAACGGAACTTCCAGAATTGGATTTCAATGAGCCGGTCACAAAATTGCCCGTCTAGTGGAGCCTGTGGGGCCCACGACACGCGATTCTGTCAACGTTCTCAGAATCGAACCAAACTTGGGTCACAGGACCAGCGTATTGCTACGAGTCCGATGACCCAAGTTTGTTTCGATCCGACGTGTGTACACAAAGTTACAGCGAGATTCAGAAAAGTCGGATACGGGGCGTTGTCCGCGGATACGCACTGATTCCGGTGTGCACGCACATCCGAATCAGCTTCTGCAAAATCTTGCACGTCCGTATCGACGACGCATACGTATCTGTGAAGACCGCGCGCGACCAAGTCTTCCCGTTTGGCGGGACGTACCCAGTTTCGTGGTGAATCAGGGCGTTGTTTTTTCCTGTTTTTGGATCGCGGTTCGCGATCGCCACAGGATGCGATGCCCCGAGCGGTTGCACGGGAACCGAGGGGGTCACGCAGGCTACGCGATGCAATTGACGGAATCAAAAACGGGTAAACGAGCAGGGAGATACGCGTACCTGAACAGGGTCCGAAAAACCCAAAAATCTCGTATCCGACACGACGCGAAGGGCCGTGTCCGTGTCCTGGGTCCTGTGTACTGTGTCTTAGGGTTTAGGGCTCTCAGGCGGAGCTCCGGCGGCGCTGCGGAAGGGGAGGCCGGCCGGAGGGGCTAGGGCGGTGGTCGACGAGGCTGGGCGGAGGCACGGCGGCCGCAGTCGGGCTCGGGGCGGCTGGACCGAGCGGGGAGAAGGAGGAGGAGGAGAAAGGGGGAGCTGCGGGCGGCTCACGGCGGGGCTGGGCTGGACGGAGGTGGTGGCGCACTGGCGAGGCTCGGCGAGGCGGCGGCGGAGCTCTGGCGAGGTGGCGGAGGAGGGAGTGACCGGAGGGGTTGACTCGGGGGGGGGAATTTATAGGAGAGCTAGGCGGGGGGGGGGGGGGGGGGTCGGCCGGGAGAGGCGGAGGAGAGGGCCGACGGGTGCGGGGACGTGACGGGGTGGCCGGGTGAGGCGGCCAGGGCGGAGACGTGGTCGCGGGGCGGCGGATCCGGCGGGAGACGCGGGGGGGGGGGTTCGACTGGGTCAGGGGAGAGGGGAGAGGAGCGGGTCGGGCTCGCGGGCGGGTCTGGCCGACCCGACACGACCCGGTAGCCACGGGCTGGGCCGGTTGGGCCGGGCTCGGGTTAAGGGTTTAGGATAAATAAATAAATAAATAAATAAATAATAATAAATAAATAAATAATTGTTTTTAGGTGATTTAAAAAAATAGGTCCGGGGCCAAATAAATTTCCAGAAAATTACCCTAAGTCCAGTTTTTCATTTTGCACCCAAAAATATTATTTTTATAATATTTTAATATTATTTATTATCATTTAAAAATTATTTAATAATTAAAACCCTGAATTTAATTAGGGAAAATCCCAGAAAATTCCAGAAAATTGTAAAAATCCAAATTTAAAAATTCTTGAAAAATCAGGGGGTTTACAATCTACCCCCCTTAAGAGGATTGCGTCCTCGCAATCAAAGAATAACCGGTCAGCAGAGATGACACGGTTGCAAGTATCGTTCGAAACACATCACAAGATACTTAGGAAAATATCGTTTCCCTAAGAATGAAAGTTATGCACTTTCCAGAGCTAAAGCAAAAGAACTACAAATTTTTAGAAAACTAGGTTGTTTATTAACAAGTGCAAATTACTAGGTTGGGACTAAGGTCACGAAACAATAGGCACGAGCTAGAACAAGACTAGAAATGGATAACTACGAATCACTTGACCCGCACCCGAAAATTCGGGCACGAGTGCGTGGGTACGTCCAGCTTACGCCGCAGAGTCGGCGGTAGTACGCTGTCTAGGTCAATCCATATTTACTAAACTAGCTCATTCACAATTAACATAGGCAAGATAATAATGAGAACAGAAACTTAAGATTGCAACTGAAATAAATACGACAACAGATTCAAATGTTTTAGTACAGAAATTCAGAATGAAATCGGGGACAAACCCGATTAATAAGATAAGAAACAGAAATAAAAGATAGCTACTATTAGCTACTCTGCAGCAGGGGTCTCCTGGGTGGGTTCTGGCTCCTCATAGGTATCATCAGTACCCTCATAGGGACCATAATAAGTAGGGGCAATGTCCTCATCATCGCCTAAATCAACAGATCCAGTCAGGAAAGGAGCAAAGTACACAGTGCACAACAAGGTTAAACTAAATATTTATGACAATTAAATTGAATATCATGTTGAGAAACTGCATAAGAGAACATCAATATCTCAGAGTTAATGCTGTAAACAGGGATATGAGAAAGCAAAAAATAAATGAGACAGGAAATAAAACTACAACAGTCACCAAGAAATATAACATGACCAGAAACTATCTGTGTGAACTTGTGTTTGTTTTTAGAATACATAGTTGGCATGTAGGGGTTTATAAGGCTAATCTGGCCGTCACAACGGCTATTAAAAAAGGGAAATCGAGATTCGGCTGAGGTACAGTCGTGTACCAACAGCTATTAAACATGGCAGGGGAAAGGGTAAACTACATGCCTTCTAGTATTCTCCCACCCGACATGAAAAACAAGACATGAACTCCAATATTCAAGACATGAAATCCAGCATTTCTAACACTAGGTGTAATCATCAAGGGTACTAGTAAAGCAGGGAATTAATTATCATAATATAAAGATTTAACTTGAAGTGCAGGTACTTGCCTGTTGTTTGGATCTGATTAATATTGGTTCTTGGGGAAAATTCCAGAGGTGAGTCCAAAAGCTGAAATAGACATTACCATCACGCTCAGAAGATATCAAATAGCTAGAAATGCCTGTCCTTGGGTCCAATTTGAAGACAAGGGCAAAAACAGCAGTTTCGGGTCAAAACGGGATCCGCTGTTGGGCCCGCTTTGCACCGAAAAACGTGTCCGGGTCAAAGGTCTCCAATTTCATCAAACTTAGTGTCAACAGGTCAGGAACGATGATACGAACCCAACGGAACTTCCAGAATTGGATTCCGATGAGCCGATCACAAAATCGCCCGTCGAGCGGGGGCCTGTGGGGCCCACGACACGCGATTTCGTCAACGTTCTCAGAATCGAACCAAACTTGACCCACAGGACCAGCGTATTGCTACGAGTCTGATGGCGTAAGTTTCGTCTCGATCCGACGCGTGTACAAGAAGTTAGGGTGAATTACAGAAAAGGCGGATACGGGGCGATGTCCGCGGATACGCGTTGATTTCGGTGTGCACGCACACCCGAATCAGCTTCCGCGAAATCTCACACGTCCGTATCGACGCTGCGCACGTATCTGTGAAGACCGCGCACGACCAAGTCGTCCCGTTTGGCGGGGCGTACTCAGTTCCGGGGTAAAACAGGGTCTGGTTTTTCCTGTTTTTGGATCGCGGTGTGCGATCACCACAGGACGCGGTGCCCCGAGCGGTTTATCTGGGCACCGAGAGGGTCATACAGGCTTCCCAACGCAATTTACAGAATTGAAAACGGAGCTACGAACAAAAAGTTACAAGTACCTGAAGGGGACCCGAAAATCAGGGTCGAGTCGTGTCCGACTCGTGTCGGACACGGGAATCTGAATTAGGGTTAGGGCTCGGCTTGCTGCGGCGGTGGCCGGTGGTCGGCACGGCGGCTGGGAGGCCGAGGGTGCTGCGGCGGAGGGCGGCGCAGCGTCCGAGCGGAGTGGGGGCGGCCCAGGGCGGCGCTGCGGCTGCTGTCGACGGGGAAGAAGAGGGGGACGCGGCTGGAGGCGACGGCGGTGGCAGGGTGGCTGGGCAGCGACGAGGTCGGGGCGAGGCGGCGGTGGTCGTCGAGGAGAGGGACGGCGGCGGTGGAGGGCGGAGCGCGGCTAGGGTTAGGGTTTGGAGAGGTGACCGGAGGAGGAAGAAGAAGGGGGAAGAGAGGGTTTATAAAGGAGGAGGAGGGCGGTTGCTGGGCCGGACTCGGCGGAGAAGAGGGGGAGGTGGCGCGGTGGACGCGACGCTGCGCGCGGAGGGCGGCGCTGCGCGCGGAGGGCGGCGGTGGAGTCGGGCAGCGTGGGGGGGACCGTTCGGGCGGGTCGGGCTGGCGGCGGGTCGGGTTCGGGTGAACCCGACCCGACCCGTTAAGGTTTGGGTCTGGGCCGCGGCCCAATGGGCCAGGGTGCGGGCTGGGCCGAGATAAATAAAAAAATAAAAATAAAAATAAAAATAATTAAATAATTAAATAAAAAGTTAATTAATTAATTAATTAATTAAAATAGTTTTTAGGCATTTAAAAATCGGTCTGAGGCCCAGAAAAATCCAGAAAAATTACCCTAAGTCCAATTTTCCATTTTACACCCAAAAATATTATTTTCATGATATTTTAATATTATTTATTAACAATTAAAAATTATTTAATAATTAAGAGCCTTGATTTTAATTACAGGAAATTCCCAGAAAATTCCAGAAAATTAGGAAAAATCCAAGATTTAATAATTGAAAATTCAGGGGGTTTACAACCTACCCAACTTACAAAAATTTTGTCCTCGAAATTTAAGAATAACAAGGCACGAAAGGAAAGGCCGAGAAATAAAATATACCTCAGGGTTCAAAAAGATAGGGGTATCGCTCTCTAATCTCGTCTTCTCGCTCCCAGGTGGATTCGCCGGGAGAATGGTGCTTCCAAGCTACGCGAACCAGGGAGATAACCTGGTTCCGCAGAACTTTCTCCGATCGATCCAGTATCTCCATGGGTTGCTCTTGGTAAGTCAAACTTGGGCCTACTTCGAGCTCTGAGTGATCCAAAATGTGGCTGGGGTCTGACACGTACTTTCTCAGCTGCGACACGTGGAAGACGTTATGGACTCCATCCAGAGAGGGTGGCAATGCCAGTCGGTATGCCACTTCTTCGATTTTCTCCTGTATGCCAAAAGGTCTAATAAATCTTGGGCTGAGTTTTCCACTCCTTCCGAACCTAATGGTGCCACGTGTCGGGAAAATCTTTAAGAATACCAGCTCTCCAACCTTTAATAAAGTCATAATCAAGTCTTAGTTCCATAATCAAAATGTTTAAATTGACTTGAATTTATAAATTTAATTACCTCAAATTCCAAGGGCCTTCGGTGGCTATTTGTCCAATGTCGTTGCCTGTCTTGAGCCACTCGAAGTCTGTCCCTTATTTGCTTTACCTTCTCAGTTGAATCGATCACCATCTCTGGTCCCAGCAGGGCTTTTTCTCCAACGTCGTCCCATGATAGCGGGGTACGACATCTTCGTCCATACAGAGCTTCAAATGGAGTCATCTCAATACTTGCTTGGTAACTTTTATTATAAGAGAACTCCACAAGATGTAGATAGTCTTCCCAGGATCCTCCAAAATCCAGAACACATGTACGGAGCATATCTTCAAGTGTCTGGATTGTACGTTCCGATTGTCCATCGGTTTGGGGATGATAAGCTGTGCTGAATTTGAGTTGCGTCCCCAAGCTGGCTTGTAAACTCTTCCAGAAGTGAAAGGTGAATCTTGAATCCCGGTCGGAGACAATACTTACTGGAACTCCATGCAGCCTAACAATATGTCTGATATATAAATCTGCCAGCTTTTCTGTAGATAGCCCCACTTTGAAAGGTAGAAAATGTGCAGACTTGGTCAGTCTATCTACTATCACCCAAATTGCATCTTTCCACTAGGTGTCCTTGGAAGTCCGGAAACAAAATCCATTGTGATATGTTCCCACTTCCACTCCGGAATGGGCAGTGGTTGAAGCAATCCTCCAGGTCTTTGTCTTTCTGCCTTGACTTGCTGGCACACTAAACAACGAGATACGAACCTGGCTACTTCTCTTTTCATGCCATGCCACCAAACATGCGTCCTCAGGTCCTTGTACATCTTGTTGGCTCCTGGATGTATAGAGTATTGTGATCTGTGCGCCTCTTGCATAATTTCTTCTCTTATGTCTCCTCGAGGTACACATAATCTATCGCCATGCCTCAGTGATCCATCTTCATGAATTCTGAAATCTTCCACTAATCCAGCTTGCACTTGTCCTCGAAGGATTCACAAGCCTTCGTCTTAAAACTGAGTCTCCTTGATCTTGTCTATTAAAGTAGACTGAATCTGCAAGTTCATCATTTGGCCTTCTTTTCCTGGGATAATTACTTCAATACCTAAACTTTCCAAGTCCTCTAGTAGGTGTCTGTCCATAGTCAAGTACATCGCCATAGGATATCTGCTTAGAGCATCAGCAACTACATTGGCCTTCCCAGGATGATATTGGAGGGTGATATCAAAGTCTTTCATTAGTTCCAGCCACCTTCTTTGCCTCATGTTTAGCTCTTTCTGGGTGAAGATATATTTTAGGCTTTTATGGTCCGTAAATATTTCCACCTTTTCTCCATAAAGATAATGCTTCCATAGTTTAAGAGCAAAAATGACAGCTGCCAATTCTAAATCATGAGTTGGATAATTCTTCTCATGGGGTCGAAGCTGTCTAGAGGCATATGCTATTACTTTCTTGTTCTGCTCCAAAACACAACCTAGACCTTTTCCAGAAGCATCACTATAAATAGCGAAACCTCCGGTTCCAGAAGGTAAGGTCAGAATAGGGGCAGTAGTCAGCCTTTTCTTCAATTCCTCGAAAGCATGCTGACATTCATCAGTCCAGGTGAACTCTTCATCCTTCCTTGTTAATTTTGTCATGGGCTCAGCAATTCTAGCAAAGTCCTTCACAAACTTCCGATAGTAGCCAGCTAGTCCCAGGAAACTTCTAATCTCTGCTACAGAGTCTGGAGTGGGCCAGGATTCTACTGCAGCTATCTTCTTAGGATCTACTGCTATTCCATCTCCAGTCACAATATGTCCCAAGAATTCTACTTTGTCTAGGAAGAAAGCATATTTAGATAATTTTCCATAAAGTTTTTCCTTCCTCAAAGTCTCCAATGCTAACCTCAAATGTTCTTCATGTTCTTCGGGGGTCTTGGAGTAGATCAAAATATCATCAATAAAGACCACTACAAATTTGTCTAGATATGGCTGGAACACTCTGTTCATCAAGTTCATAAAAACTGCTGATGCATTCGTCAACCCGAACGACATTACTAAGAATTCGTAGTGTCCGTTCCGGGTATTGAAAGCAGTTTTAGGGATGTCTTCCTTTCTCACCCTTACTTGGTGGTAACCAGACCTCAAATCAATCTTTGAAAATACCCGAGCTCCACTCAACTGATCAAATAAGTCATCTATCCTGGGCAAGGGATACTTATTCTTGATTGTTAAGGCATTCAAGGCCCTATAGTCAATACACATTCGGGATATTCCGTCCTTCTTGGGCACAAATAATACTGGAGCTCCCCAGTGTGAGACACTAGACCTAATGAAGCATTTGTCTTCTAGTTCTTTGATTTGCTCATTTAGTTCTATTATCTCCTTCTTGTTGATTCTGTAGGAATTTTGGGATACTGGTGCTGCTCCTGGCACTAAGTCAATGGAGAATTCAACTTCTCGGTCTGGGGGTAAGCCTGGGAGATCCTCAGGGAAGACATCAAGGTATTCAGAGATGATAGGTAGTGGCAATTCTTCTGTTACTAGGGCTCCACAAATTTTATTATTACCCATTTCTCTAGAACCTCTAGCAAATTCAAATTCTGGCTTGTCAGGGGGCCTGAAGATTACACTACCTCTGTGGCAGTCTATATTGGCATGATGTTGACTTAACCAATCCATACCCAGTATAATATCAAAACTGGGAACTGGCATTACAAGTAGCCTAGCATACAGTTCTCTTCCACACAATGTAATAGGACAATTGTTACAGGCATCACTAACCGGGATGATTCCTCCACCGGTAATGATCTTATAACAATTTCTAAGGGGTTTAGTGATTAAGCTATGCTTCATAAGGAAATCTACTGACATGAATGAATGTGAAGCTCCAGAGTCAAATAAGGTAATAGCTGGTATTGAATTTATAAGCACAGAACCTGTGATCACGTCTGCTGTGGCTTCAGCTTCTTCCAGAGTCATTGCATAAGCACGGCCTTGCTGCGGTGCACCCCTCTGTTGCTGCTGTTGGTGCTGAGCAAAGCGTTGTTGTTGTGTTGGAAGCGGGGGTCCCTTCTGTTGTACTGCTGGGGCCCTGGCCTGGGCTGGAGCCTTTGGTGCAGCGGTGCGTCCTTGAGCAGCTGGACAGTCCCTCATTTGGTGCGCTGCTGAGCCGCAGTAGAGGCAGGCACCTAGCCTCTTCCTGCAGACTTTCCAAGTATGACCTGGTTTTTGGCAAAAGTTACAAGCAGCAGCTTGTTGGTTCTGTCCTTGAGCCTGATGTTGGGGTGCTGGAGCTCGAGGGAGTGGACGCTGAGTTTGCTGCGGGGCCCTCTGTTGTTATTGTTGTTGTTGTTGAAAAGGGCGTTTGTTGGGTCCCGCATTTCCGGTATCTCTTTCTCACTTTAGCTTATGCCCCATGTCTCTCTCAACGCCTTGTGCCACGCTCAGGATTTCCTCATAGGTGCGAGCTCGGCTGGTGGTGACAGCAAGGCGAATATCCGGAGATAGCCCCTTCTTGAATCTACGGGCTCTGTCCTCCGGGGTACGAACCATGTACTCCGCAAAGTGGCTTAACCTGCTAAATTCAGCAGTATATTCATCAACAGACAGGTTACCTTGTTCCAGTCTCTCGAATTGGCTTTCGAGAGCTTCCCGAGCCACTTCGGGGTAGAATTTCTCCTTGAATAGCCTTTTAAAGTCCTCCCAGGTGAGGTCAGGAGCAGATAGTTGGGGTTCATCTCTGAACCAGGTTCGAGCAATGTCGAACAGTTGCAGGCTTGTGGACTCCACTTTGAGATCATCAGGAACCCGAGCAGTCTTCAGGAGTCTCTCGACATTCTCTATCCACTCATCGGCATAGAGAATGCCCTCAGTTCCGTAGAACTCCAGGGGTCTAAGGTTCTTGAAGTCTTTGGCACTCCCTGGCCTCTTGAGTGGCGACTCCTGGGACTTAAGAGCTTCTGAGAGGCTGGTCCGCAGAAGTGCAGTCTATTCTTTCTGGGATTCCACTAGTCCCTGGAACACTCCAAGTAGCTGGGCCCCATCCAGAGTAACTGCCGGAACAGATGGAGGCGGCGGGAGTGCAAGAGTCTCGGGCACATTTTGCTCAGCTGGTTTTGATGTGCCTCCTACTGTGTTCCTTGTCTGGACCATTCTGAAAGATTAAGGGATAGGAAGATCAGAATAGAATACTTTGAAATCAAAGGCGATAGGAAAATTGAGCAGCAATGATATCAAGAATTTAAAATAAGGACCCTATAGTGTGAATGAGCTTTTCCTAGAATCCTCAATCTTATTCCATACCCTGTCCTAGGGTATTACCCTATTTTAGGATAGGACCTGCATGGGCCACCATAAAAACGTGTCATGACCCGCACCCGAAAATTCGGGCACAAGTGCGTGGGTACGTCCAGCCTACGCCGCAGAGTCGGCGGTAGTACGCTGTCTAGGTCAATCCATATTTACTAAACTAGCTCATTCACAATTAACATAGGCAAGATAATAATGAGAACAGAAACTTAAGATTGCAACTGAAATAAATACGACAACAGATTCAAATGTTTTAGTACAGAAATTCAGAATGAAATCGGGGACAAACCCGATTAATAAGATAAGAAACAGAAATAAAAGATAGCTACTATTAGCTACTCTGCAGCAGGGGTCTCCTGGGTGGGTTCTGGCTCCTCATAGGTATCATCAGTACCCTCATAGGGACCATAATAAGTAGGGGCAAGGTCCTCATCATCGCCTAAATCAACAGATCCAGTCAGGAAAGGAGCAAAGTACACAGTGCACAACAAGGTTAAACTAAATATTTATGACAATTAAATTGAATATTATGTTGAGAAACTGCATAAGAGAACATCAATATCTCAGAGTTAATGCTGTAAACAGGGATATGAGAAAGCAGAAAATAAATGAGACAGAAAATGAAACTACAACAGTCAGCAAGAAATATAACATGACCAGAAACTATCTGTGTGAACTTGTGTTTGTTTTTAGAATACATAGTTGGCATGTAGGGGTTTATAAGGCTAATCCGGCCGTCACAACGGCTATTAAATAGGGGAAATCGAGATCCGAGTGAGGTACAGTCGTGTACCAACAGCTATTAAATATGGCAGGGGAAAGGGTAAACTACATGCCTTCTATTATTCTCCCACCCGACATAAAAAATAAGACATGAACTCCAATATTCAAGACATGAAATCCAGCATTTCTAACACTAGGTGTAATCATCAAGGGTACTAGTAAAGCAGAGAATTAATTATCACAATATAAAGATTTAACTTGAAGTGCAGGTACTTGCCTGTTGTTTGGATCTGATTAATATTGGTTCTTGGGGAAAATTCCAGAGGTGAGTCCAAAAGCTGAAATAGACATTACCATCATGCTCAGAAGATGTCAAATAGCTAGAAATGCCTTTCCTTGGGTCCAATTTGGAGACAAGGGCAAAAACGGCAGTTTCGGGTCAAAACGGGGTCCGCCGGTGGGCCCGCTTTGCACCGAAAAACGTGTCCGGGTCAAAGGTCTCCAATTTAACCAAACTTATTGTCAACAGGTCAGGAACGATGATACGAACCCAACGCAACTTCCAGAATTGGATTCCGATGAGCCGATCACAAAATCGTCCGTCGAGCGGGGGCCTGTGGGGCCCACGACACGCGATTTCGTCAACGTTCTCAGAATCGAACCAAACTTGACCCACAGGACTAGCGTATTGCTACGAGTCCGATGGCGCAAGTTTTGTCTCGATCCGACGCGTGTACAAGAAGTTAGGGTGAATTGCAGAAAAGACGGATACGGGCGATGTCCGCGGATACGCGTTGATTCCGGTGTGCACGCACACCCGAATCAGCTTCCGCGAAATCTCACACGTCCGTATCGACGCTGCGCACGTATCTGTGAAGACCGCGCACGACCAAGTCGTCCCGTTTGGCGGGGCGTACTCAGTTCCGGGGTAAAACAGGGTCTGGTTTTTCCTGTTTTTGGATCGCGGTGTGCGATCACCACAGGACGCGGTGTCCCGAGCGGTTTATCCGGGCACCGAGAGGGTCATACAGGCTTCCCAACGCAATTTACGGAATTGAAAATGGAGCTACGAACAAAAAGTTACAAGTACCTGAAGGGGACCCGAAAATCAGGGTCGAGTCGTGTCCGACTCGTGTCGGACACGGGAATCTGAATTAGGGTTAGGGTTAGGGCTCGGCTTGCTGCGGCGGTGGCCGGTGGTCGGCACGGCGGCGGGGAGGTCGAGGGTGCTGCGGCGGAGGGCAGCGCAGCGTCCGGGCGGAGGCGGCGGCGCGGGGGCGGCCCAGGGCGGCGCTGCGGCTGCTGTCGACGGGGAAGAAGAGGGGGACGCGGCTGGAGGCGACGGCGACGGCGGTGGCAGGGTGGCTGGGCAGCGGCGAGGTCGGGGCGAGGCGGCGGTGGTCGTCGAGGAGAGGGACGACGGCGGTGAAGGGCGGAGCGCGGCTAGGGTTAGGGTTTGGAGATGTGACCGGAGGAGGAAGAAGAAGGGGGAAGAGAGGGTTTATAAAGGAGGAGGAGGGCGGTTGCTGGGCCGGACTCGGCGGAGAAGAGGGGGAGGTGGCGCGGTGGACGCGGCGCTGCGCGAGGAGGGCGGCGCTGCGCGCGGAGGGCGGCGGTGGAGTCGGGCAGCGTAGGGGGGACCGTTCGGGCGGGTCGGGCTGGCGGCGGGTCGGGTTCGGGTGAACCCGACCCGACCCGTTAAGGTTTGGGTCTGGGCCGCGGCCCAATGGGCCAGGGTGCGGGCTGGGCAGAGATAAATAAAATAATAATAATAATAAAAATAATAATAATTAAATAATTAAATAAAAAGTTAATTAATTAATTAATTAAAATAGTTTTTAGGCATTTAAAAATAGGTCTGAGGCCCAGAAAAATCCAGAAAAATTACCCTAAGTCCAATTTTCCATTTTACACCCAAAAATATTATTTTCATGATATTTTAATATTATTTATTAACAATTAAAAATCATTTAATAATTAAGAGCCTTGATTTTAATTACAGGAAATTCCCAGAAAATTCCAGAAAATTGGAAAAAATCCAAGATTTAATAATTGAAAATTCAGGGGGTTTACAACTTACGCGCACTAGCTACTCCACGAGTCTGCGCGTTCTCCATGGTCATCGCGTAAGCTTGTCCGCGTCCTTGAGGTAGATTCCTCTGCTGCTGCTGGGCTGGCTGGTAGGGTGCTGCTTGAGGCGCTGGTGGAGCTTGCTGGTTCGCCCTTGGTGCTCTTTCTCTACGCTCAGGGCAGTCTCTCACTGCATGTTGTCTGGATCCGCAGCCTAAGCATAGTCCGAATTTACGTCTACACTCTTTCTCGACATGGCCTATCTTGCCGCAGTAGTAACAAGTAGGAAGGAATGAGGCTCTTGGTGCTGCTCTTGGTGGTGGGTTTATTTGTTGACGCTTTATAGACTCCTCTTATGCTGCTCTGGTTGGTGCGGATGTGGAAGGCCGCTTTAGGCGAGACTCTCTCCTGGTGACGCGTTCCATGCGTCGGGCTGCAGCAAGGATGTCTGAGTAAGAGGTAGGTGCGACGGATCCGATCAGTCTCTGTAGCTCGAAGTTCAGTCCGTCGAAGAATTTCTCGGCCTTCTCTTCCTCTGTCGGGATCAGGGTTGGGGCGAAGCGGCTCAGACGAATAAATTCTGCGTTGTATTCTTCCACCGTCATAGCATCCTGAGTGAGGCGATTGAACTTGTCCCGAAGTTCTGATCGTGCGATAGCCGGAATGTACATCTCCTGGAAGAGTCTGGAGAACTCCTCCCAAGTGACTCGGTCTGGTCCGAGTCGTCTCTCTTCGGATAGCCACCAGTGATGAGCATTGCCCGTCAATTGTATTCTGACGGCAATCATCCAACGTTCCCGTGGTAGCTCTGCTGCTTCCAGTTGATGTTGTATGTTGGTGAGCCACTCATGAACTTCTGTGGGCTCCTCCTTGCCAGAAAAAGTGCGGGGCTTCAGTTGGCGGAAGTCAGTAATAGAGCACGTCGAAGGCCGTCGAGCTGGTAGGTTGGCCTACTCCAGTGCAGTTACGATGCTGCTCCTCAAGTAATCAGCCTCGCGACGCTGAGCCTCGTGTTGGATTTATTATTGGGCTTGCATCATCGCATAGATCATTTGGAATATCTGTTGCCCGTCAATCGGCTGTCCTTGTGGGAATACGGGCGCTGGTGGAACGAACTACGGCGGAGGTGGGATGTCATCACGCCGAAATCTGAAGGTAGGTTGACCTGCCTGCTGGCTCTGTTGAGTTGATGGAACTCCTCCGACTAGTATTACTTCATCGTCATAGGTGACGCCTGTAGCTTGTGGTGTTCCAGCGGGAGTCTCGTTGCACTCTTGTGGGTCCATTTCCCTGCATCCAAAATAAACAATAAGAGGCGCACATGAATCAAGGCAGGATGCAAGTAAATTATTTGAAGTCGATATAGAGATCAAGAATGATTCAAGCAAGTGGATGAGATCCTAAAACTTATCATATTCTTATTGCAGGCTTGTTCGGTCCCTAAGTTGAAACCGAACAATTTAGTCGTTGACCTGCATGGGCCACCAAAAAACTATGTCACGCCCCAGTCCCAAAATACCGAGGGACTGAATGCGTGGCAATGGCCAGCAGCACGCACCGAAATAGAAATACTGAGTATATGGAGCCGGTACTCAGGAGAAGTCTTCTGCCACGATCTCGTCCTCAGGTTCTTGTTCTGTTCCGAGAAGTGCTCATGTTCCGTACACCTCGGGGTAGATCTCTTCGGCTATACCTGGGGACATAGTCCATTCCAGGTCCTCAGGGGACATAACAAGGTACAGATAATACGAGCCAAAATAAATGCATTGCAGAAATAAGGAACAATAGGGTAAATAAATAAACCAGCTAAGTGATATGCAAGTGAGAGTTTTAGTCATACTCAGGCTGAGACTACTACAGGATCAGTGTCAAAGAAACCATAGCAGTATTTTCTCGAAGGGCCAGTAAGGTACCAAAGCTCTGTATCAGAGACTAAGACCCATCCAGATAACATTATTTATATTATAATCAGCCTTGATATGGTAATACTCTCCCCACCCCATGTAATCTCACGTCACAGTTCCATAATGTCTCAGGTCCAGTCACGCAAGATCAACTAATGCAGTAAGTCAGAATAGTTTCTAAGCAAGTAAACTGTAATATCATGAATATGTATCCTACACAGAATCACCATGAATATCTCAGGAAGATTCTGTCTCATGAATAGTGTCAAGTGTCCTGGGTATAATGTACTTGATATGCAAGTACGAGAATATAAATGTCACGATACCCATCTCTAGGTGACGTTACACAACCCCGCGTACGGTGTTGGCACCCGACTATAATCGGACGCTAAGCACGTCACACAGCCCTAGGGTTGAGCAAGTACAACAGTTATAATGTATATATTCAAAGGAATAAATAGCAAAAACTGCAAGTTGGCAAGGTACACTTGCCTGTGATTCCGGCTCCAATTGTGGCTCTGACTTCAGCTGGAATTGCAGGCGGTACTCCGGTTGCTGAAAAAAACATTACCATCAGACCTAGAAAATATCAATCAGCTAGAAACGCCTGTCCTTGAGTCCAATTTGGACACAGGGGCAAAAATGGCAATTTCGGGTCAAAACGGGATCCGCATGTGGGCCCGCTTTGCACCGAGAAACGTGTCAGGGTCAAAGGTCTCCAAATCTGTCCAACTTAGTGTTAACAGGTCAGGAACGATGATACGAACCCAACGGAACTTTCATAATTGGATTCCGATGAGCCGGTCACAAAATCGCCCGTCTAGTGGAGCTTGTGGGGCCCACGACACGCGATTCTGTCAACGTTCTCAAAATTGAACCAAACTTGGGTCACAGGACCAGCGTATTGCTACGAGTCCGATGGCGCAAGTTTTGTTTCGATCCGACGTGTGTACACAAAGTTACAGCGAGATTCAGAAAAGTCAGATACGAGACGTTATCGCGGATACGCACTGATTCCGGTGTGCACGCACATCCGTATCAGCTTCTGCGAAATCCCGCACGTCCGTATCGATGGCACGCACGTATCTGTGAAGACCGTGCGCGACCAAGTCTTCCCGTTTGGCGGAACGTACCCAGTTTAGGGGTGAATCAGGGCATTATTTTTTCCTGTTTTTGGATCGCGGTTCGCGATCGCCACAGGACGCGATGCCCCGAGCGGGTTGTACGGGCACCGAGGGGGTCACGCAGGCTACGCGATGCAATTGACGGAATCGAAAACGGGTAAACGAGCAGGGAGATACGCGTACCTGAACAGGGTCCGAAAAACCCGAAAATCTCGTGTCCGACATGACGCGAAGGGCCGTGTCCGTGTCCTGGGTCCTGTGTACTGTGTCCTAGGGTTTAGGGCTCTCAGGCAGAGCTCCGGCGGCGCTACGGCGGGGGAGTTAGGCCGGAGGGGCTAGGGCGGTGGTCGACGAGGCTGGGCGGAGGCACGGCGGCCGGAGTCGGGCTCGGGGCGGCTGGACCGAGCGGGGAGAAGGAGGAGGAGGAGAAAGGGGGAGCTGCGGGCGGCTCACGGCGGGGCTGGGCGGAGGCGGTGGCGCACTGGCGAGGCTCGGCGAGGCGGCGGCGGAGCTCTGGCGAGGTGGCGGAGGAGGGAGTGACCGGAGGGGGTGACTCGGGGGGGGATTTATAGGAGAGCTAGGCCGGGGGGGGTCGGCCGGGAGAGGCGGAGGAGAGGGCCGACGGGTGCGGGGACGTGGCGGGGTGGGGTGGCCGGGTGAGGCGGCCAGGGCGGAGACGTGGCCGCGGGGCGGCGGATCCGGCGGAAGACGCGGGGGGGGGGGGGTTCGACTGGGTCAGGGGAGAGGGGAGAGGAGCGGGTCGGGCTCGCGGGCGGGTCTGGCCGACCCGACCTGACCCGGTAGCCACGGGCTGGGTCGGTTGGGCCGGACTCGGGTTAAGGGTTTAGGATTATTAAATAAATAAATAAATAAATAATAATAAATAAATAATTGTTTTTAGGTGATTTAAAAAAATAGGTCCGGGGCCAAATAAATTCCTAGAAAATTACCCTAACTCCAGTTTTTCATTTTGTACCCAAAAATATTATTTTCATAATATTTTAATATTATTTATTATCATTTAAAAATTATTTAATAATTAAAACCCTGAATTTAATTAGGAAAAAATCCCAGAAAATTCCAGAAAATTGTGAAAATCCAAATTTAAAAATTCTTGAAAAATCAGGGGGTTTACAAATCTTGTCTATTTTCAAGTTTAAACTAGTTTGTCTAATTTCTTATCGTTAGCTAATTTAGTTTTCCTCTCATTGTGGCCCCACGTACGGACTCCAAAATATCTAAAAATTCGATCCTTGTCAAATCTCCAAATCTGGACTATTTTTATCAACCTGGACTATGTGGACGATCCTGGACTCTCTAGCAATATTATTTTCGGCAATTGGAATCTTATTTGGATATTAGCATTTGGGCTAAATTTTGTACCGGCACGATCGTGACCGATACGTCGACTTCAAATCATTTTGAGGCAAGTACCATGCGCTTCAGTTTTATCCTCTATAATATGATATTTAGTTCTCTACTCTACTAGCGCATATTTTTTCATTGTCACACTTAGTTGTAGAAACTGAATTTTTGTATTATGTACCTTGATTTTTTTTGTCGGAAGGGAGAATAATAGGAGGCATATGGTTTACCTTTTCATTCATGTCATGACTGCTAACTGTTGAGTATATGATTGTACCAACAGCTTTATACTCGATTATTCCTGACTGCTAGCCGTCTATGATGTGCCTTATTAGCCTTAAAACCCCTACATGCCAACTATGTATTCTAAATACACATGTGCACACATGTAGTTCCTTATCCTCTTGTAGTAGTTTTATTTTCATGTCATGTGATATCCATGCTTCCTTTATTTTCATGGTTTACAGTACTTGCTACTTAGTTTCAGTTCTCACTATTTATCATGATTATTTAGTATAATTATGTCGTGTATTGGTACTTGCTCCAATCCTGACTGGATCCGTTGACATATTAGAAAATGATGAAGACTATGCTACTACCTTCTATGGCCCACATGACGTAGCAGATGACCACATTGAGGAGCTTATCTCTACTCAAGAGATTACTTTTGAAGCATAGTTAATTAGCTAGACTAGTATTTCCTTTTTGGCATACTAATCGGGTTGTCCCCGATTTAACTTATTTTTTGCCCTTTACTAAAACTATGGATGAAAAAAATGTACAAAAACTATAGTTTTTGATATACTAGTACTTCCTATTTCTTATCCTTATTCCATGTCTATTTATTTCTCTGTTATGAATGAGTTAGAATAAAAATTATTGTGGATGTGATAATTATATATGAAATATTGGATTATTATAAAAGATGTTTAGACAGCGTACTACCGCCGATACTGCGGTGTAGGCTGGACATATTCACATACTCGTGTCCGATCAACAGGATGCGGGTCATGACAGTACTGATCAGTTTTATTAATTATATTACCAAGATTTCATACGATGTGTTCCAAACTATTCTCCCCTGCCCAATGCTCTATTCTACAATCACAATCAATCCTAAGTCCACTCTAATAATTAAAACTCTGTTTTCCGGCTCAAGTATACATCTTGATTTATATTCTGGAATACAGATATCACTTAGCAGAAATACTTTCAACTATTGGAATAACATCAATTAATCCACTTTACGTGTCACATAATACGAGAATACAGTCAACATGGTATTCCAGAAGCACGAAAACAAGATTTGAAAATTAGATCGCTTACGTATTTACATGTTCATATCCTTATGAGTCCAAGACTTAGACAGTTGACCTCTAAGTATTTCTAGAGTTATCATAAGTCCGTCTCTAGTCGATATACAATTATCTAGGTTTATGATTTTGTACGATACTACATCGTTTAAGATTTGAAATTAGGTTATCTTCCAAAATCCTCAAAATTTCGGACAAAGTCTCATTTGCATTTCAAGTTCCAAATACAGTAATATAATATGATCCGGAGTAATTCTCCATAGAATTAACATGGGTCAAAGCCCCTTCAGTGGAACAACTCTACACTGGTCATACACACTTAATATGATAGATAGGAAAGGCATAAACGCACAAAAGTAAGTTGCACAAAATTTTAGCATGTATATCCTACGTTGTACAAAGTATAACTCCTATCATATAAATCTAAATACCATCAAACTATATATATTCGGAAAGGTTATTGAATCCTCGACGTATCCTTAATAGACATATTTCAATTTTGACGATGTCTAATAGATCAAAACTTGCTCGGAAAAATACTGTGCACTGGATTCCAATATTGCATTCCAGATTTTAACGTTTGCGGTACACGGCCAATAACTTCTATAAATACTATCATATCATATATGGTTGGAAAGCTTATCGAATCCTCGACATTTACTGTTTATACATAATCAAATTTTGATAATATTTAATAGATCAAAACTGGCCCACAAAATAATGTGTACTAGGTTCCATATTTCAATTCGAGAATTACACATATGTATTCCACGGCCAATAAATCATACCATATAAACCCAAACCCTATCATATCATATACAGTTGGAAAGCTTATCGAATTTCCAACAGGTCTTGTTCATACATATTTTTATTTTGACAGGGTTTAATAGATCAAAATAGCATCACCAAATAATGTGTTCATAGCTCCCAGATTTAAATTCCAGAATTTCACATCCATATTGCACGGCTAATAACTCCTATCATATAAACTCAAAACCTATCATATCATATATGGTTGAAAAGATTATCGAATTTCCAACAGAAATATTTTGATTTTGACCATGTTTATTAGATTAAAACCAGCTCTGAAAATTATTACGAAGGGTAAACGAATTCAGCACCAATCTTTCCAATTCTAATTCATGTACAAGCCTCCTATGTTTGTGTCACCTTCACAAATAATTCCTAGAATCATTTTCTTAAAAACATATATTAATCTCAACATTAATATAAAATATAAACTTATTTTGAACAATATAATTAAACCAAAAATAATATGAAAAATATGCTAAAATGAGATTTGTACAAAGGGAATTATGACTTGTCTTTGTCTTCAAGGTTTGGGATTTATGGAGAGGAGGAGGGTTATGTCTAGGAGAGAGGAGGGTTATGTCTAGAAGAGGTAGGAGGGTGGTTTAGAAGAGGTGAAAGTATGGAAGGGTTAAAGCTTATAAAAGAAAAGTAAATATCATATTTTCTTTATATAAACAAATTCCTTAGCTATTAAGTTATTACCCTTCCTATCTTTAAAAGATATTTTAAGTAAAAAGTCAAAACCAAATGAAAACTCTTAACCCTATTGGTTGGAGAGGAGGTGGCTTCCTAAGGAAGCTAAGGTTAAGTTGGTAAATGGTGTTTTGGTAACTTTTTAGGTAAAAATTAATTAAGGTTATAATTAAACCTATTTACCTCCAAATCAAATCCAATTCTTTACACTATTCAAACCCTAATCCTTAAATGATAAGCAAATAAATAATACTTCAAATAAAATATAAAAAAAATTTGTAAAATAAATAATAATATTATATTGAATTTTCGGAAACCAGAAAAATTATGTTAATTAAATAATAAAAAAATTCTCGTAATTTTTTTCGTAAAACTTAAATTTTCATAATAATAATAATAATAATAAATTTAAATTTTGAAACACAACTGTGACAAATTTATAAGCAAATAACAGGATTTTGAAATCCTGTGTAAACTTTATGTAGGTTTGAACCTGGTCCGAACTTAATATGAGGTTTATGAGACAGATGCCTCAGGTCCAACATTTTAAAGGGTCCCAAAATTTATTTAGTGTATTTATGCTATAGTCCGCTACAAATGGCCGGCTTAGTTATAATTAAAGCCCACTGAAGAGCATAGCACAAATGAACACCCCCCCCCCCCCCCCCCCGGCCCCACCATTTGTGAGGATTGTTTTTTTTAAAAAAAAATTTGTATAATTGTTTCAATGCTCTAATTATTGACTTATTTGTGGTTGATTTATAATTTATTAAAATCGTAACTTTGCTAATTGATATAGTTATTCATCGGAGTAGATCTAGTGGCCAAAGTCAATGCCTATGAGTGGGTTTTGTTCCTAAAAAACCTACTGCATTATGTGAGTTTTATAATTTATTATTATTTTTGTTAAATTATTGTTGATTATCTTTATTTGTAGTTGACTAATTTATTTAAAAAAAGAGCATTATTTGCCATTTGATTGCATAGTTATTCATATTGAGATTGAAATCAACTAGTAGAGAAATTGAGAAAGATTTTTTTTATATTTATTGTTGATTGTTTATTTGTCTTTAATTTTATTATTTATTTGAAAACATCAAGGAAAAAAATGGTTGAGAAAGTTGATTATGCAAACTTAATAAGTACTTTTTACCTTGGAGACAACAAGACGGATAATATTTAAGTGACTATGTGATGACTTGAGGAAGCCTTTGATGGCGTAAGTTTATTATTATTATTATTATTATTATTATTATTATTATTATTACCATTACGAAGTATCCCAAACATTGTTTGGTTTTTATTATTTATTTGTTTGGAACATCAGTTGTATTTTTTAAGATTGAAAAATCTTCAATTTATTAGTATTTTATTATAATATTAAATTTTGTTTATTTTCTTATTTTTTGAATTTTGGGTATGAATATTAAGTTTTGAGTGCACCATTTTTGGAACTTGTCTCAGGTCTTAAAATCTAAAGTCCGACACTGTTTTGAACTTTGGAGGGATGATTTGCAAAAAAGACCTTCAAGGAATAAGTGTATAGTTCTATTGAGTAGAATGTTTTTTGGGGTGTATATGTCTGAATGATGGAAGATTTTGTTGGGGCGAATTGAGTCCTGATTATGTTTGAAAGTGCATAGGAAACATTGGGACAAAAGGAGGATAGCTGGCCCTGTTTCTTGTAGGGGTGGGATCTGGAATGATCAACATGCATGCCCAACATTTTTTGTTTTTAGGGATGTGGTTATTTCAAATTGAGTGAGTATTGACAAAGTATATAGGATGTTTATCCATAGTAAATTTGTTCTTGTGTCTTCATTGTTGGAGGACTGTTTAGCTGAAGGATATTTATTAACTCTTTCTTCATGGATTCAAGAGCATTTGAGATCCGGGGGCTGACTTTCCAAATAGGGTTTTGAATCAAGAACCGAATAAGATTTTCAATTATGTTGGGAAAAAAAATCAGTTCGACTTTAATTTTGGAAATACTAAAAAAATTATCCGATTTTAATTTCGGTCCAAAATCAAAAATCAAAAATCAAATAATACTTATACAATTAATATATACCTTTATTTTTTTACAGTATATATATATATATATATATATATATATATATATATATATATATATATGAGTAAACATGATATGAGTCATAATGTTCATATTTTTACATGAGTCAAACACATGTGGACTAATAGAAATCAACTCCTACATCACATGTGCACTAGTACACTCTATTTCTATTGGTCCAAATGTACGTGACTCATGTAGGAATATGAGCATTATCACTCGTATCTCGTTTTCCATATATATATATGAGATGTTTGGGGTGGACGAAAAAGGATCAAATTTATCCAATTTTTTGTCCATCCCAAGCATCCTCCCTATTCACACAATTGGATGGACTTTAAGTCATCTAATCTTAACCGTTGTTTATCAACGGTTAAGATTAGATGACGTAAAGTCCATCCAATGGTGTTAACATGGAAAATGTTTGGAATGGACAAAAAATGAGATGGATCATGATCCCAACCATATATATATATATATATATATATAACAATACTTCTATGTATGCGTTTTAAAGTCAAATTTTAATAATTCAACAACTAGTCCAATTTTGAACCAAATTTTGAAATACAACAAGCATATGTATACAAATTATAAAATTTTAATATACTTTAACCACAATTACAATTTGGACCGGCCTATTAAATAATAAAAATAAGTCAACCGAACCAACCGAATAAACTAAATCGTTTATCAGTTTGGTTCGGTACAATTTCGGATATGACTAATTTTGGTTCGGTTCCAGTTTTAATCTTTTAGAAGTTCGATTTTTGACTATTTTGATTTGGTTGAAACCAAATAAACCAAATTCCTGTTCCCAACCCATAATGTTAATGAAACTGATGATAAGAAATCTCAAAAGAGCAGACTCTCATGAGCCATGATGTTGGGGTTCCGTTCATCGTTACAATTGCAAGAACCATGCAGCTCGTTACATATTCCCCTACAGTTTTCTTTCAGCGTGACCCAACGGCATCCTTCTGAGAACATGTCAGGCCTCTTGGATCAATCAATAGTTCGTGGTTCAAAAATAAACTGAGTTAGATTCTTTTCGATGCCACAGTTTCTGTGCATGGCTTATAACTTGAAAATAAGAGTTACAATTTCCTTTACCTAACAATTAGTTCCATTGGGGACACCCACAAACTATCTGCTGAATGATGAATGGCTTTACAATAGTAAATAATAGAGTCCCCAAACAAAAATAATCTGACTAAGAAACATGTTTCTAAGTACAGAGCGTTTGCTTATCCCAAGAAGCAATGTCGCAATGAATGTGAGGGTGCAGAGGAAATCCGGAGCTGTTGGCGAACTGATCTCGAAGAAATGCTTGATTGGAGTACTTTCTGTAACTGACTGCATCGATCGGATCCCCAAACAACAATAGATACTCCCTGCATATCAATCTGACTGATAAAGGGTTTCTTGGACTGACGAGGACATCATTTGAATTTTAAATTCAGTTTTTTATTTTTATTTTAATTGTCCTAGTCAATAGGAATGATAGTTGTATTTGTCTATTTCTCGGGAGTCTGTTAATTGTTTGTTTGTTTTGTATTTACCTATTTTTAGGAGTGTTAGTTAGTTAGTTAGTTAATTTGTTGTTTGTTTGATGAGAGCCTTTTTATATCCTTATTTGTCAAAGGATAATGGATGAATTATGAATGAACGAAATGAAGTCTTACTATTGATGAACTCCATTTTCCTCCTGACTGCGATGGCCTAATATCTCCTCTCATTTCCCTTTTATATTTTCGACCCCTTGCCTCTCCTCTGAAAAGCAGTACAAAAGCAGCAACAGAAGTAACAGGAAGCAGTACAAGCAGCAGAAGCCACAGAAAGCAGCAGAAGCAGAAGCAACATCAGCAGCAGAAAGCAGAAGAAGCAGTCTCCCATTTCTTTCGGTAACCATTCGATATCCCGATTCTAATCTCCTTCTCCATTTAAAATCAAGTAGTTAAGATAACTGCATCTACATCTAATACGCTATCAATATGCTGCTAATCCACAAATAACTTGAGTGTTTCTAATAAAAAAAATGGAACTTGTTGTTATCAACCTACCTATTAAATATATCATGATTTAGTGGTAACTTGATTCAATTTTCTACAAAATGTAATGTTTGCATGATAGCATATGATCTCTTGTTTTATATAGTCATTAATTTTGACAACCTAGAAATTATTTGATAATTAGTAGAGAGTTAAATAAAATTTACTTTAATTCAATTTAATTTGCTAATTTTAAGTTTTACATCCATTCTTGCATCAATGACCTTCATGAATGACGTTCTTTACTACTATACATGCTAAAAACGTTTCAGATGTGCTGTCCAGATTTGATAGCCATGCAGCCAGGGCCGGCCCTGAGCTCACAGGGGCCCGGGACGAACTTTCAAAATGAGGCCCCATACATAATGTAAAAAAAATAAAACAAAAGTAAAATAAAAAATATGCCTCCACCAAGATTTGAACTAGGAACCTCTTGTGTACAAGTCTAATATAATAACCACTACACAACAATTGCTTTATGATAAGAATGGTCAATGGTAAATACTAGTTCTATTTTCGGTACAAAATTATTTATATATTTAAACAAAAAATTTTTTTGGGCCCTTCTGGCCCATGGGGCCCTGGGCGGTCGCCCTGCCCGCCCTGGGCCAGGGCCGGCCCTGCATGCAGCTGCCTCTAACACTTCGTCAAAACCCCAGCACCTTCCCTAGTAATCAGTAATGTGTGCTCAAACTATGCGGCAAGGCTGCCATCAGCGGCAAGAGTAGTCCACCCAACATCTCATGCAACACAGTCGACGTTTTTCATGCAGTGTTCTAAATGGCAGTCATCTCGACAGCCTAGGCGGCGCCTAGGAGGTAGATGGTCACTCTCCGCACCGTTTTTCGGTAGGCGGTGAAGTAGGCGGCCAACGGAGCTTTGACTGCGTAGGCGGCGTAGGTAGGCGCCTAGGCGGAGCAATGTCTAACAAGATTTTTTGGTCAAATAATTTTGCAAGTATTATGGACATATGACTCACTTTTACAAGACTAAAACTTAATAAATATTTGTTCTACAACATAATTATGAATGAAAAATCCTTAAAATATGTTTAAAATACAAAAAACAGTGATAAAATAGTAAAAAAATATCCAAAATGTATCAAACATGTAGATGACACCTAGGCACCACTTAGACGATATGCGAACTCTTTCCGCCGTACAGTCGCTTACCGCCGTTTATAACCTTGTTCCCATGGTAAGAAAAGCTCTGCATTTTATGAAAGGACCACAAGTCAATATCACAATCAATAATGTGAAGAGTGATGACAATACATACAAACAAACAAACAAACAAACAAATCTTCACATAAAATTACATTCCTCATGTGCTTAACTTGTAGAGTATCATTTAGAAATTATATAACATTGATTTTATAGTTTGCAGTATCAGTCGATACCAATCCGATATGGCCGATACTGATACAGTTTGATATGTCCCGATCCGATACCGACCGAAATCCGATACTTGCCTATACCGATATTAGATGTCTCTTTTCCGGTCAATTCGATAAAAAAAATTGAATGAAAAAGACCAATTAGTAAAGATGTAAAAGCATATAAAAGATAAAAACTTATCTATCGCATGTAAATCAATCGACAATGGTGACTACTATTTCATTCAATTTCAAAAATACTAAGAAACAACACTGAAAATACTTAAAATTATGCATAAATGTATAAAAATATATTTTATAAAATGTTAATAATTTACTAATAGTTATTTGCTTTTCGATACCAAAAAATCTGATACTCCGATCCGAAACCGTCGATACTACCGATACCGTCGATCCCGATACTCGTAGAAATGGTCCGATACCGATTCTAATACTATGAACCTCGATTGATTTATCCAAAGATGATAATTATACAACAAGTGCAGATGATATTGATCTAGTAATACAAAGGTTCATACCAATGGTAAAAGTTTCACCTTCAACTATACAGCCAGATTTATCATTACCTGTGACCAAATATAGATGGTTGTCAGTATGAGAGAACAATGGTAGCTAAAAATACTATTGCTCAATATTTGCTTCTTCAGAGCATAAATAGAAGTATATAAAAAATCACTAAAAGTTTCTATCACTTTTTATTACTACAATAGTATGAAGGTTTATTTAAGGCATGGGGAACTTAGTTTGCAAGACATGATATCCAAAAGCAAGGCTCACAGTATCAGCCAACTCGTATCGGTTTTGGCATGTCCGATCCGGGTCAATACAGTAAAGAAACATTTTCAGAGAGAGAGAGAGAGAGAGAGGAGAGAGAGAGAGAGAGAAGTATCGTGAAAAGCAATCTTGATACAAGGATTTGATTACATACGAATAATTTACTAATGTGAATATTATACCATACAAAACTAACATGAAACAACAAGACAATGCCTAAATTTATCAAAAAGAGAATTTATTTTTAAATAGTTTAGAGTTATTTGTATTTACCCTCTTTCCTCCTTCATTTACTATTCATAACTCTGTCCCCCATATCTCAATAAGACTTGGTTTTGGGAGTTTTAGTCCCACATTGAAAAACCACCAATATGTATATCTCAATATATAGCTTTGCTTAGTATTGGTATATGCACATGGGATGGTGGTCCATGTGGGTTGACTTTCCTAGAGGGATTAAGTGTGAACCCTATTATGACAATTTTTATTTTTATCACCACATTTGGAAAGTTTCCCTTAGGAGCTAAATCCCAAAGGGGCTTAGGGACTCGGACTCTGGCTCAAGGGCGCAAAGTGGCACTTTGTTAGCGCACTTAGCACGTAGCACGTCAGCATCGTCGCATGGCGCTCGTGCGCTCATTTTATACGTGAGTTACATGCACGGTTGATTGCTCGGACGCATGCTTCGTGGGGCCATGCGGTCAGGTGAGCATGCGGCCAGGGGCCATGCGGTCAGGGGCGCATGCGGCCAGAAGCCCATGCGGCCTGGAGCTATGCGGCCAGCAAGTTAGCTTGAGCGAGTCAAATGTGGAGGGATCATTGACTGTTGTTGGCGGCTCGATGCGACGTTGTCTGCTCTGTGCAGTACAGCATGCAGGCGGCGCAGGCGGCTCGTGGATCTTTGTGCCATGCGGCTGCAGCTGCATCTTTCGGCGCCTGATGGCGCTGTATGCTCTGTGCAGTGCAACGGCTCATGCGGTCTGATTTTTTTTCTCAGGCCGTATGGAAGCTAAAATCCTCTTTATATAGAGGCTCTCATCTTTCATTTAGGGAGTGGAAAAAAATTGAGAAAGAGAGAGAAAAACTGAGAGCACCAGCGGGACCTACGGCAGTTTTTAGCATCATTCCAAAGAAATCTTCCGAGTGATCCGAAGGTGACCAAGAGCGTTCCAGAAGTTCTCATGTGAACTTGCTGGATCCTGGGGGCAGATCGTTGTATAGCACGAATCTTGCCTTGAGCTATGGTGATTTTGATCACCCCAGCAAGAGTTTTCTTCTTTGTATTTCTGTTCTTGTTTTCGTTCTTCTCGGTGTAGCGTCTGCGAACGTAAAGAGAAGAACGGTTTTCTGATTCTTGTTATATTTGCATTTTCTTTTGGTTGTCAGTTTGTAACATGTTCCTTGTTTAGTTCTTTTGTGGGGTTGTGTGTCACTAAAGATGAACTCTTGTGTGAATCTCGGTGCACCAACTTCTCTTTTGGAGTTTGTAGAGATGAACTATTGTGTGAGTCTCTACTTTGTGGCTACCTCTTCTTCTTTGATCTGACTTCAGGACTAACAATCTCAAGGCAAGATCCGAGTTATAATGGACAACCGCTCGAACCTTCTCGATACTAGCTTGCACAAGCTTGAGAAGTTTGATGGGGAACACTACAACATTTGGAAGAGGAAGATCTCCTTGAATCTTCGTCTTGTTAAAGTTGCTTATGTGTTGGTTGACCTTGAACCTACTATTCCCGAATATGGAGGAGAGCTTGCAGTTGGTGTGGCGCAGGACGTGCACTCCAAGTGAAAGGAAGACAACGACCTCTACACGTTGTTGATTCTCAATGCTATGGATGACTCGATGACGGAGTCCTACAACAAGAAGGAGAAGTCAAGAGATGTCTGGAAATCTCTTGTGAAGCACTACAAAACTGACGAGAAAATGTTTAAAATACATCTCGTCGAGAAGTTCTTCACTTTATAATTTGAGGACGAGAAGGTGATGTTACCACAAGTTAAGGAACTTCTAAAGATGCAGCAGAAACTGGAGGAAGATGGCATGAAGTAGGAAGAAAAATTTATGGTGGGGACTATCGTCACCAAACTTCCTCCAGGCTGGATCAGGTTCAAGACTGACATGTACCGTAAAAAGATGGAGATCCAGCTCGAAGATCTTCTTCACTGGATTCACATTGAAGATGAAGCCAGGGGCAACTGAAATTGGACTCATTGTCCAAGAAGTTAGCTAAGGCCAATATGGTACATGCTAATGACTTTAAAGGAAAGCAAAAAATTTCCCTAAAGGAAAGCAGAAATTTTCCTACAAGAATAAGAAGAAGGACTTCAACCAGCTAAAGGTGAAGTCGGCTCAGTTCAAGCCAAAGCCGAAGACTGATGTGACATGCTACAACTATGGCAAGAAAGGTCACTACAAGAGCGATTGCAGGCCGAAACCTAAACCGAAAGAGCAATGTGAGCTTAACCTAGTTGTTATGATTGTGCAGATTGAGTCACATGGCGTTGACACTGACTGGTGGGTGGACACTGGTGCATCTTGCCACGTGTGCTCTAAGAAGGAGCTGTTCGTCAAGTATGAGTCTACCTCTGAGAAAGTTTGGATGGCGGATAAGTCTCAAGTTGCAGTGTTGGGGATCGGGACGGTAGTGCTGAAGCTGACTTTTGGAAAGTCACTTACACTAGAAAAAGTGAAGCACGTACCAATGATCACCAAAAATCTGGTTTCTGGGAGTTTGTTGTGCAAGGCGGGCCTGAGGATGGATATCAATGCCGGTCAGATGGTGATGTCCTACAAAAGAACATACTTCGAAAAAGCTTTCTGTACCGAAGGGATGTTTAAACTGCAGCTTGTAACTCCTTCTGTTTGTATCAATGTTGTCTCTACTTTTGGTTATTCTCTTGAGTTGTGGCATAATAGACTAGGACATGTGCATTGTAAACGCATTAACAATATGTCTAGTCTAGGCCTTCTCTCCAAATGTGGGGGTAAGAAGGTGGAGAAATGTGAAGTCTATGCGCAGACGAAGATCATCAGTAAGCCGTTCAGATGAGTGAACTGAAGCACATATCATATGGAGTTGGTACACTCAGATATCTGTGACTTCAAACAATTCTCCACAAAAGTCGGAATGAAATATTTTATCACTTTTATTGACGATTTCTCGAAGTACGTGTTTGTATATCTTCTCAAGTCGAAAGACAAAGCGTTCGAGAAGTTCAAGGACTTCAAGGCTGAAGCAGAACGTTAAACCGGTCAACAACTCAAAAGACTCGGAAGCGATCGAGGCGGAGAATATCGTTCCTTGAAATTCGTATCGTTATGCAAAGAGCATGGAATTGTCAATAAAATGACTGCTCCGTATTCTTCCCAATCTAATAGTGTAGCAGAAAGGAAGAATAGAACGCTGACAGATATGATGAACTATATGTTGCTGACAGCAGGACTTTCAAAGTGCTTCTGGGGAGAAGCAACACTTAAGGCTACGTTTATTCTAAATAGAGTACCGTTTGCGACATCTGACATTACTCCTCATGAACTCTGGTTCAAGGTCAGACCCAACTTGAATGTCATTCGAGTGTGGGGGTGTCTGGCATATGTGAAGCTTCCAGACCTTAAGATTCAGAAGCTGGGAACGAGAACTACGAAGACCATATTTTTGGGCTATGCTGATAAAAGTGATGCTCAGAGGTTCCTTGATATCGAATCTAATCATATCATAGAATCTCGTGATGTATAATTCTTTGAAGACAAGTTTGCTAGGCACAAAAATGTTGTTGTTGCGAATGTCCCGAAGAATGCTACTAGCACAGACGAGGCAAGTACCTCTCAGAAAGAAGTAGTCCAAGAAGAAGTTGTCGATGATGAGACAACATTTGAACTAGAACCCGCTGAGCTGAGAGCAAAGCGAGTGAGGAGGCCGAAGGACTTCGGAGAAGACTTTGTTACCTATCATGTGAAAGCTGATCCGCTTACATATGATGAGGCAATGAAGACCATAGATGATATTTTCTGGAAAGAGGCTATCCATGATGGGTTTGACTCGATAACTTCTAATAATACTTGGAAGTTAGTCGATTTGCCTGAAGGAGTTAAACCCATCAGATGCAAGTGGATCTTTAAGAAAAGATAAAAGCAGACGGAACTGTTGACAAGTTCAAGGCCAGGCTAGTGGTCAAGAAATTTTTTCAGATACATGGGGTTGACTACTTAGATACCTATGCTCCCGTTGCACGGATGACTACTATCAGGATGCTGATTGCTCTTGCTACTATTCATAGAATGGTGATTCATCAGATGGATGTCAAGACAACATTTCTGAATGGTGAACTGACTGAGGAGATTTACATGCAACAACTAGAGGGGTTTGTCGTCAAAGGTCTTGAAGATAAAGTATGAAAACTGGTGAAATCTCTGCATGGTCTGAAGCAAGCTCCCAAATTGTGGCACAAAAAGTTTGACAAAGTTATCAGATCAAATGGATACAAGGTTAGCAAAACTGATAAGTGTGTGTACATGAAGTTCGCTGGCGATAGAGGTGTCATCATTTGTCTCTATGTGGACGACATAAACCTAGGCACGGATGATAGAGTGTGTCACTAGAATAAAGATGTTTCTATCGTCTAAATTCAGTATGAAGGACATGGAAGATGCATATGTCATCCTTGGGATTAAGATAATCCGGACGGAAGCTGTGCTTGCTCTATCACAAGCTCACTACGTGCAGAAGATGCTCACACTCTATGGATATCAGGATCTTCCAGGGATCGATACTCCATATAGGTGTGACAAGAAACTGAAGCCTAACCCAGGAAAAAAATGTCAGACAGTTGGAGTATTCTAGCGTCATCGGGAGCTTGATGTATGCTACATATGCCTCTAGGCCTGGCATTGCTTTTGCTGTGGAGATGCTGAGTAGATTCATGAGTAACCCAGGTGTTGAACACTGAAAAGCTGTGAAGAGACTTAGAAGTTTGCACTTTACTACAACGGAGATCCATCAGTGGTAGAAGGCTACAGTGATGCTAGTTGGTGCTTAGAAGAAGAGAGCTAGAGATCCACAAGAGGATATATTTTCTCAAAGGGAGGAGCTACTATATCGTGAAAGTCGAAGAAGCAGACGATGCTCTTACGCTCATCGATGGAGTCTGAGTTCTATGTACTTGCAGCTGCAGCAGATGAAGTAGAATGACTTCGAGAGCTCATGTACGATCTTCCAATGGTTGGTGTGCAGATCCGGCTGTACCGATATACTACGACAACCAGGCAGCTACAGCAGTAGCATCTAATGATCTCTTCAATGGAAAGAAGAGGATTGTGCGGCTTCGGCACAGAGCACTGAACAATCTCATCAAGACTGGTGTCATTGCACTAGTGGATATTCGGAGTCAGAAGAACCTGGCAGATCCATTCACTAAAGGCCTTAAGTGCCAGCTAGTCAATGACACAACAGGTAAAATGGGCTTGAAGGACCTCTGATATTGTGTCTTTGTAATCCTACCATTAATTTTTATGCTTTTAATTCAAAGAAAAATCTATTAGGCATCTAGCTTTTGGTTTAAGGGATGATCATTGACTGAAAAAATATCAGGTACAATGGGGAGTCCTTATGGACAATGTGGGATACGTACCCGAAATTACTGTAGTCTACTATTTTGCTCTATAGAACAATTCCTGTGTAAGGTTGACTTCGACGCCTTAATGGGTTCTCGGGTAAAGTGAATGTCCGACGTGCGCTGCAGAAAGCATGTGTAGTTCAGCACTACAAGGGACTTGTATCTCATGCTACAGTGGTATGACACCACGATGAGGTAAAAGATGTAAAGCCTCGGTTGCAAGCCATGTCACAGCAGCAGTAGCACCGCAAATAGGCAGGTAGCCTAATGCAGAAAAGATAGAGAGCTGTAGCACAGAACTACTAAGATGCTGGTAATCTCATGCTACAGTGGGTGACACCACATGAGGTAGTTAACCTCGGTTGCGAGCCATGTCACAGTGGCGTAGCACCGCACGGGAGCACAAGACTTCATGCTGGGATGTAGTACAACACTACGAAGAGGCTAGTGACCTCATGCTACTATGGGTGACACCACATGAGGTAGTTAACCTCAACTACGAGCCATGTCACAGCGACGTAGCACCGTACGGAAGCGCAATGCTTCATGCTGGGAAATATCAAACTCTCTTAAAAAAGGAACTCACCTAAGTGTATAGACAAAGATACATGCCGTCTCTTGAGGGTAAACTTGTAGACACCCAAGATACATACACCGAAACCAGGTCAGCACAGGGCCTTTAATGTGCGATCGGAGGCACAACTGATGTCATTGTGCGAGTGGGAAGAACAACAGCTATGGTTCAGAATTCAAGACATAGTCTATTCTTGTATCGTACTGCTGTTTGACCCATGTGGAAAGATTCAAGTTGTGGGCGACATCTATCCTAATGCATGATGGATAGTCACTGTGAGGAACGCTCGACCATATATTGTGATATATGTGGGAAATTATTGGTATTTTTTTACTTTGCTTTGGGAGTTTTAGTCCCACATTGAAAAACCACCAATGTATATATCTCAATATATAGCTTTGTTTAATATTGATATATGCACATGGGGTGGTGGCCCATGTGGGTTGACTTTCCTAGAGGGATTAAGTATAAACCCCATTATGACAATCTTTATTTTTGTCACTATATTTGGAAAGTTTCCCTTAGGAGCTAAGCCCCAAAAGGGCTTAGCGACTCGGACTCGGGCTCAAGGACGCAAAGTGGTGCTTTGTCGGCGCACTTTACACTTGGCATGTCAGCATCGTCGTATAACGCTCGTGCGCTCCTTTTATGCGCGAGTTACATGCACGGTTGCTTTCTCGAGCGCATGCTTTGTGGAACCATGCAACCTGGAGCGCATGCGGCCAGGGGCCATGCGGTCAGGTGCATATGTGGTCAGGTGCCCATGCGGTCAGGTGCGTATAATGTCAGGGGTGATGCGGTCAGGGGAGCATGCGGCCTGGAGCTATGCGGCCAGGCGCTATGCGACCAACAAGTTAGCTTGAGCGAGTTAAGTGTGGAGGGGATATGGACTGCAGTTGGCGGCTCGGTGCAGCACTGTCTGCTCTGTGCATTACATCACGCAGGCGGCTCGTGGCTCTTTGTGCCACGCGGCTGCAACGACTATAGCTTTCGGCGCCTGACGACGCTGTCTTCTATGTGCAGTACAACGACACAGGTGGCTCATGCGGCATGATTTTTTTCTAAGGCCGCATGGAAGCTGAAATCCTCTTTATATAGAGGCTCTCCTATGTCATTTAGGGAGTGGAAAAAAATTGAGAAAGACAGAAAAATCGAGAGCACCAGCAGCACCTGTGACAATTTTTAACATCATTCCAAAGGAATCTTCCGAGTGATCCGAAGGTGACCAAGAGCGTTCCAGAAGTTCTTGTATGAACTTACTAGATCCTGGGAGAAGATCGTTGTATAGCACGAATCTTGCCTTGAGCTCTGGTGGTTTTGGTCACCCCAGCAAGAGTTTTCTTCTTTGTATTTCTGTTCTTGTTCCCGTTCTTCTCGGTGTAGCGTCTGCGAATGTAAAGAGAAAAACAATTTTCTGATTCTAATTGTATTTGTATTTTCTTTGAGTTGTCAGTTTGTAACATGTTCCTTGTTTAGTGCTTCTGTGGGGTTGTGTGTCACTGAAGATGAACTCTTGTGTCAATCTCAGTGCACCAACTTCTCTTCTGGAGTTTGTAGAGACGAACTCTTGTGTGAGTCTCTACTTTGTGGCTAACTCTTCTTTTTTGATCTGACTTCGGGACTAACACTATCGTTGTTACAGAAAAATATCGTTGTTTTACAGAGGTTTGCATCAGAATTGAACAAAAAAATTGAATAGCAATAATATGACACAGAAGAAATAACTCTTTATTGATAATGTACAATGGATACATAGAGTAGAGTGCAGAAACATGGCTTACAACTTGAAACACAACTCTATTCTCAGCGCAATCAATCGTCGCCGAAAAAGCACCGAGCCAATTCATATCCAAAATGATGTCATCCTTGAGCAGGGGCAATGCTAATCTACTCTATATCATTCCAATTTTAAACGGATGTCCCTCGGATATGTATCCGACACTTGAAAATACACTAGGACACACCAAATTAGGTGTCTCATCGTGTCCTTACTGTGTCATTTTGTGTCGTGTTTGTGTCCATGCAACATAGGATATAATGAAGTTGTGCGTTAAACACAAGTCCTAACATGCAGGAGGCACCTCAAAAAGCATCTCCTTGACATTACTTGCCTTCTAATTCGCATGGCCTCCTCCAACCCTGAGAGCCTTCTAGATACGATGAGGTTGCACTTTTCGTTAGTTGATTTCCCTAATCAAAATTAGAGATGGTTAACATCTCGCCCCATCGGAATGTTGCTTTGCAAATTGAAACAATAGACATTGATTATAAAGCGGGGGGGTGGGGGGTGGGAGGGTGGAAGCTCAGTGTAGTGTCGCCGTGTCGGAGACGTATCACGTAACGGAGTTCCCATGTAACTCAAAACTCTTCGAGACATAACAACATATAGTTCACCTACGTCTGTAGTTACTGGGAGTGAAGTCCGGAGGTCATAGCCAAGCAGGAAGAGCCTCTCTTGTGGGTTTGCTGGAGTAGATGGAGGCGGTGACGAGAACCTCAAGGCGGTGACCGGACACCTGGCGGCCATTGGAGGAGGAAGAGGAAGAGGAAGAATAAATACTGATGATAGTGTGAACGAATGGGAACAAAAAATAAAATAATAAAAAATTGGGAGAAATGGCTGACGGAGTTAAACCCAGCCCAATAAGTACTATCGGGCTAAAAGTCAGCTCTGTGTTGATGGGCTCATCTTAAACTGAAAGCCCAACATGCGGGAGTTGCATCAATTTTTTTTTTATATATTATCCATTTCCTTGTGTTTGATTTATTGCAGTGTTTGATAACTTATATTTTTCAAAAAATATTATTTTTCATATTTTTCTACAAAATAGTAGAAAATGAAACCGGCCAAACCCATAAAAAAATAATATTTATTTTCTGTTGAAAATAATGACAAACAAACACCCAAAATTAAGTTTTTTATAAGTACATTTCAAAATTCCATAAAAAACAAATTTCTAGTAAAATAATTTCGCAGAAATAATTTATTTTCACCTTCCAATCAATCAAACGCACCCTTATATGTTTGGGCAATGACGTGTCAGAAAAATTGTAGGATGCAGCATCAAAAGTAGAAACTTCCGTGTAGTTTAAACCTCTGTTGCAGATTGTAGAGTAAGTATTCTAATTTCCTTCATTTCAAAGAACTAGGTAATTCAAATTTGACAAATTTAAAATAGAAGACGGTACAAAAGTGAAATCCATTGATCAAGATGCATCTAAAGATAATTCCAGGCCTTCTCCTGTCCACAATTAGAAGGCTAATCCACATCCATATTTTTTTTCATTATTAATTCTCATCAGATGTTGGATCTCTGAAAGATAGCTAAACACTTCAAATTTCTGATGTACATTCCTCAAGCTACGAGTACACGAAGAGAAGTGTGGAGGAGTATGATATTTAAGCTCAACTATACCAGTCAAGAAAGAGAATAGAGAACGTAAGGACAAATAAGAAGAGCAATAAAAAAGTTCTGCTATTGCTGTTGCTGTTGTGCCGAATAGCTTGGGACAGCTCTTTGTTACCTAGCTCCACATTCTCTGTAGCTTCCAACGCCGGAAAATGCACGGTCATCACTTGATTGGAAGTCATAATAGAACTGTAGCTAACAAGAAGCAAATTTGGATGCAGGAACTACTACTCAAAGTTGCATGAAGAGATCCGTGATAAGAGCAAGCTACAAATAACTAAATGACGAGAATTTCGATTTTTCTCACGAAGTTTTCGTACTTTTAAGTTAAAAATTGATTTTATCCAAAGAAGATGGAGGTTCTAAAGAGGATATGTCATTTGCTAATGATAGAGAGGACATGGTCCTTAATAGAGCTATTAAAAGAAAAAGAAAAAGAAAAAAAAAATCAGGTAGAGTACACCAAAACCATGCAACAAGGCTTTACCGGGGCATTTATATCATATACCTCATGACCAGGAAGGAAAGCCAAAAAGTCTTGACCAATATAATTGCTTAGTGTTACAATCTAAACTCTTATTAGCCATAAACCATGAAGGATGGTGAAATGTCCGACTAAAAAATGGAACCTGCACTTCGTTAACATAATAACAAACAAACAAACAAACAAACAAAAAAGAATTAGGATGGAGAGTATGTTGAATAACGAAGTTTTATAGAAAAAATGATATCACCTAAGTAAAGATGAAAGACTAAATGCAAAATAGACACCAAAATCCTGAACGTGCAAGATGAAAGAAGAGAAGCAAGTCATGGAGGAAAGACTTTCCAGAGTCGTAATTTGTTTCTTACAATGTGTGAAACATACAGTGACTAAAATGTTATGAATTACATCAAACAACTGACCTCGAAACAGTTTTCAAAGTCTTCTGTTCATTCTTCACCATTAGGTGAAAGAATGAGATAAAGTGAAATAAGTTTCTGTATCATGTAAGACTTGCAGTGAAACAACACTGTAAGAACTTTAACAATCTGCAGAGCTACATTTCCATTACCAAACATCATTTTTTTTCCTTTCAAAGCTTTGTCAGCAACACCATACACTTTACCCGTTACTGAGAGAAAAGAGGTAATCCATGACAACTCAAAACACCTATACAAAGTTTTTATTCCTTGTTAATACTTACAAAATTGAGTACAGACTTGAGAGCCAAAGCAAACCACATGAGTGGTTTGTTAGCCATCTAAAACAAGTTCCAAAGGTGACATATTTAAAATGTCATGCACACAAGTCGAGAGTAACATACCACACCATGTCTGTGAGCTACAACATCTGCAGAAATGTCCCGCATATGAAGCCACCTTGTCGAACTTCCATTATTCTCTTCATCGTATATCCTATTTTTTGAGAATATCAATCTGGTCCTTGCATGTTTTTACAAAAATGCTAACCTGAAGAAAAAAACATGTTGGAGACATGAAAGGTATGGCAACATGTAATATCATCTAGGGAATTCATTTACAGCATAAAACATCAAACTTCATGTACTGCATGGCCTCCTCAGGGATTCCATGACTTATATAACATGATTTATAAAATCCCTGAAGCACAAGATTTATCCATTAAGGCTACACTACTTGTGTCGTCTTCTTTACTTCCAATAGATTGCATATCAAATTGCTGGCAATTATTTGTTGCTTGTGTGTTCTTCCAAGTCGACTGCTAACCATTAACTAACTTCATGCTCCACCTAATTGCATGCATGCCTATATCTTCTCTGTTCAAGTTCTCGAGGGATTCCCTTTATTTCTGAAAAAGAAAAGTCTAGCATGTTGGTATTGGTTAAACTTTGTGCTCATCACAGACCAAGTCATGTGGAGCAACTTTGAACGTGTGTTGTTAGTAGTCCTATTCTCAAGGGGGAACTCTTGGCTTTCCATGCTTGTAGGCATTGTAGTTATGCTTTAGTATGCTTATAAAAGCAAATGCATAAATGTAGAAACTTAACACCAAAAGCTAATAAACTCCTCTCCCTTTGTGTGCTGGTTCATCTTCCTGTCACATTCTTTTACGTAGTTTGCACAGAGGCTATCAAGTGGTATCAAAGCCATGTCGTCTGATGCGGACGGGAATCCACTCACACCTCCATCAGTGTCGGCGTCGAGTCCAGCGAGCGGCTCGAGCGTGGCAGGCACCCTGGTGATCCCGAAGGTGTTTCAGGAGTCCGGCGGGACGCAGTATCCGCAACTAACGCGTGCAAACTACGATGAATGGGCCCTGGTGATGCAATGTATGCTGGAGGCAAGAGGTCTCTGGGCGGCGGTGCACACCGGGACGACGGAGCGGGAGCTGGATAGGAAAGCGATGGAGACTCTCCTACGTTCTGTCCCGCCAGCGATGATCTCATCACTGGCGATCAAGGCGACGGCGCTGGAGGCATGACAGTCTTTGAAGACGGTGCACGTCGGCAGCAATCGCGTCAAGAAAGCGAAGGCGCAGTCGCTGCGCAAACAGTACGAACAGGTGGCATTCCGGGACGGTGAGGGCGTGGACTCTTTCGCCATGCGTCTCACTACTCTGTCGAGCGCTCTCGCCGCACTCGGCGACACGATCTCCGAGGACAAGCTCGTCCTCAAGATGCTGGCGGCGGTTCCCAAGAAGTACAGCCAGATCGCCCTGGCTATCGAGACCCTTTTGGATCTCGATGAGCTCACCATTGAGGATCTAACGGGGAGGCTTAAAGCAGCGGAGATCAGGGACGAGATCGAGAGTGGCAACACCTCGGGCGGCAAGTTACTGCTTACAGAGGAGGAGTGGGCTGCTCGCAAGAAACAACAGAGAGGCAGCTCGTCCAGCAGGGGCGCCGAAAACGGCGGCCAGAAGAAGAAGTGGCGCGTCCCGGAGAGGGACTCGGGAGCGCGCGATCCCAAGCCGAGCGGTGAAAGGAGCGGCTCCGGTGCAACTCGCGACGAAAAGTGCCGTTATTGCGAAAAACTGGGCTGCAAACTACGTAAAAGAACGTGCCGGGAAGATGAAGTAGCACGTCCCGGAGAGGGACTCGGGAGCGCGCGATCCCAAGCCGAGCGGTGAAAGGAGCGGCTCCGGTGCAACTCGCGATAAAAAGTGTCGTTATTGCGGAAAACTGGGCCACTGGGCTCGTGAATGCCGCAAAAAGAAGAAGGACGAGGCCCTTTTGGCGCAGGTGGAGAAGGACGAACCGGCGCTTCTGATGGCGCAGGTGTGCACAATCGCCGAAACGCCCTACACCCACGCCGAGGCAACCGAGCAGGTGATGCTCAACGAGGAGTGCACCATGGTAAAGCTTGGGGAGCGGGAGGACACCGACAATGTGACCTGGTACTGCGACACGGAAGCGTCTAACCATATGACGGACGTGCGGGCAGTCTTCTCCGAGCTCGACACCGGCGTACAGGGCAGCGTCAAATTTGGCGACGGCTCCGTCGTTGACATCCAAGGTCGGGGCACGGTGGTGTTCATGGGCCAAGGAAGAGAACATCGAGCCCTCACCAACGTCTACTACATTCCCCGGTTGCGTAGCAACATCGTCAGCATCGGGCAATTGGACGAGACCGACTGCTCCACGCTAATCGAGGATGGAATGCTTCGAATCCAGGACAAACAACGCCGCCTCCTTGCTAAGGTATCACGCACTTCAAATCTTCTATATATCCTTCTATTGCGGATCGCACAGCCGGTATGCCTCGCGGCACAGTGCTCGGATATGGCGTGGCGCTGGCATGCGCGCTACGGCCATCTACACTTCGACGCCCTTCGTCGCCTGAGCAGGGAAAAAATGGTGGACGGCCTTCCGCACATTGATCATGTCGATCAGTTGTGCGACAGCTGTCTGGCCGGGAAGCAGCGACGCACTTCATTTCCCCGGCACGCCAACTATCGCGCCACCGACCCTCTCGACTTGGTGCAAGCGGACTTGTGTGGTCCCATCTCACCGGCGACACCTGGCGGGAAGCGCTACTTCCTTCTCCTCGTCGACGACTACAGCAGGTTCATGTGGATCAAGCTACTGAGATCCAAGGACGAGGCGAGCGAGGCTATCAAACGCATTCAGGTTGCGGCGGAGGTCGAGTCGAAGTGCAAGCTTCGTGTACTACGCACAGACAGTGGCGGCGAGTTCACCTCGAACGATTTCAACGACTACTGTGAGCGCCACGACATCAAGCGCCACCTCACCGCGCCTTACTCGCCTCAGCAAAACGGCATCGTCGAGCGCCGGAACCAGACTGTGGTAGCTATGGCCCGAAGCTTGCTCAAGGCGAAGAGCATGCCGACGGCATTCTGGGACGAGGCGGTGACCACGGCGGTGTACCTGCTAAACATGGCGCCAACAGCCACAGTGAAGGGAAAGACGCCATATGAGACGTGGCATGATAAGCGCCCCGATGTAAGTTTCTTACGTACTTTCGGTTGCATTGCTCATATGAAGATGGTGCAGCCAATTTGAAAAAACTTGACGATCGGAGCAAGAAAATGGTGTTTGTTGGCTACGAGATGGGGTCCAAGGCTTACAGGGCCTACGATCCAGTCGGTCGTCGCTTGTATGTCACCCGCGACATCATCTTTGACGAGGCAGGGCAGTGGGACTGGACGCACACCGACATCGACGCCAGCCTTGTCGGGATCGGCGAGACATTCACTGTTGAATTTTCCCACGAGCTCATTCCCGGCACATTCATTTCGGCCGGGAACGGAGGTCCATCACCAGAGGCTGTTGGTAAAGCCACTCCCGCATCGACGCAGACGCTGCCTCCACCCGAGCAGGCGGGAGCCGGTCACGCGTCCCCACCACCGGCCGTGACGCTCGCTCGCAAAACCGCGACATCAGCCGTGACGACGCCAGCAGTTTCGACGCCTGAGACGACGGGTACGGCTCCGATCCGATTCGTCTCACCGCCGTCAGGAGCGACGTCCGATCCGCCAAACGAATCGCCGTGCCGATACCGCTATCTGCAAGACATCTATGAAGTTGAGTCGGTACACCACCACGACTCTGAGGACCTCCTCCTCGCAATGGATGACGAACCCTCTGTTTTTTCAGAAGCGGAGCAACACGAGTGCTGGCACCGAGCGATGCTGGATGAACTCGCATCCATTGAGGAGAACGACACCTTGCGGCTCGTGGACCTGCCCGCTGGTCACTGCCCCATTGGACTCAAATGGGTCTACAAGGCGAAGAAGGATGAGCACGGCGTCGTCATCAAGCACAAAGTCCGGCTCATCGCGAAGGGGTACGTGCAGAGGCACGTGATCGACTACGATGAGGTTTTCGCGCCAGTAGCAAGACTTGAGTCCGTCAGGTTGTTACTGGCGTTTGTCGGTCATGCAGGTTGGGTTGTCCATCACATGGATGTGAAAACGACATTCTTGAACGGGGAGCTCGACGAAGAGGTCTACGTCACGCAGCCACCCGGTTTTGCAGTCGCCGGCGAGGAGCAGAAAGTTTTTCGCCTACACAAGGCACTCTACGGCCTGAAGCAAGCGCCGAGGACCTGGAACGCGAAGCTGGACAAGTGCATGTCCACACTCAGATTCAGCCGGAGTCCCTCGGAGCACGCCATCTACGTGCGTGGCCATGGCGAGGCAAGGCTGCTCGTGGGTGTCTACGTCGACGACCTCATCATCACGGGAAACAATGCGGGCGAGATCGACAATTTCAAGCGCGATATGAGCAGCTCATTTTAGATGAGCGATCTCGGCTTGCTTTCTTTCTACCTTGGCATCAATGTATAGCAGAACGCAGACGGTATCACAGTGCACCAGTCTGCGTACGCAGCCAAGATACTGGAGAAGAGTGGCATGGGCGACTGCAACCTTGACAATGTACCTATGGAGCCACGTTTGAAGCTCAGCAAGGATAGTGCTGCACCACCGGCAGATGCCACGGAGTACCGGAGTATAGTAGGAAGCTTGCGGTACCTCGTGCACACCCGGCCGGACTTGTCATTCGCAGTCGGGTATGTGAGCCGCTTCATGGAGAAGCCAATGACTGAGCACCTAGAGGCGGTCAAACACATACTCCGGTACGTTGCTGGTACGCGGGGTTACGGCTGCCGCTACGAACGAGGAACAGAGGAGCCCCGGCTGGTCGGCTACTGCGACAGCGACATGGCCAGGGATGTTGACGACCGCAAGAGCACAACAGGCGTACTATTCTTCCTCGGCAACAGCGCTATCAGTTGGCAATCACAGAAGCAGAAGGTGGTGGCACTGTCATCCTGCGAAGCCGAGTATATCGCAACAACCACTGCCGCCTGCCAAGGCATCTGGCTCGCACGGCTGCTGGCGGACATGAAGGGCGACGATATCAGATGTGTAAAACTGCGCATCGACAACAAATCAGCAATCTCCCTCAGCAAAAATCCGGTGTTTCATGATCGCAGCAAACACATCCAGACGAGGTACCACTTCATTCGTGACTGCATCAAGGACGGGACAGCTGAGGTAGAGTATGTCCGAACAGATGAGCAGCTCGCCGACATACTGACCAAGGCCCTGGGCCGGGTCAGGTTCCAGGAGCTTCGCTCCAAGATCGGGATGATCGTCATCAAGTAATCGTAAAAGTTTAGGGAGCGATTATTGGTTAAACTTTGTGCTCATCACAGACCAAGTCATGTGGAGCAACTTTGAACGTGTGTTGTTAGTAGTCCTATTCTCAAGGGAAAACTCTTGGCTTTCCATGCTTGTAGGCATTGTAGTTATGCTTTAGTATGCTTATAAAAGCAAATGCATAAATGTAGAAACTTAACACCAAAAGCTAATAAACTCCTCTCTCCCTTTGTGTGCTGGTTCATCTTCCTGTCACATTCTTTTACGTAGCATGCTTGTAGGCATTGTAGTTATGCTTTAGTATGCTTATAAAAGCAAATGCATAAATGTAGAAACTTAACACCAAAAGCTAATAAACTCCTCTCTCCCTTTGTGTGCTGGTTCATCTTTCTGTCACATTCTTTTACGTAGTTTGTACAGAGGCTATCAGTTGGAAGAGGCATTTACCTACCCCTCTTATGTCAAAATGAACTTAAACACCATCACCACCAAGCCAACTTAGATGACTCCAAAACCATGGTCCAGAACATGCCAAAGAAATTATCATTAGAAGTTGTAGAAAGCCAAAGAAATGTGAAAGGATATGCAAGCATACATAAAAACCATACTTGTCTGCCGATTGTCTCAGGATTTCAAATTTATTATTCAAGATTAGACTTTTGGCACATGTTATGTAAGTTTGTTTTCAACATATGACTTCAATTTGTTCTCAACGTCATCTAGGAAGTGTCTGTGGAAAACTAATACTTATAAGGGTATCAATGTGAAACTACTTCCACCTCAAAGTCCAATTTCGAATGTGGGGTTTGAAAGTTGCATTGAGGGTTTGAAAGTTAGATGTAAAGAATAACATTGATGGATTATGATCTAATTCCTCCCAAATAGTATTTTTGTCACCCCAGGAGTTACAATTCCTCAATCTCGGTTGTATCTTCTTGACGTTTTCTTCTTTTGGCTAATTTCTAAATTCCTGACATTAGTGGAACTTGGAATTAGAGCTCACAACTCCTCGGACCTAAAAAGAATGGACACTCCAAAAAGGTGCCTTGTCCATGTTGTGTCAGACACATACCAGTAAGGTCACACACTCCAAATCACACTAGGAGAATCCAAGACCAGTGATGTGTAAGTATGAATCGTGTTGTTTCCCACTATGTACGTGCAACATAGCTTGAGAAACAAGACTGATAAGTATGAAGCATAAACAAGGGTACGAGTACAGGTACAATTAATCAGATCACTGAGCTGACTAATCACAATTAGAAGGACACTTGGTTTTCGACTAACCGACCAGCCAATTAATAGATAAAGTGGTCAATATCCTGTCAGATCAATCAGTGATTAAGCAAAGGAAATATCATATCCCTTTTTGCTCCCACAATCGACCCTTCTAAGAAAAGGACGTTTTGTGCATCTGTAAAGATACTTTTGCAATTTAACTGAGCAGATCATGTCCTAACTCATTGAGCATAAATGATACTGTATAAATTAACTTCATCAGTTCAACAACCACTTCCTGGTCTCAGCACTCAGGTTCACATATACCAGAACTGCCCCTCTCTCTGAAAAACAAGTTATGGACACTTTTCAATTGAGCATTTCTAGCTTCCCACTGGACACTGGCAGATTCATCCTCAATTCTTTTGGTTCCCAACACATGCAAAAGTTCCAGGTATCAGACCGGAGAAAAATTAATTTTCCACCAAAGAGTTGCCCTCTCGTCAAGTACAGGTGATGCGAAGGGATGGCATTATGAGAAGTCACAGTTCTTTTATCCTACATTCTACAGAAACTCCAGCCGTATTCAGCCCAAATTCAACCAAAAAACATGTATATATTCAGTCGTCATGAAACACACATTGAAGATTGTTATGATGATGATTCACAACAGATGCCTACATACATCATTCACATGATCATCATTAGAAAATCAGAACTCAGATTAAAACTGGCTATTATTTGCCCCCAACAAAAGTAGCCATGCTACATTTAATGTTTAGTAGGGGGCATTGCCCCCTACAAAACTCAGATATTGTCATTCCTTCTCCCTTTCGCATAATGTGTCATAGAGATAAATGCAATTTCCTATAGCAAATTGTTTCATCTTACCTCTTCGCCTAGACTCTTTATAGTTTACGGGAAAATGGAAGGTGCTCCTTAGTTACATGAGCTTGAACTGCAACCCAAAAACCTATCAGCCAACTTGTCACCTAGGTTTTATGACATGACTCTCTTATGCTTATGCTACCTTGGCTTAAATTAGGCACCAACAAAGAGGGTTGACGTCAGATAGGCAACCAATCATACAACCTTGTAAAATCTTGTATAGAGTTTTATTATGCTCCATAGCCGACCTCATTATGATGGGAGAAGGCTTGGATGATGATGATGATGATGATATAGAAAATTAGGCATCTTACTTCTATACAGATTCTCTTGTTATCTGTTTGGTTATAGACTCTTCAAAAGTGACTATAAAACTATATATAGAAGAACAATATAATGTAGCATAAATTTAGGGGAAATATGATATTCTAGACCATGATTTAAGGCAATTAATATTGTGTATACACACCCAAACATCTTAACTCGTAACATGATGAAAACTCTTATTGAAGATCACAAAATATTACAAAATACAATATTCAGATTGCACAAGCAAACCAGCAAGCCTGACACATCAAAATTCAACATTCTCGTCTGTGGGACAAATATATTCGAAAAATGAAGATAATTGCAGTTGTCAAGCATACTCCGTCTAACAAGGGTTCTTGGACTACCCCCAAAGCAGATGCTAATTGCTGATGGAAATCTAAAGTAAATGGTTCAACACAAGAAGCTCAAAAGTGAAAGAAACCCTACACCAATTACAAGATTGAAGCATGAGATTTGCCTCCATAACCCCAACTTGTCTTATTAGTACGGAAACATTCAAATCATGCCTGCTCCTGAGATAGCTTACTTGATTGAAACAAAAGGAGCAAACTGGCCATGAAGATTGTGGAGCCAGATAATTGATAAGCACTTTAACTAGCCATTTTGCTCCTTTTGTTAAATCGATATACCTTTAGGGAAGGTTGAATTCAATTGAGCCTGAACGACAATGATGCATGTTCAAGCTTGGATTCAAGTAAAGCAGCTAGAGCACAACTAATTATGCATTTTCATATAAAACAAGCGAGAAAGAAACTTGCTAAAACTGTTTGCTTAATCATAAATGATGAGTTTAAATTTTTTTTTTTTGTTACCATTTTTTAAGCTTTCCATGTACAGAAATGCAAACCAAGGTTATTGAATTTCAAATATTTTATGCAAGTTCTTTCGAAAGTACTGCAGATGCTTACCTATGTTTATTACCGATAGGGACACTATTTTCCCGTGTCCACGCAACATGGTGGTTGTGGTGGTGGGGTTGGGGGGGGGGGGGGGGGTGGGGGGGGGGGGGGGGGGGGGGTTGTTGGACCATATGCCTAGCCCACAAAAAAAAAACTCCCTGAACCCCCCATTTATACTTGTACTAATTTCCTACGTCAGGTAGGTTGTTATGTTTCTAAAATCTAAACAAGCAGAAAAGCTCCTTAATGTTTCATGTAATCTCGCACAAGACAAAGAAAGTGGAGGCTTAAACGCTTAAATTCTCAAGAAGCTAAATGAAAAGATTTCATGAGCAAGACTTACGGAAAAAAAGTTATTTAACTTAATGAAGATAGGCCTATTCGTTTGTACATGTGTCATTAGGGTTTGTTGGTAACTATGAATTGGAATACCATGACTCGATGGAATACATGACACTGACGATCTCCTGAAATTGCAATTCAATTCCTTGCGCTTGGTTGGCATTCATTAATTCAATCAGTCTCTACTCAATTATTTTTCATGTATTTGGTTAGATTGAATAGTCTCATATTTTAAATTTGGGAGGTGAAGTAGCCTCCCAAGCATTAATGAGTAAAATAGAACTCTATCAATATAGTCACCTTTAACTTTTAATAGGTGAAGTTACCTCCCATACATTAACAGAGAAGTGAGACGCATGGCGAAAGAATCCACGCCCTCACCGTCCCGGAATGCCAGCTGTTCATACTGTTTGCGCAGCGACTGCGCCTTTGCTTTCTTGACTCGATTGCTGCCGACGTGCACCGTCTTCAAAGACTGCCATGCCTCCCGCGTCGTCGCCTTGATCGCTAGTGATGAGATCATCGCTGGCGGGACAGAACGTAGGAGAGCCTCCATCGCTTTCCTATCCAGCTCCCGCTTCGTCGTCCCGGTGTGCACCGCCGCCCAGAGACCTCTTGCCTCCAGTATACACTGCATTACCAGGGCCCATTCATCGTAGTTTGCACGCGTGAGTTGCGGATACTGCGTCCCGCTGGACTCCTGAAACACCTTCGGGATCACCAGGGTGCCTGCCATGCTCGAGCCGCTCGCTGGACTCGACGTCGACACTGATGGAGGTGTGAGTGGATTCCCGTCCGCATCAGACGACATGGCTCTGATACCACTTCTTGAACACCTGGAATGGAGAACGCAAGTGTGTGTGTGGAGGAAATAGAACACAAAGAGGACAAGAAGATGGAATGTTCTTTAATCTTATTAAAACGAGTAGTGTGCCTTTTATAGGCTTACATGCATAACTCATCATCTAAAATCCAGGAGCTATTTTCTCCTTGGACCATGCATCACCACACATATCCCACGGACTTGGTATGCACAGGAATAAGTCTAACAAAATGAAGTTCTATACTTCCCCTAAAAATCCATATTGAATGTCCAAAGGAGACAAAAAGATGCTGAATGCTGCAAAACCATACAATTTCAAGCGAATCGAAGAAGCAAATTATACACAGCTACAATCAGAAGTAATATGACAATGCTGCATAAACAAACAAATCTTGATAAACTTGAAGCAGATGAAGACCGATACTTCCTATAGTTTTGTTTACTTATTAAAGGAGACATTTATCATAAGCAATATCAGTTACTTTGAACTTAATTACCTAAAACAAACAAAGCAACTTAAAAGTAACAGAAAGATACCAAGGGGACAAGCCCAAGCATACTTGATTTCAGAACTATACTTCCAAGGAACACTCGGATTCATTTCTTGTTTCCTATAAGCATGAGAGCGACTCCGCCTACAAGAGGCACACGATTTTGTGGTCTATGTAGAAACACAACATCGATGGAGGATTGAGTTCCAAAGTGGCAAAAGTAAAAAAAGAAAAAGAAAAAAAGAGAGGTACAATTTACTTCATGCTCAATGTTGTCCCTTTCTTGCTCTGTGCCCCGACGCAAATCGACATAATCTTTGCGATGCTTTACGTTGAAATTCTCCAATTCGTTGACGCTTTCTAGCTAGAAATCAAAGAAAGAAAAGAAAAAGAAAAATTGTTAATAAAAAAGTGCATATATCAAGAAATAAAAGAAAGTCGACAGAGTGAGTTGTACCATCTTGAATGCCGCCTTGGTGAACGGAGATCTCTGTGGGGTTTTATGCAAGATGAATGACGCCAAGACCGCTGCCAATTGCGACTGGAGCAAATTTGTCAGAACTTTTATGAACTTAGCATCCCCAAGAGTGCAAAAAAGGACAACCTTTGAGATGTGTCCGACACAATGCGACACAAAGACGGTGCCGATTTTGGAGTGTCCCGCCCATATGATCACATCGTAGAAAAATTCAATCGGGTGGATTCGCAAAGCAATTGCATACCTCGGTGTACCCAAAGTCGTGAGCTTTCGTGCGGATAGCATCTCTAAGATTTCCCTAATTTTGCCTTGTTAGGTCCGAGGCGGATCAAAGATGGTAGAACGCGGGCCATAACAGAGCTATTAGTGAGACCCGAAGATCAGTTCTCTACTGAAATCAGATTCACACAAGAGTTCCTCTGATATATCTCGATTCCAATGAAGCATGAACCAATTACCGGTTACAAACAAACTCTGAAGATAATGAAGATTACAACAAGCAACAAGAAAACGTTCTCCTTTTTACGTTCGTAAACGCTACAATGAGAAAGAACGAAGCAAAGAGAAATGCAGAAGAAAAGTTCCTTGCTGGGGTGGTCAAAACCACCGTTGCTCAAAGCAAGATTCGCCGTACAGACGATCTGCTCCCAGGAACTAGTAAGTTCGCAAATGAACTTCTGGAACGCTCAATGTCACATTCGAAAACACTCGAAAATACCATGTGGGAGGAAGACACTCTGGGCCGCTTAATGCAATCTGGTGTTGTCGATTTTTATATATGTTTTTTCTCTCCTCAAATGAAAGAGGAGGTCCTCTCTATATAGAGGAAAACAAAACCTATGCGGCCGGAGGAAACTCCAGGTCGCATATGCGCTGACCGACCAAATGCCCAAAAAACTGGGTGTCAAATTCGCAGGCGCCGCATGCGCCGCCTCCGTCGCCGGTCACGCTGTACTGCACGAGGCAGGCATCACCGCAAAACGCCGAAAGCAGCCGCTCGCGCCGCATGCGCCACAAATTTTGGAAGGCACAGAAAATCATGCGCCGCCTAAAGCAGACCATGTCCCCTCCACATGCAACTTGCTCATCCAAACCTGGCCGCATAGCCCGTGGCCGCATAGCGCAAGGCCGCATACGCCCGAACTAGCAACCATGCATGCAACTCACGCATAAAAGGAGCGCACGAGCGCCATACGACGATGCTGACGTGCTAAGTGCAAAGTGCCAACAAAGCGAGCCAACAAAGCGCCACTTTGCGCCCTTGATCCCGAGCCCTAGTCCGAGTCCGAGTAGATAAGCCCCTTCAGGGCTTAGCTCCTAAGGGAAACTTCCCAAAGCTGGTGACAAAACAAAGATTGTCATAATGGAGTTTCACACTTAGTCCCTCTAGGAAAATTAACCCACATGGGCCACCACCCCATGTGCATATACCAATACTAAGTATAGCTATATATTGAGATATACACATTGGTGGTTTTCCAATATGGGACCAGAACTCCCAAAGCTAAGTGAAAAATATCAACAATTTCCCACATATATCACAATATCTGGTCGAACGTTCCTCACAGTGACTGCCATCATGCATTATGATAGATGTCGCCGACGACTTGAATCTTTCCGCATGGGTCAAACAATAGTACGATACAAGAATGGACTAGGCCTTGAATTCTGCACCTGTAAAACCCCCTAATTTTAAATATTATAATTATTTAAATTAATCATTGAATTTATTTATAGTATTCCTTAGTTAATTAGAAAATAAAATTTAATTGAATTAATTACCTAGGTAACTACTCATCTAGAATTTATGGAATAAAACTATTCTTATATTTTATTTTATTTAGGGAGTCTTGTAGAAGGATGATAGATTTTTAAGATGTGCTATATAAATTTTCTGAAATTTTATACCATGTATATATACATATATAAATAAATAGTAATAATAGAAAAGGAAATAAAAGAGTAAAAGAAAAAGAAAAGAAAAACATTAAAAAGAAAACGTTAGACTAATCCCTTAAACCACAAAAATCCATAACTTAAATCCCTAAGTAATAGTCCTAAGCCTAAGCCCTAAGCAACCACAGCTAACCCAACCCGCCAGGCAACCCGCGAGCACATTGGCCCCGACCCCCCTTCTCATCACCCGCCTCCTTCACCTATATATATCCCCCTTATTTGAAACCATAACCCTAAACCTATCCCCCCAACCCGACGCCGACCACCGCAACCCAGTGCCGCCACCGCGCAGCCGTAGGAGAACGCTGCACCGACCACGTCAACCGCACAACCACGCAGCAGTCCGCGACAGATTCGAGCAGCGATGACCCCTACTTCACGCGTCATTTTCCGACTCGTCGCTCGATCATTTTTGGATCCGCCTTCACCGGTATGATCGCAACCTATCCCCCTCTCAACTCTGTTAATTAGTTTCCATCGAACAACGTTAAACACTAGATAGAAATCGAAGCCAAGTTGAGAAAAAACCACATAATTTAAACTGTTATGAACTGTTTTAATGACCTATGTTTAGAGGTTGTTATCTTCCACCATAGACATTCGAATTTAAATCTACTTTTTGCCATGTGAAGTCTATATAACCGAGATCATTCCCTATTAATTAGATTATTTTATTATGAGTTAAATTTAGAGATAAATTGGGTTAAAAATTATGAAAAACTTGTTTTAAAATATTAGAATTTGTGATACGGAGCGCGCCCTGCCAAACGTGACCGTCCCGTCGCGTACCAATTGCACCGAAAGGCGCTTATGGTATGTCCTGACGTGTGGGCTTTTGCGAAAACTGATTTGGACGTGTGTGCGCGTCAGAATCAACCCGTATCGTAAAAAGTCTCCGTATCGCAACTTTTGCAAAATATCGCACTATTTTGTGTACGCTCGTCGGAATGTGATGAAACTTACGCCAATGGATTTGTGGTATCACGCTGGTCCTGTGACCCAAGTTTCTCGCGATTCCGAGACAGTTGACCAAGCCGTCTATTTGCGGGCCCTACGGTTGACTTTAAGGGTGAATTTGTGTACGACTCACCAGAATTCAAAATTGGACATACCGTTGAGTTCGTATGGACGTTTAGAATTTTTTTAATCTATAATTTATCCCATTTAGAGATCTTTACCTCTGGCACGTATTTCGGTGCAAAGTGGGCCACATGTGGACCCTACTTTGACCCGAAATTATCGTTTTGCCCCTGTGTCCAAATTGGACGAAAGGGTAGTATTATCTAGCTATCTCGCTTATTTTGGGAATGTTGGTAATGTTTATTTTAGCATCCGAAGACGTTTATTCGGAGGCCTTAGTTTTTGATCCTGTGTACTTGACGTCTGGACGCTTACACTATACAGATTGCTTGCCAGACAAGTATACCTTACCATTATACTGTAATTTATATTACATATGGTGCATGCATTTTATTTCTGTCATTTAGTTCATATATTTTAACTTTTATATAAACTGCGCGTCCAAGAATGACTTGGGTGCAACGACGGTGGCGTCGTATTCTGTTTTTATTATATATATGCATATTGACCTAGTTGATGAGACCACCCCATTATCATGAGACATTTTTATGTTTCATTGGCAATGACACAGCTGTTACACGAGTGTGAGTCTCATATAGGACACGGACTTGCGTACTCGGTTGACCACTGGTACGTATGGGACGTGCGACGGATAGGGATAACTGCTGATAGAAATTGCATGCTAGAAGACTTGACAGTTATTAGAGGTATCATCGTGTCATGGATATGACATGCTTAGAGCATGGGGTAGGGAGGACAACAAGTAAGACGTTTGGGCTCCTTTGCACTTTCCTTGTGTAACCCGTATGCTCCGCCGGAGATGCGCGGTCATGATGACCACTATATATATTATTATTATCAGGCGGCCTCTAAGGTTCAAAAGATGTCATGCTTTTTAGGCCCCTGAATCTCCGAGAGAATTATGCCAATCCCATTTTAGCCAGATAGCCCACGTGTTGGAAAGTTGTTCTCAAAGTGCATTCACATAGATGGTTCACTACTAGAAAAAGCGGGATTAGCGACGGATTTTAGCGACTCAATATAAAAACGTCGCTAAATTAGCGACTCCATAAAAAATGTCACTAGACGTCGCTAAATGGCGACATTTAACGAAGTTTAGCGACTTTTATTAAGATTTTAAAAGATTATTTGCTATAAGTTCAATTAAGGTCGCTAAACGTCGCTAATATGTCTAATTTAGCGACGTTTAGCGACGTATATATTAAAAATATTTAGCAACGTATTTGACGTCGCTAAAGCTTATTTTAGCGACGTTGTAATTTGACGTCGCTAAATGTCGCTAAATTTTGGTTAATTAGGGCTCAGTTTTCTTTTTCCCCATTTGTGAAATTTTTGAAAACTCGATTCCCCCCTTCTCCGGCGACCGGCGATTCCCCCCCTCTCCGGCGACCGGCTCTCCACGGCTGCGGCTACTCCGGCATCCCCCTCCTCCTCCTCGAGCTCTAGGTAAACCCTAACTCTCTCTCTCTCTCTCTCTCTCTCTCTCTCTCTCACAGGACACACACACTGACACAACACACACTTGACAGACACGACACACACACACAGACACTGACAGACACACACACACACACACACACACACACACACACACACACACACACACACACACACACTGACACAGACACAGACACGACACACACACACACACACACACACACACACTGACACAAACACTGATCAGGACCTAGGGTTAAGGTTAGGTTTTTTGACCTGGGGTTAGGGTTAGGGTTTTTCTCCTATACATCTATTTTATTCAATATTGTCAATTATTAGTTTATTCATACAATATTTGATCTATTCGATGTGTCCATGTGAATTGAGGGTTGGTATCATGGTGGTGTGGTGTATGGAGGATGTATCCTAGAGTATCTTGGTGTTGCACACCAAATGTTTGTGAATTGGACTAGTGGTTGTGTGTGTGTGTCTATTTATGCCTTAGTGTGTACAATTACTCCTCAATTCTTATTTTAGCAAGTTATTTTAGTTATACTATGATATATTTGATATATATATATATATATATATATATATATATATATATATATATATATATATATATATATATATATATATATATAAATACTAATGGTTGGAGAACTTGGGTTTTGGTTCTTTATTTGGATACGTATCACAAGTTCATCAAGTATGCACACTAGGTATTTGACTAATTGCCACTAGTGCATATAGGTACATTAGTATATAGTGTATTTCTCTCTCTCTCTCTCTCTCTCTCTTTCTCTCTCTATCTCTCTTTCTTTCTATATATATATATATATATATATATATATATATATATATATATATATATATATATACATGTGCATGAACATATTGATATGTTATTTATTAATAATTGTGAGTGTGTGTGTCATAGCCAAGTGACTGTGTAAAGTGTGCATGTGTGCAAATATGTGGTAGTGGTTGTAATATTATATTAGGTGTTAGAGGTGATAATTAACATATATCAATAGGGGGAATTCCTGTGCTGAAGAACTTGATGTTTTGGATAACTAATTCAGTTTTCATTAATAGTTTAGTGTTTCTATGCTCAGATATCTGTATGCAATTAGTAAGGATCAGACAAGTTTTACCAGTGCTTCCAAGGGCAACAGTGCACTTTAAAAGCAACTACATTATGTATGCATTCAGATAACAATAGAGGGGAAGCAAACATTGCAGAGTGTTCAGACATTGGTTTAAGTGTATCAGTTTAGGCTAACCAGTATAACTTGGCATTAAGTATAGATGGAGATCAGGTTCTGACCCTTGGAAGCAGTAACTGATACTGTGGGTACACAAGAGTGCAAACTTTAGAGGGGGGACTTGTACATGTTGTGCAGACCTCACAAGTAGAAGTGGTGATTCTGTTGTTGTTTGGGCAGCACTGGTAAAACTTGTACATGGGTCATAGGACTGATCTCAGGATTAGGACCAGAGTGTATATGTAGTACCTTGTATCAGTTTATATGCTGTTATGCATATCAAATCAAACCCTCAGATAGTAGTAATGTTAAACTTTTTAATAAAGTAGTAGGTTGCTCTAAGGTAAGGGTGATATTGGTATGTATAAGTTCTTTAAGTTGGTGACTGTGTTGGATACACAAACTAGTGTATCAGTGAATAGCTGATTGGTATCAGTTAGCTATTGTTAATTAGTATATATATAACCAAGTATCAGAGGTTGCAGACTTAGTTAGGGTCTGCAGGCATGTGTTTGGGTTAAGGTATAGCCAAGTATCGGGTAGGTGTTCACAGGTCACTTGTTGCATGCCAATACAGCCCTTAACTGATACTGTGGTATCAGGGATTTAATTGGCAAGAGTGATCAGTGCAGTGCAGTTCAATTAGAGCACAACAGTGCTGTGAAGTGAACTGATACTGTGGTATCAGGGAGGAGTGACTACTATGGGTTGTAGTCCAGTGAGCAAGTACAAGATGTGAGTTGGGGTAAGGTAGGATATTAGTTAAGTTATACTAGTAGTATTTAGCATAGCTAATATTAACTAGTATACTTAGTAATAACTAGTATTAGCTAGGCATTAACTAGTATAAACTAGAATTTCTTAGTACGACCTAGAAGACATAGTGTAGCAAGGTATTAACCTAGTATTGACTAGTATAAACTAGTATGGATCTAGAAGTGGCTTAGAAACATCACCATGAACTAGTTAACCCTGTTTATCATTTCAAAACACTCATTAACATTTATATTCCATATCTAGGGCTCTTGGACTTTGATAAATGAAAGTATGTATTATATCAGTTATGAAATAAAAGTATTGCTTATTTTAGACTTTGATAAATGGTCAGTTGTTTTGAATATTGTTTATTTTAGACTTTGATAAATGAAAGTATGTATTATATCAGTTATAATTTTATAGTACGGTTAAGTTATGAAGTTAGGTGATAAACCACTGTATGTAATGATTTATATGATACATACTGTCATTTTTGCAGAAGTATCTAGAAATTGATATGAATTACTATCTGCGTCATCGTTCGTGGATGTACAACCGTCATCCTGATGACATATGCGATGTACGGGATAAATTTATTGAGGGTGTACAGCAGTTCCTGCAGTTCGCCAAGGCGTTCCCTCAGTACATGGACGGTACCAAAATTAAGTGTCCGTGTGTGAGATGTCGCAACAGAAAATATCATCCAGAAGTGGAAGTTACATATCATTTATACTCGAAGGGCTTCACGCCGAATTACTATCAGTGGACCATGCACGGAGAACTTGTATCTCTAGCATCGGAGTCGGAGCCCTATGTGGAGCCGTATATGGATATCCACGACCACGATGCTTACGATGACTGGTTGGTGAACATGGTTTATGATGCGGCTAGGCCTAGTTTTAATCCGGACAATTATGATGCGGCGGGACCTAGTTTCAATTCGGACAATTATGATGCAGCTGAGGAGGCACCGAATGCCGATGCTGCAAAGTTTATGGAGTTGCTGGAGAATGCAATGACTCCACTATATCCTGGTTGTGAGAATCATTCACCGTTGGAGGTGGTTACAAGATTATTGAGCATCAAGTCCGATTTTAACATGTCGCAAGAATGCTATAATCGACTGCTCGATTTGATTATAGAGATCTTGCCCGAGGGTGCAAAGTTGCCTAAAGACTTCTATCGATCTAAGAGGATGGTGAGATCGCTTTGGATGGAATACGAGAAAATCGATGCATGTCGCAACGGGTGCATGTTGTACTACAAAGACGACAATGATGAAGATACGTGCAGATTCTGTGGTGCTGATCGCTACAAGGCCACTGTTAGAGGAAAGTCTGTCGGTGCAAGGAAGCCTACCGATTCGATGCACTACTTTCCTTTGACGCCGCGGTTACAACGGTTGTTTATGGTTCAGGAGACTGCAAAAAATATGAGTTGGCACAGGCGAAAACAGATCGAAGGAGTATTGGATCATCCATCCGATGGAGAAGCATGGAAGCACTTTGATCGAGAGTATCCATATTTTGTCGAGGAAGCGCGTAATGTCAGATTGGGGCTCTCCTCTGACGGTTTTACCCCATTCGGACTTTCGGGCTCCCAGTATTCGTGTTGGTCTGTGATCGTCACTCCGTACAATCTACCACCTTGGATGTGTATGAAGACTCCGTATATGTTCCTAACCGTTATTATCCCGGGTCCGAACAATCCGAAGAGGAACATCAATGTGTATTTACAGCCTTTGATAGATGAGTTGAATCAGCTGTGGGAGGTAGGTGCCAATACGTACGATGTTTCTAGAAAGCAGAATTTTCAGATGAGGGCAACACTTATGTGGACCATCAACGACTTTTTGGCCTATTGAATGTTATCGGGATGGAGCACCCATGGTCGTCTCTCATGTCCATATTGTATGGACCGTACTCAGGCTTTCCGTTTGAAACACGGAGGCAAACCGTGCTTCTTCGATTATCATCGACAATTTTTGCCGAAGGATCATCCGTACTGGAGGAACCATAATGCTTTTCGTGCGGGAGTTATGGAGAAGGCCAATCCACCGCCAAGGTGGCCCGGATACACGATATGGGAAGAGGTAAAAGATTTACCAAGTGCTATCGAAGAATTCTTCAGAGATCTTTATTGTACTAAGTTGTTTGTCGATCATCTAGAAAAACAAGAGAAGGACATTGCGGTAACACTATGTAAGCTCGAGAAGGTGTTTTCTCCTGGATTCTTCGACTCTATGGAGCATTTGCCAATTCATCTTTCCTATGAGGCACATGTTGGTGGTCCTGTCGGTTATCGGTGGATGTACCCCTTCGAGCGGCATCTGAATCACCTAAAGAGAAAGGTGAAAAACAAGGCACGGGTTGAGGGCTCTATTTGTGAAGCTTATGTTCTCGAGGAGATTATAAACTTTTGCTCGACGTATTTCAAACCGCATGTTGCTACTAATAGGACGAAAGCTTCGAGAAACGATGACGCATATCAGGAATCTAATAATGCAATACTCAAAGTATTCAATGCGTCCGGAAAGCCTTCGGGAAAAATGAAGAAGAGATATTTGAATGACGATGAGATAAGGGCTGCTCAATTGTATATATTACTCAATTGTGACGATGATGAAGTGGAGAAGCTAGAGGGGTAAGTAATTAATATGTCCACGTTTACATCATCTTAATGTAATAATATAAGATACTATTATGCTACTAATCAATAGTTTCTTCATTGTTTTTTAGCACATATAATGATGAGTTGAGGTCAGTTAGACCCTACATAACAGACGAAGAAGTAGAACAAGATATGAGATGCTATTTTCCTTCTTGGTTGAGCGCATATGTAAGATGCTTGATAATTACTTTTTATTTCTGCACTTGCAAAACAAATAACTTACTATCGCTACTTTGGTATTTAGGTCGATCGTCTAATAACACCCGAGACTGAATCTATTAGAACTCTAGCCAAGGAACCAATTACCGCCGTAAAAATATGGCCAAGTTTCTGTGTGAATGGGTTCAGGTTCAAGTCAACAAATGCTCCTATCAGAGACAGCTTTCTGGATCTTGATTCCACGAAAAATAGTTGTTTGTGTATCAAATCTTCGAACTACAAAGACGTCAATCCGGACAATAATTTTTTTGGCATCTTACGAGAGATTATGGAGTTGACATATAATTATGACACAGAACCTGCTAATATCGTACTATTCAAGTGTGAATGATTCGATCCGATTCAAGATCAAGGTTGGAAAATTGACAAGCATGGTCTTGTGGATATAAACTACAAGCGTAGATATCAAGGCTACGAACCATTTATCCTATCAAGTCAGGCTCAGCTCGTGTACTTCATAACTTATCCTAGACGGAGGACATCGAGGTTGGATTGGTGGGCAGTAAGCAAGACTAAAGCTAGAAATACCTTTGACATTGACGAAATAGCTTATCAGGAGGACGATCTACCTCTTGTAACAAATATTATAGATGTGGACTCAACGGAAGTTACTCATTACACGAGTAATAATGTAGAAGATGTAGAATTATCCGAAGAGGAAGACAAAGTAGATGAAAGTGAAGACGAGGAGGAGGAAGAGGAAGAGGAAGACGAGGAAGGCGAACAAGATAAATTTTCTGAAGATGATTAAAAATAAAATATATTGCATGTAGAATGTAACTATATTTTGACTGTAGAATGTAGATCAAGGTTGGAAAATTGACGAAGTAGATGTACCTATTAACGAATATATGTATTATATTTTGACTGTAGAATGCTTTGAGATAAGCATCACATTTCGACTGTAGAATGTACTATATATTTGTGTTTCTCTATATTCATCATATTTGTGTTTCTCTATATTCATCATATGTTGTTATCAGATATGACAGGACGACGCAGAGGATTCGGCAGGTCCCGAGGTAGACAGAGTGCTCCTCCGGTACTGCCTACTGTTGGTTCCGGATCATCGTCTCCCAGTATCCAGTATATCGATCACTCACATCTCCGACTGTTGGGATGAGTAGTTCCAGGCGTGATAGTACACCCTCGTCCAGCATTCCTCCTGCTGACGGAACCATGGGGACAGATGAGCATGTCGAGGAGGTCGTGCCCATGTTGTCCCAACATCAGCAAGATCCTCCATGCGCACCTCCGGAGGAGACGAGGACAGAGATTTGGGCCGACGGTACAAAGTAAATCAATTAGATGGTTTAGTATAATATATATCGTGTATTTCTTTATTCATCGTATATTAACTTTTTCAGTATTCAAAATTATTATCTCTGTATAGATATCGTCCATCCTCGGTTCAGAGATGCCTGGGCCAATTTCTGAGGAACAACTACGGTGGTCCTTGGATCAACTACTCTGAGGCTCCGGAGGAGAGAAAGGTATTCTGGTTTGCACACTTCCAGGTAAAAGTATATTAAATAAATCCTCAAATTTATGCATATTGTATAACTTATCCGTGATGCTAACTTACTAAATTATTTATTGTAGCAAACGTATTTTTATCCTCCGCACTGGGCCGAGTTGATCGAGCGGCTCTTTCCTACCGTTGCCGCCAAGCTTATCTGAGATGCTCTGGATGACCAGAAGGCTCGTGATCGTGCTGGAAAACTGATCCAAGGTTGGATCACGCCTGAACAGTGGACTGCGATGAGGGCTAGATTCGACGATCCGAGCTACAAGGAAAGGTATGAGAAGGCTAAGGCGGCTAGGCAGAATACTGCCAAGTGGTGTGGTGGCTTGATTTTGATGACGGAATATTTCCGTCGTTTGGTATATTTTTTCTTTTAAAATATATTATTTTAATGTAAGTACCATAAAATGGTACTTGGAAAAAATATTTAAGTTTAGTAATAAATAATATATTTTTAACAGGTACAGAGGGGTGAGGATGCAAACATGGTGACCGTCTTCTTGGCCACCCATCGCAAGGACGGAAATCTCATTGATGAGAGGGCCTCCCAGACCTATGTAAGTATTACTTTACTTTGTGTTAATTTTAATATAACTTAGGCAATTATTGAGTTTCCAAACCTTTCTAGGCCGAGTATCTTAGGCTGCGTGAGCGGGCGACTGCTAGTGCACCTACACCTGGAGAGGCTGGTACTTCGTCGCAGCCCACTCCAGCTCCGTCGGCGGACGACCTGTGGGTGACCGTAGCTGGTGGTCTCCAGAGGGGTACGTACTACGGTACGGGCTCCTATGGCGCCCTGGTTGCGACGTAGTCATCTAGGGCCTCCCCGACAGCTGCGCATTCCACACAGCCCTCGCAGTCGTAGCCCTCGCAGTCGTCGGCCAGAGTCCAGGAGGCCATTGACCGTCAGATTGCGTCTCTCCGTGACGAGTTGTTGCGAAGGATGGAGGAGCAGCCCCGGTCCCAGCCGCAGGCGGACGATCCGATGCTCATCGCACGATTCGATATGCTCGATCGCAGCATGACGGAGCTCCGGGATTTGACAAATGATATTAGAGCCTCGACAGACCGCAACATCATGGAGTTGCAGGCGTCACAACTATCGATGGGCGAGAGGCTGACGATGATGCAGGATTCAATGGTTCATAGCAGTACGAGGCTGTTATCTACCATAGATTCTTACAACCAGCAACTCGCAGACTTGGAGCGGGCACGGCCTCCTATATCGACACAGACTCCACCGACGTCACTGCCTTCTCCATCGACATCGGTGTCGATTCCACGGGACAAGTATGAGAAATTCTTATCCTTCAAGCGCGCTGGTGGTCAGCCTCCTGCAGATCCGCAGTAGTATAGCTAGTTACTAGATATTTTTTTATTATTATTTAGGATGCGATTGTATGGATATAAATTTGCCATATTCTTTACGATGAGATTTGCTGGATGCTTTCTCCCTTGGTGCTGCTATTGTGTCCTTTATTCAATTATTTCTATACTTGGCCTGTATTTACCCAGTGCACTAGAATTTTTCCCCTTGGTGCTGCTACTGTGTCCTTTATTCAATTATTTCTACTACCATCATATACCTGATAATGAACCCAAGGGGGTTGGCAAACCCAGAAATGCAATTCAGTAATATATATATATATATATTTTTGAAAATTAGCGACGTTTTTAGCGACATTTAGCGACGTTCATTTACGTCGCTAACTACGTCGCTAATTAGCGATGCTGTTAGACGTCGCTAAAGACGTCGCTAACTAAGTCGCTAAATTGTCGCTGTACGTCGCAAACTGCTGACATGGCTGTATTGTCAGGTCATTAAAGACATCGGTGTAGCGTCGCTATATAAGTCGCTAATTAGCGACGTTTAGCGACTTCATTAAACGTCGCTAATTAGTGACGCTGCATCGCTAAACGTCGCTAAATTTAACGACACATTAAAGTCGCTAAATAATGTCGGCATAGCGACGTTTAGCAACGTTTTTTATTTTAGCGACTTGATTTTTTCTGACTTCTTCAAAATGTCGCTAATTACGTCGCTAAACTAACTTAACAACGTTGTTTGGTTATTTAGCGACATTTTTAGACGTCGCTAATTTGACTTTTTCTGGTAGTGGTTAGGCGACCCATTGGATATTTATTTTTTAGTACTTATTGGCATGCTTCTATGTATCTTGTTACGTCCCTCTGAGGACCTGATCCCTTTCCAGGTATAGACGGGCAGGATTATCCACAGGAGTACGGACCCGGACCTGACGCTTCGTACCAGACTGAGGAGGTCTTACCCTCAGAGTACCTTTGATTCATCGCAGCTGATGGATACTATAGTTGCTATTTTTTTTATTGACATTTATCTTATATTAGAGTTTGATCTCTTTCTCATTTAGTTTTAGTATAGTCGATTGGCAGTGGATTTGTTTTCATTCGACTATCATTCTTTGATACTTCATATTTGAGATTCAGTTATTTATTCCTATTTTATTATTTATGCTGTGGATGAGATATAGATTGCGTGTGACTTGTGTTGATAGTAAATTACCACTTGTGGATTGGATATTCATAATACAGCGTATGTATGTGTTATGGTTTCCATATATTGGAGTTATCATATACATACGGCTGACATGCTTACGTATTCCTAGTCCTACGTATTTTGGAACTGGGGTGTGACATATTTTTGTGGTGGCCCATGCAGGTCTTCTAATATATTATCTCGGTTACGTTACTGTACTGAACAAGCCCGCGTATAGGAATAGAGTATAGGATCTCATCCACGCTTGACCAAAACTCATCTTCCCTTTCAACCTTCATATTTAAAATGCTTGCATCCTGTTTGATTCTTGTACTCCTTCTAATCGTTTCATCCACCTCTTGCAGAGAGATGGATTTGCGTAGTGGATGTACTGCCACTGGAGGTGACACACCTTCAGGAGTTAACGGCCAAACTTGAGGAGAGGCCTCAACGACTCCTAAACTTTCGGGGCCGGATGGACAGACTCACAATCCAGCTCCATCTGATCTTTCCGCTTCACCTAATGGGACTTTTCCAGCTTCATCGACACTACAGGATGGCCAGACACAGCTATTCTAATTCTTCCAAATGATGATGTAGGAACAGAGGCAGCAGGCGGCCACACTAGCCGTAGAGCAGAGGCAGCAAGCGGCAGAGCAGAGGCAAGAATTTCTTGCAGCACTTGAGAGAATGGCTGCACAGGCACCTGTACCAGTCCAGGAACTAGTTCTAGTACCGCGAGTTAGAGTTGGTTCAGTCAAGGACTTTGTACAGATGGTCCTAAGCAGTATAAAGGCACTGAGAGCCCAAAGGAGACCACGAACTGGATTATCCACACCCAGAAGTTATTAGAAGCATCACAACTGCCTACAGATCTATGGATGACAGGCGTAAGGACCTAGCTAGATGGTAACGATCATCACTGGTGGGAATCAATGGAGCGCCAGTTGGGTACGTGTCAGACATGGGAACAATTCTTGGAGTGCTTTGAGAGAAAGTACTTCCCAAACACTGTAAGGGATGCGTTGTATGATCAGTTCCTCCACTTGGAGCAGGGGAATAAGACAGTTGATGAATATGATGCAGAGTTTAGTCGCCTCAGTAAATATGGTGCTATCCTGGTACCAAATAACTTGGACATGGCTAAGAGGTTTCACCGCGGGCTGACTCAGGAGCTCCAACACTACACTATCTCACAGTCCCGGATCTCTTATGCCGAATTATTGACAGAAGCTAGGCTACAAGAGACCATCAGCAAGGGAAAATAGGGTCAACTGAAGACACAACAGGGATCAACAAGGACACAATAATGAGGACCCATCAGATGTCCTTTGGCACAGCAACAACAACATCAGTACAGAGCTGGACCGTACCAGGTTTTGGAGAAGCCCCACTGCAGTTAATATGGGAAACACGGACACATTTTGAGAGACTGTCGAACCCGCTTGGGATAATGTATGAGATATGGTTCCGGACAGCATATGGCGAGAGACTGTCCAATGCAGCAGGCATTGACACTTCCACCGCCAATACAGAGGCTAGCACTTCCAGCACTGAAGCTAGTTCAGCAGATGACCAGACCAGGAGCACCTCGACCCCCAGCAGCCGGAGGATTTCAGCGAGGACTATCGCTACCTACTCAGGAGGATCAGTTCACGAGGGTCAGACATGGACTACCACAAAGGAATAGACAAGCTTTTGCACTAGAAATGGATAACATTGAACATGAGATTGATGTTATAGCAGGTATTACTCTTGCTTTTACTTTTTTTGCTGTGACATTATTTGATACGGAAGCCACCCACTCGTTCATATCTTCTAATTTTATTGTCAAGCACAATATTGCCACTACACCTTTACCTAGTTGTGTTAGAATTCTCATCGGAGGAGGAGTTGTACCTGTTAGTCGAAATTGTAGATCTTGTCCTGTAGTGATTCGTGGCAGAGAGATGAATGCCTGACTCTTAGTCCTTCCTATGCCAAATTTTGATATTGTGCTTGGGATGGACTGGTTGAGCAAGTACTACGCTTTCTTCGACTGTTTTGGAGGAAGCATTCTTTTAAGGTACCAGGTCAGCCGGAACTTGAGTTTGCACGAGGATCCACAGAAGCCCTTGATTGTGTTCAGCTTGCAATGGATGACGTTATTTATCTCCCTATCATTTAGAGTTCCAAGACGTCTTTCCAGAGGAATTGCCAGGACTACCTCCAGACAGAGACGTAGAATTCTCGATTGAATTGACACCGAGAGCAGCACCTACAGCATCGCATGTTTACAGATTGGCAAAGAAGGAGATGGATGAGCTGAAGACACAGTTGAAAGAATTAGAGGAGAAATATTTCATCCGGCCAAGTGCCTCACCCTGGGGAGCACCAGCTTTGTTTATACCAAAGAAGGATGGGTCAGTGCGTATGTGCATCGACTACAGAGCCTTAAATGCAGTGACCGTAAAGAATAAATATCCATTGCCACGCATTGATGACTTATTTGATCAACTTAGTGAAGCCAAGGTATTCTCGAAGATAGACTTAAGATCGGGATATCACCAGGTGAAGGTACGGAAGCAGAACATCCCAAAAACTGCATTCAGGACAAGATATGGACACTACGAGTTTCTGGTCATGCCATTTGGATTAACCAATGCTTCAGCTATCTTTAAGGACTTAATGAATCGAGTATTCCATCAGTATTTAGACCAGTTTATGGTCGTCTTCATAGATGACATACTTGTCTATTCGAAGAGCCACGAGGAGCACCTGCGGATCGTCCTGGAGACCTTAAGAGGAGAGCAATTATATGTGAAGCTCAGTGAATATGAGTTTTTCTTGGATATAGTCTCATTTCTTGGGCATGTCGTTACGGGAGATGGTATTTCTGTTGATCCAGAGAAAATCTCGGCAGTCGAGACATGGCCCGTTCTTAATCAGCATCGGAGGTGAGGAGTTTCCTTGGACTTGCGGGATATTACCGATGGTTCATGAAAAACTTCTAAAGGACAGCAACGCCTATGACTCGGTTGACGTGCAAGGATTAAGAGTTCGTATGGACCAACGAGTATCAAGCCACTTTCGAGGAGTTGAAGAAGCAACTGACCACAGCGCCAGTATTGACTATTCTATCAGGATCAGGAGGTTATGTGATTTACAGTGACACATCGGGAAAATGCTTGGGATGCGTGTTGATGCAGCATGGCAAGATGATTGCATACATATCTAGACAGTTACGAGTACATGAGAAGAATTATCCAACTCATGACTTGGAGCTTGCAGCCGTTGTTTTTGTTCTGAAGCTATGGAGACATTACCTATATTGGGAACGAGTGGAGATCTATACAGACCATAAAAGCCTCAACTATGTCTTCACGCAGAAGGAGTTAAATATGAGGCAACGTCGGTGGCTTGAGTTGATGAAGGACTTTAAGATAGAGCTGCATTATCACCCAGGCAAGGCTAACGTAGTAACAGACGCGTTTAGCCGAAAACCAGCAGCTTACTTCTTGACGACACAGAGGGAGTTATTGGAGGACTTGCAAGAACTTGACATAGAAGTGGTATTACCCGGAGCAGATGGGACATTAGCCAACTTGTAAGAACAGTCATCACTAGTAGAGAGGATCAAGGTAGCTTTGCCTATGGACGCCAGGTTCAGAAGTTTGAAAGAAAGGAAAGCGGCCGAAGAGCAAACGGGATTGCGCATTCATGGTGATGGGACATTACAATATGGTGATCATCTATATGTTACCAATGGAGGGATTCGACAGAAGCTGATAGCAGAAGCCCATAGTTCGATATATTCTATTCATCCTGGAGGCACCAAGATGTACCGTGACTTACGACAGCACTTTTGGTGGCGTGGCATGAAAAGAGAGATAGCTCACTTTGTAACCAAATGTCTAGTATGTCAGCAGGTAAAGACGGAGCATCAGAGAACAGCAGGGCTACTGCAACCACTTCTGATTTCTGAGTGAAAGTGGGAGCACATCACTATGGACTTCGTCACGGATTTTCCCAAGAGTCCAAGTGGGAGAGATGCTGTATGGGTAATAGTGGATCGACTCACCAAGTTCGCACATTTCTTACCTTTTAGAGTTGGCCAGTCTACAGAAGCTTTGGCTGACTTATACATGAGGCAAATCGTGAGGTTGTACGGTATTCCGGTCAGCATCGTGTTAGACAGGGATTCGTGTTTCATATCTCACTTTTGGAGAAGCATGCAAGAGAGTCTTGGGACTCGTTTGAAGTTTAGTACGTCTTATCACCCGCAGACAGATGGGCAGTCTGAACGTACTATTCAGACATTGGAGGATATGTTAAGGTCTTGTATGTTGGACTTTGGAGGATTATGGGAGGACTACCTATATCTTGTGGAGTTTTCTTACAATAATAGCTATCAAGCGAGCATCCAGATGGCTCCGTTTGAAGCATTGCATGGAAGAAAGTGTAGGTCTCCCGTGTGTTGGAGTGACGGTGGAGAACGTCAGATTCTGGGACCAGAGTTGGTAGTCAATACCGTTGAGACAGTGAAGAAGATACAATGGCACATGCGAGCAGCACAAGACCGGCGATTATGTCTTCTTGAGGATATCACCTACTAGGGGCACTATTCGATTCGGAGGGCGTGGCAAGTTGAGCCCAAGGTATATTGGACCATTTGACTTGCTAGAGCGAGTCGGAGAAGTGGCGTATCGACTCGCACTACTACCTTCACTCGAGGGAGTACATGATGTATCCCATGTGTCACAACTTAGGCGATATGTGGTCGATAGCAGTCATGTTCTCGACCACTCCGAGATCACCATTGGGCCGAGCTTGTCATACCAAGAGCAACCCGTGGAGATCCTTGACCGTCGAAAGAAAGTGTTGAGGAATCGGTCTATTCCCTTGGTCCACGTGGCATGGGAGCTTTATGCGCCAGGAGAATCCACTTGGGAGCGTGATGACGACATGCACAAACGTTTTCCATATCTGTTCGTAGATCAAGGTATGAATTTACCTTGTTCATTTCTACTTTATACCATCCTTGATTTTCTATCGTGGCGTAGTTTTAATTTCGAGGACTAAATTTTTATAAGTTTGGTAGAATGTAAAAACCCATAATTTTAAATATTATAATTATTTAAATTAATCATTGAATTTATTTATAGTATTCCTTAGTTAATTAGAAAATAAAATTTAATTAAATTAATTACCTAGGTAACTACTTATATAGAATTTATGGAATAAAACTATTATTATATTTTATTTTATTTAGGGAGTCTTGTAGAAGGATGATAGATTTTTAGGATGTGCTATATAAATTTTCTAAAATTTTATACCATATATATATACATATATAAATAAATAGTAATAATAGAAAAGGAAATAAAAGAGTAAAAGAAAAACAGTAAAAAGAAAACCTTAGACTAATCCCTTAAACCACAAAAACCCATAACTTAAATCCCTAAGTAATAGTCCTAAGCCTAAGCATCCACAACTAACCCAACCCGCCAGGCAACCCGCGAGCACAGTGGCCCCGACCCCCCTTCTCATCACCCGCCTCCTTTACCTATATATATCCCCCTTATTTGAAACCCTAACCCTAAAACTATCCCCCCAACTTGACCCGACCACCGCAGCAACGCAACCGCACAGCCGCCGAAAAATGCCGCACCGACCACGTCAACGTCGACCGTGCAACCGCACAGCAGTCCGCGACAGATTCGAGCAGTGATGACCCCTACTTCATGCGTCATTTTCTGACTCGTCGCTCGATCATTTTTGGATCCGTCTTCACCGGTATGATCAAAACCTATCCCCCTCTCAACTCTATTAATTATTTTTCATCGAACAGCGTTAAACACTAGGTAGAAAACGAAGCCAAGTTGAGAAAAAACCACATAATTTAAACTGTTATGAACTATTTCAATGACCTATGTTTAGAGGCCGTTATCTTCCACCATAGACATCCGAATTTAAATCTATTTTTTGCCATGTGAAGTCTATATAACCGAGATCATTCTATGTTAATTAGATTATTTTATTTTGTGTTAAATTCAGAGATAAATTAGGTTCAAAATCATGAAAAACTTGTTTTAAAATATTAGAATTTGCGATACGGAGCACGCCCCGCCAAACAGGACCGCCCTGTCGTGTACCAATTGCACCGAAAGACGCGTATGATATGTCCTGACGTGTGGACTTTTGTGAAAACTGATTTGGATGTATGTGCGCATCGGAATCAACCCGTATCAGTAAAAAGTCCCCGTATCCTGACTTTTGCAAAATACCGCACCATTTTATGTACGCTCGTCGGAATGCTACGAAACTTATGCCATTGGATTCGTGGTATCACGCTGGTCCTGTGACCCAAGTTTCATGCGATTCTGAGATAGTTGACCAAGATGCCTATTTGCGGGTCCCACGGTTGACTTTAAGGGCAAATTTGTGTACGACTCACCAAAATTCAAAATTGGACATACCTTTAAGTTCGTATGGACGTTTAGAATTTGTTTGACCTATAATTTATCCTATTTAGAGACCTTTACCTCTGGCACGCATTTCGGTGCAAAGTGGGCCACATGTGACCCCGTTTTGACCCAAAATTATCGTTTTGCCCCTATTTCCAAATTGGACGAAAGGATAGTATTTTTTTAACTATCTTGCTTATTCTGGGAACATTGGTGATATTTATTTCAGCATCCGAAGACGTTTATTCGGAGGTCTTAGTTTCTGATCCTTTGTACTTGACGTCTGGACGCTTACACTATATAAATTGCTTGCCAGGCAAGTATACCTTGCCATTGTACTGTAATTTATATTCCATATGATGCATGCATTTTATTTCTGTCATTTAGTTCATATATTTTAACTGTTATATAAACTGCGCGTCCAAGAATGACTTGGGTGCAATGATGGTGTCATCGTATTCTGTTTTTATTATATATATGCATGTTGACCTAGTTGATGAGACCACCCCATTATCATGAGGTATTTTTATGTTTCATTAGCAATGATATAATTGTTACACGAGTGTGAGTCTCATGTAGGACACGGACATGCATACTCGGCTGGCCGCTGGTACGTATGGGACGTGCGACGGATAGGGATAACTGTTGATAGAAATTGAATGCTAGAAGACTTGGCAGTTATTAGAGGTATCATCATGTTAAGGATATGACATGCTTAGAGCATGGGGTGGAGAGAACAACAAGTAAGGCGTTTGGGCTCCTTTGAACTTTTCTTGTGTAACCCGTATGCTCCGCCGGATATGCGCGATCATGATGACCACTATATATATTATTATTATCAGGCGGCCTCTGAGGTTCAAAAGGCGTCATGATTTTTAGGCCCTTGAATCTCCGAGAGAATCATGCCAATCCCATTTTAGCCAGATAGCCCACGTGGTGGAAAGTTGTTCTCAAAGTGCATTCACATAGATGGTTAGGCGACCCATTGGATGTTTATTTTTCAGTACTTATTGGCATGCTTCTATGTATCTTGTTACGTCCCTCTGAGGACCTGGTCCCTTTCCAGGTATAGACGGGCAGGATTATCCACAGGAGTACGGACTCGGACCTGACGCTTCATACCAGACTGAGGAGGTCTTACCCTCAGAGTACCTTTGATTCATCGCAGCTGATGGATATTCTAGTTGCTATTTCTTTTATTAATATTTATCTTATATTATAGTTTGATCTCTCTCTCATTTAGTTTTAGTATAGTCGATTGACAGTGGATTTGTTTCCATCCGACTATCATTCTTTGATGCTTCATATTTAAGATTCAGTTATTTATTCCTATTTTATTATTTATGCTGTGGATGAGATATAGATTGCGTGTGACTTGTGTTGATAGTATATTACCACTTGTGGATTGGATATTCATAATACAACGTACGCATGTGTTATGGTTTCCATATATTGGAGTCGCCATATACATACGACTAGCATGCTTACGTATTTATAGTCCTACGTATTTTGGGACTGGGGCGTGACAGCACCATAGCTGCTATTCTTTCCACTCACACAATGACCTCAGCTGTGCTATCCGTTCGTACGTTGAAGGCTCCGTGCTGACCTGGTTTCAGTGTATGTATCTTGGGCGTCTACAAGCTTTCCCTCAAGAGACGGCCTACATCTCTATCCATGCACTTAGGTGAGTTCTTCCACTATAGAGAGTTCATTATCCGACATGAAGCCTTACGCTTCTGTACGGTGCTATGTCGCATGACATAGCCGCCCAAGGCCGAGGATCCCCCTCTTGTGGTGTCATACCACTGTAGCATGAGGATACTGAAGTTACGTGTAGGCAATTCTAGAGGGGGGTGAATAGAGTTTTCTGTCTCTAGTGACCAATTAAAAACTAATTAAGACTAAGTCCAGGAAGCAACTACTAATAGAGTAAATAATCAAAAAATAATAATACGGAAATTAAATAGAGTAAGGAAGAGCAAACGCAAACACATCGATTTTATCCTGGTTTCCCTCGTGGAGGACTAGTCCATGGTCGAGAACTCTAGCTCGGAGTTAAAATCCACTATCCATGAAAATACAAGCTTTGATCTGAAGGCTTGCCACTTCTTTATAGACACGAGCTTTGATCCGAAGAGCTCGAAGACTTCACTTCACAATAAAAAGCAAAACTTAGAATTTTCCAAGTAAGAACACTTTACAACTCTTGCACATAACTTCTAGCTGAATCGCACTGAGGCACTTGGGGCTTAGAAAGTTTGTGGCTAAGGAGATTTGGAAAAGTATGGCTTAGAATGTATAGAGCTTTAGAAGATTGAAAGCTCGAGAGATAATTTGAAATGAGAGAAATCATGCTCTATTTATACTAGTCTGGGGGGCAGAGTTCGACCCGAGTTATGTCCTCAAACATTCAAAAATTCTAACGCTGGACAACTCGTCATAAGGTGGAGCAAAAAATTAGGTTACTGATTTCTAGGGCACTGAGTTTGGCCCGAGTTCGATCAGGGACTGAGTTTGGCTTGAGCTCGGTCTGCCTCAGACAAGAAGCTCTATAAGGTGGGTTGAGCTAGTTTGGTTTGGTTTAGTTTGGGTTTAAGGCTTGGTTGTTTATTTGGTGGAGCTAAAAAAATATGTTGAGTAGTTGACATGCCACATTGCGACTCAACATACATGTTCCCTAGACTCAAACAAAGATAAAATTACATTCTCTAAACCTTACAAAGTGATGTAGTAGCAGTTTGACAAAATCTGTTGATGTCACGTCCAGCAGTTGATGTATCGTATTGAGTCATAGCAGATATCAATGCGTTAATTATCGAAATTAGGTTGACTGTGATCCAGTTTGGGTCAACAATCTCCCCCATTTTGGATAATTGACAAAATAATATTTGTATGCCTCAATATTCATAACTGGACATATGTTGAAGAAAGCATAAAGAATTTGGCATGGTTGAATAGAACTAGCTCCCCCTCAAATAGTTAATATCCAAGTCTAAGATATGGTCAAAATATAAGCACATAATGAATTTTCACATAAGCAATTATAGTCCATGGTCCAAAGACATAAGAAAATATCATACAAATATCATAGCATATGCAATTTCTCCCCTTTTGTCATTTAGCAAAATATATTTGCTCCCCCATAAAGAAATAAGCATAGACAAAGTGAGAGAGTAACATAGCACATATATTTGTAAAGAACCAAACACAACATACCCGATCATATCATAAGCAAAAGTCTAATATCGCAAAAAAAATCAAAGTATAATCATCCAGACATAACTAAATAGTGCAAAAGTAAAATAAACTAAGTGAAACTAAAAGTGAATATCATCAGCAGCATTCAGAAAGTAGTCTGCCATAGCCATCAAGAAGTAGAAAAGATAGTCAAAAATTATAAAATTTGAAATTTGAATTCCACAACAATAGATTTGAAAGTGCGACAAAATATGCGAAATGTTATCCAACGCATGCGTAACTATCTCAGGTTAGCTGTAGGGGTCGATTTTCAGCTAGCGGTGGTCCAAAGACACTTAAATACTGTGTCGCTTAAGGATGTTTACGCCTTTATGACAGAAGGACCCTTTCGTCTTGTACCCAAAATAATATTTTTATGACCCGCACCCGATATAGGGGCACGAGTGCATGGGTACGTCCAGCCTACGCCGCAGCATCGGCGGTAGAACGCTGTCTAGGTCACAATACTATCTAATCAATCTCACACGAATATCCAACTCTATAAGGAGACACAGATATTACAATATAATATGAAAATACTCAACCACATAACTAAAGCACGATAAGATATCGAAGAAAATAAACGAAATGCAACACAAGTCTAAACAAAAATAATCTAACTCAAACAATAACATCCAAGTCTCAAAGTATGCCGAAAATAAATTTGGTACCAATAATCTGCTAAAAGAAACTAACTGAATAACTAGTGATCCTGGCTAGACCTCCCGAAATCACACTTGAGCTACAAGGTCCAAGGCTGCAGCTACTCTCCCTGTGGTCCATAATATGTCGGACACCAGTCCTCTAAGTCGTAGTCTGGAAAAATATTTCCAGTCAGGATGGAGCGAAGTACAATCCAAATAACAGTTCTAGTTAATTGATAATGACTATAAAAAAATAAATAGATGAAGCTATATAGTGAGAGAAGACAATGAATAAATACAATGGCAAGATAAAGAGAACAGACAATATAGGCAATATGGTACAGTCAGTGCATATATGAAATAAAGAAAAAGAGCTACAATATCATATACGGGTGATGTAGTATATAAACTAAAATGGAGAACTGAACTTATTCTAAGTGTTTGAAATAGTAGCTTCGATATGTGATCGGCTTGGGAATATGTACGAGAGCTATATGGCCTGGCTAATCATACGTGAGATATATGATTAACACTAACATGATTCTATACTTGTACAATAGGGATATGATCACATTTCTCACTAACTATTTCTCCGCCCCCAACTAGTACAGTGGATCCAACCATGACACGTCATGATACGCGAGCAATGTCCAATATATCATGTACAAGGTCTAATATCAATGTCTAATATACAATGTCAATACGATAACCAATGTAATATCTCATGACTGAAGATCCAATCTAAATACTAGTCTGTGTAGCACAGTGTCAAGAATCAGATGTAACATTTCTAAATACTTAAATTATATAAATTATCAAATAACAGAAATTATCAGAGAATGTACTCGCCTGTGGTCCTGAGCTGAAAATACCAATGTCCTGCTCCTAAAGTCTCGCAGGACGATCCAATAGTCCTATATTTATATAATATAATACAATATAGCATCAGTCGTTACACTAGCACACACACAAACATAATTATACTACGCTCGGAACTACGCAAGGGTGTGATATCTGGTCAACTGGCAGGGTCAAGTGTGCGTCTAAATGCACGGGTGTCATGTCCTCAAATATTGTACATAATTAGACGGTCAACTCACTAACACCTAGGGTCATACAAATACATATAAATACGAGACACCCACAATTATCACTTATGGTCATACAATATATATATATTACAGTCATACCTTGTACTACCAATCAATTTCTATGGAATATATATATATATATATATATATATATATATATATATATATATATATATATATATATATATATATATATATATATAAATTAAACTAATTATTATGCACACATATGCATACTAATTACTAGGTTCACTAACACAGGTCTTGCAATCCTATCAACCAAAACTTATCATGAAGCAATACGCTAATCCCTAATACTATTCACACATGCACATAAAATCACAAGAGAAGGCAAGGTCGAACCTGTGCGTGCATGTGAACGAGGAGGGGGTAGTCGATGACGAGGGAGGTCACTGACCGGAGTTCTGCCTTGAGGGACTCGAGGTGACTGTACCAATGTTCGAAACTGGTGGCACGGTGCTGACTGCACAGCGGAAGGGATGGCTGCTGGTATGCCTCGTACGTGGGCACGACAAGACCGATGGCTATGATGACTTATTAAGAATAGTTGTATGGTGGCGTACTCACCGACACAGAGGTCGACGTGATGATGATGATGATGATGGTGATGTAGATGTGTTACTGTCGGCCGGAGGAGGGATCGACTCGGTGTTGGCGGTGAGGAGTCGACTAGTGGTCGACTGCGAGGTGTTGGCTGTGCTCAGGCGGTTGTGTTCACCAGAGGAAGGAGAGGAAGTCGGGATGGCTGAGGGCAGAGCGATCCTGCTCAGGCGGGGTGGTGTTAATGGTGATGGTGGTGCGGGTGCAAGGGTGCTCGAGAAGATGATGAGGACGATGGTGATGGTGGTGTTCACGTGGTCGGGAACAGCGGCACAGTCGTGTGAGATATGGGGATGATGGTCGCAGAAAGGTCGGGAAGGCTGATAGCGGGGTTGATGGAGGCTATGCAGGGTGGCTGTTGTCGTGATCGGAGGTGGGGTGCTCAGGTGGGTGATCAAAGAAGAGAAGGAGGCAGTAATGGAGTCGTCATGGGTGTTCATGTGAGGAGGTCAGGTCGGGCTGCTCGTCGGGTGAACGGGGACGGTGGTGTTGACGTGGGGAAGATGGGAGAGGCGGTTCAGTCGGGTTGGCGAGGAGACGACGACGTGGAGGTCCGGCTGCTCCGGCGAGGTCGACGGCCGGAGGTGGGAGATGAGTTTGGTTAGGTTAGGGTTTTTAGCTTTTGAAGAGGGAGGGTGATGTAGAAAATAATAGAGGAGGAGTTTGCATGAGGGATGAGAGAGGAGATGATGACATCTTAGGGATTAGGGCCGGCTATGTGTGCCTTGGGGTTAGGATTGTTGTTTATTGGAAAAGGGGTTAGGATGAGGGATTATATATATGAGTGTGTGTGTGGTGTAGATGATGCTCCATTTTGAATGAATGACCAAGATTTAATATTAAGGAAAGTGCACAACAAAAATGGGAGAGAGAGAGAGAGAGTTCGACCGGTCAAAGAGGGAGGGGGTTGTTTCTTCATGTGCCTTGACCAATAGGATGGTGACACCTCATTGCACTTTTGCATAAAAGCCCCCTAAAATTTGAAAATTGCACAAAATGTGAGAATTGGGATTGGATGAGGGAAAATACCATGTTTAGTGTAATGTAATGGTCAATAAGGGTGTGTGGTGTTTAGTATGAGTCTTGAGGGTATGAGTGGGGTTTGGTTTGGTGTTGGGTCTAGTTTTGGGTTAAGTTGGGTCCTTACACCAATTTAATTAAAATTAATGTAAATGATGTTCTAAAATTAATTGGAAGTACATAGGGTTAAAATTAGGTGGAACACAAGTATCATGGACATAGAAGACTCAGAATAGAATATTGTCATAATTTGGGTTGCACAAAATGGGTCAAGATTGTGTCTCCAATTTCGATTGGAACGCACAAAGATACAAAGTTAAATTTATTTAGAATTAAAAATAAACGTCCGTAACGAATATTATGCGACTAAAATAAAGCACAAGAGAGCATATTTAAGAGTTACACAAGGGTCAGAATGGAAGGCTGGCATGTTTAGGACAAGGGTGTGAAATTTGTTGGAAGACAAAAGCTAGTATAGAGTTCCAAATATCGAAGCAACGGTAAGGTACAACAATCAAATAGAATCACAATAATAAATATAATCTCCAATATTTAATTCCCCAAAATGCTAATTAAAATCCATAACCCTATAATTTGGTCAGGGGTTCATCTAGTGGGCTTCTAGGTCTAGTCTACTAACTTATGCATTAAAGAACAATATATATATATATATATATATATATATATATATATATATATATATATATATATTGCAATTATTTAAAATAAATATACACAATACTTATAATAGATAAAAATGACAAAAATACCCCTATTTTAGAATGTGGTAGTGACAAGTCTACCCTCCTTAGAAAAATTTCGTCCTCAAAATTTAAGATCCTCAATAGTTGTATATATTCATTTATTTATTTATTACCATCAAAATTTAAATTCATCAATCATATAATTATGAAGTAAATCTATATTTTTTATTTCACAAAATTTTCAAATTTTTATAAATATCATATTCCTGAAAATCTTCAAATTTAAAATCAAATTCTATTCTTATCACAATTTCCTCCAAAATTTTAAGTTAATACAAAATTTTTAATATCCAATCCTCTAATTTAAATAATCAATGCATATTTATAAAATTTGAAATCTCATCCCAAAAATTTGAATTTATTCATTGGGTCAAGAATTTTGTGATACTTATCTGGAATCTCATAACCATAATTTTTCTCTGTAACCGTTAAGTATCGTAGTATAATACTGCCACGCCACCTGGTCAGTATGTCTGCAAATAATTCGACTACTCTACTATAATAGTCTAGTTGCAGCTGTCACTACCTCGCCAGCGATTTATTATAGTCATCAGTTCGTAACAAGTGCCTTCAACTCTTTACTAAGCTTAGTCTAAGTTTTAGGGAAACAATTAAGATCTTGACTAACCTTATAAAACTATTTTAAGTATGAACTATTTCAACAATCCAACTAATTTCTGTTAGACTAAAGGATGCTACTCATGGTTTAAAAAAAGAGAGAATACATATATTGTTATAGTGCATATACATAAGGGTTATCATTATGAACTCATTTTTAGTTATTAATCATTACTAACTCGGTTATGCTTTAACTAACAAAATAAAGGGTGAGGTTGAAGTAAATCGATAATTCATGATGGCATGAAAAGATGCAACTACGATAGGAAGAATTAAGCATGGGATAAGGAATGGATATGGAAGAGAAGATGAGCCACCCAAGGGGACAAGATGTTGCTAGGAATTAGAATACTACTGCTACTCGTGTCATCCATTAGCATCGTGGGTATGCCATCTAGTTAAAATATCAACATATCCTCAAAAATTTTAACACCAAATATATCACATGTGATATGCCCTTAATTACAAAAGATAGTCACAAGTAATGTGATTGGCCTATGGGGTATATATAGTACTCCCTGTGTATCAAACTTATACCAAGCACGAACGTTCATCTTTCCGAAATAGGAGAAGACGAAAAACAATAATAAAGAATTCAAGAGGAGGTGATATAATACAAGTACGAGGTTCAAGGCGATTAAAGAATTCAAAAAGAGAGTTGTCAGGCAGTTGTGGATTAAAATCTTATTTTGGTAAATTTCTATTTGCATGCTCATATCAGTACAGTTATGTAACCGATACGATATGCTCGAACATGTCTAGAGGGCAAGTATATTCATCTAACAAGCTGAGTCAACTATATCTCAATCTATGTAAAGTAGTTATGCGAAGAGCGAACCAAGCGCACTAAGGTTGATCAGACCATAATACACTGATTCTGATTTAGACGATGTATTAGTAGGCGTCCCCAATAACACATACGTCATGAACAAGCTCGATAAAAGAATAAGCTTGCAAAACTAGGCTATAAAATAGCAGCATAAGCGGAGGTAGTCCAAAAAATTATAAGTATGCTGGATTATGATGAGGGAATGTACAAAATAATTTAAGTTCACCAAGAAGATAAGACTCGTCCGGTATTGTGCCTCTACAGTTGCCATACTAACTTCTTGTCTAAGTCTTTAGTCGACAAATGGGGGTATGGGCCTCTAAGTTCTACAGTTTGGATAAACACTATCTTCTTATACAAGCCTGTAGTTGGTGTCATTCAATTATACTTCATTAATGGATCAAAAGGACTATGTGATACTAGGTTATGAGGCATACTACCCAACTTACAAGAATTTAACAAATAGTATTATTAAACAATAGAGTGTATATACCTAGTACAAGTCATCTTCCTAACCCCTATTAAGCACGAAAGAAAATATAAGATTAACGTTTAGAAATGATCAAGCTAGATGCAATGCAAGCAACCAAATAAGAATACGAAACGAAATCAAGGGAGGTGATTAAATAAGTGGATGAGATCCTATACTCTAATCCTATGTGCAGGCTTGCTCGGTACAGTAACTTAACCGAGACAATATGCTCTCGACCTGCATGGGCCACCACAAAATGTGTCATGTCCCAGTCCCAAAATACGTAGGACTAGGAATTCGTAAGCATGTCAGCCGTATGTATATGGCAATTCCAATATATGAAAACTATAACATATACGTACGCTGTATTATGAATAATAATTCACAAGTGGTATAGGTTTTATGTTATAGGTCACAGGTATAACTAGATCTCATCTATAGAATCAAATAAAAATGAATAACCAATCAACTATATAATTGAATCAAGTATAAAATGCTTGATAAGAACAAGTAGTTGGATGGAGACAAATCCACTACCAAACTAGAATATAAGAGAAACCAAATAAGTACATCTAATGAACAATGAGGCTCGAAGAGAAGACCTCCTCGAAAGAGAGATAAGTATCAAGTCCTGATCCGTGCTCTTGCGAATAGTCAAGATCGTCTACACCTGAAAAGGGACTATGTCCTCAGAGGGACGTAACAAGATACATAGAAGCATGCCAATTGAATACAGTAAAACATGCATAATAGTCAAAAAATATATAAGTACGCTGTACTAGACAATCTATATGAATATGCATAATGAGGACAACCTTTCGACGTATGGGTAGGTGTAGGCTACACATGCTATCTCATAACTCACACACACGTCCATGTACATCATAAGCCGTCATACCTCGAGGGTAGCGACCATCGTGATACCAGAAATCGATATACCTCGAGAGTAGCAACCATCGCAACACAACTACCGTAGTACATCCTAGTACTACGGTTTACCAGAGTGGGTAGCCCATATGCCTACTGATTGTCCTCCCCTCCCATGATACTATGTGTCAAGTGTGTGTCAACATATATAATATATAATTTAGACTGAAAGAAAATACATATATAATGAATAAATGAAAATATGATAAGCATGCAAAGTACTGTAAGCAATTTGGCAAGGTATACTTGCCTGACAAGAAAGGTGCGTAGTGTAAGCGTCCAGACATCAAGCACAAGGGATCAGAAACTATGGCATCAGAATGAACATCTCCGGATGCTGAAATAAACATCATCAACATTCCTAGAATAAGCGAGATAGTCAGAAAAGTCTACCCTTTCGTTCAATTTTGACACAGGAGCAAAACGGTAATTTTGGGTCAAAGCGGGGTCCACATGTGGCCCACCTTGCACCAAAAAGCGTGCCAGAGGTAAATGTCTCTAAATAGGATAAATTAGAGGTCAAAAGAATTCTAAACTTCGATACAAACTCAACGATATATCCAATTTTGGATTCCGGTGAGCCGATCACAAATTTGCCCTTCAAGTCAAACCGTGGGGCCCGCGAATAGGCAGCTTGGTCAACTATTTCAGAATCACGTGAAACTTGGGTCACAAGACCAGCGTGATACCACGAATCCAATGACGTAAGTTTTGTCGCATTCGGACGAGCGTACACAAAATAGGGTGGTAGTTTGCAAAAGTCATGATAGAGGAACTTTTTACGGATACGGGTTGATTCCGACGCGCACACACGTCCGAATCAACTTTCGTGAAAGTCCATATATCAGGATATACCATACGCACCTTTTGGTGCAATTAGTACGCGATGTGGTGGTCCCGTTTGGCGGGGCGCACTCTGTATCACAAAATCTTAGTTTTAAAAGATCAAATTTTTGGTCGTTTTGGAGGTCGAATAATTTAACAAATAAAACGAATTAATAAAAACTAAAAGAACATTTAAATTCTCGGTTATATTGGAAAGAAAACCTTTCAATTAGATTTTGAAAATATTAAACAGGTTGGTGGCAAATTAGGCATGAACATGGGAGTTTGGTGTTGAAATTCTGGACTATTTTTGGTCAGTTTTTTGGTCATTTTTTGGTCGATTTTTTGACCAATCCGGTACACGAAAACTCGTCCCGCTTGAAGAAAAATCCTAGAGGGTTAGGTTGTGAACGTACACGGACAAACCGCTCACAAAAAGAATTAAAGATGAGGGAGATATCATACCGTGAAGTAGGGAGCGTTGTGGACATGTGCGCGCGGACGGGCGGACGGCGGCAGTCGCCGGCTGCTACCGCGGTGCGGGTCGACGGTCGGCCGGAGGTCGGGACTGAGGGAGGCAGGAGATTAGGGTTAGGATTAGGGTTTAGTAGTTGATATATATATATATATATATATATATATATATATATATATATAGTTCGAGGGAGAGAGAGATCGGGTGGGGTTGCTGTGGGTTTGATACTGGGGTAGTTTAGGAGTTAGGAATTGGTTTTAGGAATATGATTAGTTTTAAGGAGTTAGTTAGTTTAGGTTTAAGTTATTATTATTATTTTTTCTTTTTCTTTTCTTTTCTTTTCTTTTGCTTTTTCTTTTTCCTTTCCTTTTTATTTATTAACATCAACATTATTATTATTATTATTATTTCTTTTTCTATTATTATTATTATTATTATATTATAATAATATTATAATATTATTATTATTATTTTTATTATTATATAGTTATATATATAGATGAGATTATATAAAAATTCAAAAAGAATATTTTCACATAGAATAAATTCTAGAAAATCTATCGCCCTTTAGCAAGACTCCAAAAATAATAAAAAATTATTTTATGGAATAAGTCTAAATGAGTATTTATATAATTAAATTAATCAATAAAATTTATTTTCTAATTAACTATGAAAATAATCTAAAGAAATTCAATAATTTAATAAAATACTTTAAATAAAATTTAAATTTTTTAGGGGTTTTACACCCATGAACCCTCAACATAAGGGCAGGTGTAAACCTCCTCACCCAAAATTAGGTCTACTTGGCATAGATAGAGAAACTAGGGCTAGTTTGTATCCAATTAGAAATAGGACACGATATTTTATTTAATTATACAATATTTATATCACTTAGTGCACCTTACCGTTGCTTCGATAATTGGAGCACTACACTAGCCATTGCCTTCCTACGAATTTCACAACCTTGTCCTAGACGTGCCCGCCTACCATTATGACCTTTGTATAACTTATAATTATGCTCTCTTGTGCTATATTTTAGTCGCACAGTAATCGTCGCAGACGTTATTATTTAATTCTAAATAATTCTAACTTTGTATCCTTGTACGTTCCAATCGAAATTGGAGACACAATCTTGACTCGTTTCGTACAACCCAATTTATGACAATATTCTACCCTGAGTCCCCTATGTCCATGACACTTGTGTCCCACCTAAGTTTAGTCCCATGTACTTCTAATTAATTATAAAATACCTTGCACATTAATTTTAATTAATTTAATCCAATTTCTATCTTTGTGAAATTTTCTAATTGTTGGGCATTTTTATGCAAAAATGCAATAAGGTATCCACACCATTGGACAATACATGAAGAAACCCATTTTTTCTTTCACATGAATTTTTCCCATAATTTTTGGAATGTACAAACATACAACATCGCCCTCCATTTAATTCTAGCCTTACATTTAAATAATGCAAATTCTAGCCCTCCAAACATTCCCATGTGAGCCCAAGGCCCATCCCAAGGAGATGTTGACCAAAGTCAAATATTTCAAGGTCAACCCCCTTACATGTACATATATAAATAATCCTTTATTTTTTCTTTTCTTTTTCTATTCCCTTCAACCTAAGTTTTCAGCCGAATCCCTATTCACCTTCTTCTCCCCTTCTTCCCTGCGCACACCCACCGCCGGAGTACTCGCCGGCATAGCCCCATCACCACCCGCACACGACCCAGCCCACCTGAGCCCCTCCACCTCACTATACCTCGACCAACTGGATACCTCCCACCGCCGGATCCACGCGACAGCCACCACTCCCATCATCCCCCTGAGTATCACCACCCTCATCTCATCCTCCGCCGACCAACTCGAAGAGAACCCGCCGGCCATCTCCCTCCTGGACGAATTACTGTCCTCGACCGAAGACTCCTCCACACGAAGACGCTGCAACCTGCCTCACATCGTCTCCGGCCTGCACCTCTCCTCCTCCCTCCGTTCTCCACCCGACCCGCTGCTAGTCACCCCGACCCGACCACCTGAGACCATCCTACCGAGCACCCTGAGCGTCGAGTAGCTCCTCCCCGACCTCTCCGCCTGATCGACCTCCACCCTTTTTCGACTCCCACCATCACCATTAACACCACCACACCACCGGCAAGCCGCCACCTGAACTCTACCCCGACCACCATCTCCTCCTCTCCCTTCCCGAAACCCGAGCCTCCTCCCTACTCGACCACCACCTTGGTCGAACCGCCCCTGGCCGGATTCCGACGAGCATCACCACCCCATCATCATCATCATCAACCTATCATCATCATTAACCTATCATTATCATCAACCATCAACACAATCACCATCATCCACATCATCGTCCTCGTCATTACCATCGTCCATATCATCATCCTCATCATCACCATCATGTAATCCTCATCATGATTATCACCATCATCTTTACCATGAGCATCACCATCATCATCGTCGCCGTAGTCGTAATCGTCGTCATCGTCGTCAACCTCATCGTCGTCATCGTCATTTCCGTATGCGTACCCCGAGGTTCGAACCTGTCCTCTCCTCATTTTTATGTATGCTTGTGTATGCTATTAGCATTGCTTATTGATAGTTAATGGATTTTAGACCGCATCGGTGAACCAATGACTTATACGCGTACACGTACGTGTATTAGAATTAAAGTGATATATATATATATATATATATATATATATATATATATATATATATATATATATATATATATATATATATACATACATATAAATATATGGAGGTATTATATATGTAATTAAATGCTAAATAATAATGGTGACTATATATGTGACTAGACTGTACGACCCTAGGATACTGTGAATTATTCCGTGTTTACCTTGACCATGTTGACCCTAAGAATATGTTAGATGATTGCCATTATGTACACTGACGTACTGGCGAGCCCCGTATCATTTTGACTGTCTATTTTGTACAGCTATTACAGACGCGACACCCGTATATCTGGACGCACACTTGACCCTAGTTGACCAGTGTCATACCTAGCTATGCCCTGAGTCCAATGTATTTATGGTTGTGTATGTGTTAGTGTAATGACTAATGTTGTATTGTATTGTATTATATTATATGTATAGAGGACCGATTGGATTACTGCGCAACTTCAGGAGCAGGTTATTGGTACTACGCAGCTTTCTTGCCAGGCAAGTATACCTTGCCTTGTTGTACTGTTTAAATTCTATATTATTAGTTACATATTTATTATTTTAATATTATATAACTGTGCGCGTCCGAGAGAGACTCATGTGCAGTCAACGAAGGCGTTGACATTAGAATTGTGTCTGACCTAGTGTCTAGTGGACCCACCTAAAGTTGTAGAGTTATTGGTATGACTCCCCAGGCCTTGACACGTATCATTGCAAGTCACAGAGTGAGTTCATGTAGGGACGCGTGCCTCATACTTGACTGGCCATCAGTGTGAGCAATATGTGTGATGATATTTAGCTTAGTATTTATTTCTATAGAGACTTGCATTATAGTACGAGATATCCATGTCGTGTTCACGACTTGTATATCTACATTAGGCGGGGAGGACGACTAGTAGGCGTATGGGACACCCACTTCCTTTATGCTGCTGCCACGTTCTTCGGAGCGATATGGACGATATACTATACTGCTGCCACGTTCTTCAGAGCGATATGGACGATATACTATACTGCTTCCACGTTCTTCGGAGCGATATGGACAATATACTATACTGCTGCCATGCTCTTCGGAGCTGGACGTTATTATATAGAGCCCTTGTATAGGGGCATATGTGGCATATACTAGCCAGTCACGACGATTGGTGAATTAAGTTAGCATATGTCTAGCCTACACTTTCCATACGTACTAAGTTGTCCTCAAATTGCATTCACTTAGATGGTTAGTACACCCCTTTTATTTATTCAGTATTTACTTTATGGCATACTTCTATGTATCTTGTTATGTCCTTCTGAGGACCTGGTCCCTTTACAGGTGTAGATATTCATGAGTATTCGCAGGAGCGCAGATCATGACTGGCTACTTATATTTCGAGGAGGACTTCTCTTCGAGCCTCGTGATTGTTAGATGATGTACTTATATTATGGTTGTTTTATTCTAGTTGGTAGTGGATTTGTTTTCATCCAACTATCATCTTTAGATACTTTATATTGAGATATAGTTTTGTAGATATTGGTTATTTATTTCTATTTTTATTTCTGTGGATGAGATTTAGTTATGTCCTGTGACTTGTGATAAATAGATACCACTTATGAATTATTGTTCATGATACAGCGTATGCATGGGTTATGGTTTCCATATATTGTAGTTGCCATATACATATGGCTAGCACGCTTACGTGTCCTAGTCCTACGTATTTTGGGACTGGGGCATGACAGCAGGCCGCAGATAAATTAAATAGAGCCTATGCAGCCAAGAAGCTCATCTAGCCTGATAAAGTCTTTATGTGGACCAGGAGTTGAGAGCCGCATATGACCTCTAACACAACATTAATTATCTGACATAAAGTTCTGACATGACGCCTTGAATGCTTCGAGATTTGTGAAAATGGTGGCACATAAAAAAGACAGAAAGTCACATCAATGCATTAATGACCCTGTTAGGTGTGCAGTGCCACGTGGTCACTTGTATGCGGCCTTGAGTCTATGCGACCTCATCATTATGTTGCCCATGTGTCCAGAAGACCTACGACAAATGAGAGTACAAATGCGGCCAAGACGTTATGCGGCCAAGATGTTATGCGGCTCTAAGCATGCAAGATCTCTCTGTTACAACCGAAAATATCTTCAGATAATTAGTGTTGGCTACGTGTCCAGCTGACCAAGTCACGCACACAATGGAGTTGAAAACAATTATGAAATATTATCAACAACAAATTCCAACCGAGGTCGCATGGCAGCACCTCCGTGGTATGCGGCTACAGTTGCAACCGTATTCTATTGAAGGAGCCCCATGCAGCTACCAATAGAAGCATATGCGGCACATCACTACCAAAATATGATAAAATAATAAAGTTTTTAGCGATGTCTTCATAAAACGTCGCTAATGTTAAAGATTTTAGCTACTCCAAAAATAAATATCGCTATACGTCGCTGTTGGCGACGCATAGCAATGGTACTTATTTTTTTTAAAAAATAGTCGCTATATGCTTTAACGTCGCTATACGTTTCTTTAACGTCGCTAAATATCGCTAATATTTTTGATTTAGCGACGTTTGGCGACGTTTTTACCGATATTGCTTATTTTTTAATCAACGACATTTTTAGCGACGTCTTTAACTTCACAAATTTTTTCAATTAGCTATGTTTAGCGACGTTCAATTTAGACGTCGCTAAAAAGTTAATATAGGGTTTTGAGTTTTTTATTTTTCCCCATTCTCTCGATCTTCTCTCCCTCCTGCACCCTCGCCCCCCGCCCCTGCGACCCCGACCCCTCTCGACTCCGACGATCCCTCTCGGCTTCCTGCCCCTACGACCCCTACCCTTCTCGAATCCGACAACCCTCAACGATCCCCTGCCCCGGCGCCCCTCGGCCTCGAAGACCCCCTCGGCCCCCTGCCCCAATGCCCCTCGGCCCCGACGACCCCCCTCAACCCCGACGACCCCTCCTCAATTAGAGGGTCAAGTAACCCTAACCTTAACCCTATCTCCCTCTTGCTAACATGACACAGACACATTGACATGACACATATACATACACACACACACACACAAACATGACATGGACACACAAATACCGACACGATATGGCGACACAAATATTGACACAAAACTAGGGTTAGGGCTTGTATGAAGGAGACACAAACACGAACACGACAAGGACACATACACTGACATGACACGGGGTAGAATAAAAACCTAACCCTAACCCTATCTCTCTTCTAGTTAGCTCTCTAAGTTAATTAGACACAACCTTGGGTATCGGCATCGTGTATAATATGATGCAGATCTCGACTCAAGTAGAGTCGTATACACGGATACGATAATAAATTTTTATAGCTGAGACACGACATGATATTGGCTTCTTCTAGAACTCGTATCCAACTTGGGTTAGAGAAGTGTCAAACCTATCCTTAACACAAGAGTTCATGCCCGTGTGATTATGGTACGACATTGGTATATGTATCGCGTAACCAAGGACACAACGTCCCCCTCGGCGCTGACAACCCCCCTCGGTTTCCCTCAACCCCAATGACCCCCTCCTCGGTTAGAGGATCAGGTAACCTATATTTGCAGTGAGTATCATGAGTGGAGTGTGTATCTAGGGTGTACTAGTGATGTATGTGTATGTGTGTGTGTGTTTGTGTAATATCAGCAGTAAGCAATAGAAATAGCAGTAGCAGCAACTTGCACCATGTGCAAGTAAGTGCACATTATACATGTGTGTGTTTGAGTGAGTATTAGTGAGTTATTATAGGTTAAATGTTTAAGTGTTAAGTGAGGGTATGTATATTAGGATTGAGTATCTAAGGATATTTGAATTTTGGTTTAGTATCCCAAGATACTTGAGTATGTATAAATATACCAAGATATATGGATAAATTATTGAGTATCTGGTATTGAGAGAGTGTTAGTGTGTATCCATCTTTCCATCCATTTGGATAATATACTTGAACGATGTCTATTCATCTTTGCAGAAGTATCTAAAAATGTATCTGAATTACTACCTGCGTTATCATTCGTGGATCTATAACGCTTCATCCTGATGAGATGTGTGGTGTGCGGGATAAATTCATACATGGGGTAGAACAGTTCCTGCAGTTCGCCAAGACGTTCCCTCAGTACATGTACGACACCAAAATTAAGTGTCTGTGTGTGAGATATTGTAACTTAAAATATCACTCAGAAGTGGATGTGATATATCCTTTGTACTCGAGAGATTTTACACTGAATTACTATCAGTGGACCTCACATAGAGAACTTGTATATTTAGTATCAGAGTCAGAACCTTATGTGGAGCCGTATATGGATGTCCACGACCATGCTGATTATGACAATGGGTGCATAAACATGATTTGTGACCCTATCGGACCTAGTTTTAATCTGAATAATCATGATGCAGCTGAGGAGGCACCGAATGTCAATGCTGTAAAGTTCATAGAGTTACTAAAGAATGCAAGGACTATATTATATCCTGGTTGTGAGGATCATTCACCGTTGTAGGTGGTTACAAGATTGTTGAGCATCAAGTCTGATTTTAACATATCACAATAATGCTACAACCGACTGATGGAGTTGATTATAGAGATCTTGCCGGAGGGTGCTAAGTTGCCTAAAGACTTCTACCGATCAAAGAGGGTGGTGAGATTGCTCTGGATGGAATACGAGAAAATCAATGCATATCACAACGGGTGCATGTTGTACTACAAAGACAAAAATGATGAAGACGTGTGCAGATTATATGGTGCTGATCGCTACAAGGCCACTGGTAGAGGAAGTTCTGTCGGTGCAAGGAAGCCTATCGATTCGATGCACTACTTGCCTTTGACGCCGCGGTTGCAGAGGTTGTTTATGGTGAAGGAGACTGCAGAAAATATGAGTTGGCACCGAAAACAGATCGAATGAGTATTGGATCATCCATCTGATGGAGAAGCATGAAAGCACTTTGATCGAGAGTATCCAGATTTTGCTTCAGATTTGCATAATGTCAGATTGGTGCTCTCCTTCGACGGTTTTACCCCATTCAGACTTATGGGCTCCCAGTATTCGTGTTGTCCTGTGATCGCCACTCCGTACAATCTACCGCCTTAGATGTGCATGAAGACTCCATATATATTCCTAACTTTTATTATCCGGGTCTGAACAATCCGAAGAGGAACATATATGTGTATTTACAGTCGTTGATAGATGAGTTGAATCAACTGTAGGAAGTAGGTGCCAACACGTACTATATTTTTAGAAAGCAAAATTTTCAGATGAGGGCAACACTTATATGTGGACCATCAACAACTTTCTGGCCTATAAAATATTATCAGGATAGAGCACTCATGGCCGTCTCTCATGTCCGTATTGCATGGACCATACTAAGACTTTTCGTTTGAAACACGAAGGAAATCCGTCCTTCTTCGATTGTCATCAATAATTCCTACTAAATGATCATCCGTAATAGAGGAATATGAATTCTTTTTGTGTCGAGATTGTGGATAAGGCTAATCCACTGCCAAGGTAGCCCGGATACACGATATGGGAAGAGTTAAAAGATTTACCAAGTGCTATCAAAGAGCTTGCTAATGGGTACAAGTGTGGCAAATTTGGTCACACTCATAACTGGACGAAGAGGAATATATTCTAGGAACTGCCATATTTGAGCACCAATATGATCAGACATAACCTTGATGTCATGCATATAGAGAATTATATATTTGATAACATAATTAATACTATAATGGACGTAAATGGGAAGACAAAAGACAATCCGAAGACCAGGTTGGACTTGGAATAAATATGTAGATGTCCTACTTTGCATTTGATAGAGGAAGGGAATAAAAAGTTAAAGCAGCCTAAGGCAATTTTTTTACTGGAGAAGGAGGATAAAAGAAGACTTTGTAGGTGAATTCAGGGCCTAAAATTTGCAGACGGGTATGTGTCGAACTTGAGAAGATGCGTCGACCTCAAGGAGAACAAACTAACGGGTATGAAGAGACATAATTGTCACATATTCATGGAGAGGTTAATTCTTATTGTATTTCAGAAATTCTTACCGCAGGTCATTTGGGATCCATTGACAGAGCTCAGCATATTCTTCAGAGATCTTTGTTCTACTAAGTTGCTTGTCGATCATCTAGAAAAGAAAAAGAAGGACATTGCGATAATGTAGGTATTTCCTCTTAGATTTTTGACTCCATGGAGTATTTGCCAATTCATCTTTCCTATGAGGCACGTGTTGGTGGGCTTGTCGGTTATCAGTGGATGTACCCGTTCGAACGGCATCTGAATCATCTAAAGAGAAAGGTAAAAAATAAGGCACGGGTTGAGGGTTCTATTTGTAAAGCTTATGTTCTCGATGAGATTATAAACTTTTGCTCTGTATTTTAAACCTCATGTTACAACTAATAGAACGAGAGCTCCAAGAAATGACGACATATATTATGAATCTAATGATGCAATACTGAAAGTATTCAAGGCGTCCGGAAAGCCTTCGGGGAAAATGAAGAAGAGATATTTGAATGACGACGAGCTAAGGGATGCTCAGTTGTATATATTACTCAATTGCGACAAGGATGAAGTGGAGAAGCTAGAGGGATAAGTAATTAATACGTCCACATTTACGTCATCTCAATGTAATCATATAAGCTAATATTATGCTACTAATCAGCGGTTGCTTCGTTAATTTTAGCACATATAATGAGACATTATTTCCTTCTTGGTTAAGCGCATATGTAAGAAGCTCGATAATTATTTTTTTTGTATGTACTTGCACAATAAATAACTTACTATCGCTTCTTTGGTATTTAGGTCGATGTCTAATAACATCCGAGACTGAATCTATTAGAACTCTAACCAAGGGACCAATTACTGTCGTCAAAATAAGGCCAAGTTACTGTGTGAATGGGTTTAGGTTCAAGTCAATAAATGCCCTGATCAGAGATAACTTTCTGGATCTTGATTCCATAAAAAATAGTTGTTTGTGTATCAAATCTTCGAACTACAAAGACGTCGATCCAAGCAATAATTTCTTTGTCATCTTACGAGAGATTGTAGCGTTGGCATATAATTATGGCACAAAACCTGCTAAGATCGTGTTATTCAAGTATGAATGGTTCGATCCGATTCAAGATAATGGTTGGAAAATTGACAAGCATGGTCTTGTGGATATAAACTACAAGCGTAGATATCAATGATGCGAACCATTTGTCCTATCAGATCAAGCTCATCTCGTGTACTTCATAACTTGTCCTGGACGGGGAGCAGTGAGGTCGGACATATGGGCAATATGCAAGACTAAAGCTAGAAATACCTTTGACGTTGACGAAATAGCTTATCAGGAGGACGAGCTACCTCTTGTAACAAATATTATAGATGTAGACTCAATAAAAGTTACTCATTACACGACTAATAATATAAAAGAGGTAAAATTATTTGAAGAGGAAGACGAAGACGAAGTAGATGAAATGAAAGATGAGGAGGAAGATGAAGAGGAGGACGAGGAAGACAAAGAAGATAAATTTTCTGAAGATGATTGAAAATAAAATAAATCTATTTGGAATCGTGACATGTATTACATTTTGACTGTAGAATGTACTATACATTGCGACTTATGATACTACTAGTTATTTACTGTGTAATTCGATTAATACTGTGAGATATGTATAACATTTTTACTGTAGAATGTATTATATATCTGTGTATTTATTCTATCATCATATGTTGTTTCAGGTATGACAGGACGACACGGAGCGTTCGGCAGGTCCCGAGGTAGACGGAGTGCTCCTCCGGTATTGCCTACTACTAGTTCTGGATCCTCGTCGCCAAGTACTCCAGTATATCGGCCAGCCACATCTCCGACTGCGACAAAGTTACATGACAGCACTCCTGGGACGAGTAGTTCCAGGCCTGAGACTACTCCCTCGTCCAACGTTTCTCCTGTTGACGGAACCATAGAGATAAATGAGCAGATGGTGGAGGTTGAGCCGACGCAGTCTCCGTATCAGCAATATCCTCTATGTGAACCTCCGGAGGAGACGAGGACAGAGATTTGGGCCGACGGTAAAAGTAAGTCAATTAGTTGGTTTATCATCATATATATCGTGTATTTCTTTATTCATCATATATTCACTTTTTTATGAATATAATTATCTTTGTATAGATATCGTCCCTCATCGGTACAGAGACGCCTGGACCACTTTCTGAGGTACAATTATGGTGGCCCTTGGATCAACTACTCTGATGCTCCGGACGAGAGGAAGGCATTCTGGTTTGCGCACTTCAAGATAAAAATATATTTAATTTTAATATTAATTATCTAATTTATGCATATTATATAACTTACTAAATTACTTCTTATAGCAAACATATTTCTATCCACCGCATCAGGACGAATTAATCGAGCAGATATTTCATGCCGTCGCCACCAAGCTGATCCGTGATGCTATGGATGACCAGAAGGATGGTGATCACGAAGAAAAATTAATCCAAGGTTGGATCATGCCTGAGCAGTGGACTGCGATGAGGGCTAGATTCGATGATCCAAGGTACAAGAAAAGGTTTGAGAAGGTCAAGACGGCTAGGAAGAATGCAGCAAAGTGGTGTGGTGGCTCGATTCCGATGAAGGAATATTTTTATCGTTTGATATATTTTTTATTTTAGATATATTATTTTAATGCAAGTACGATAAAATGATAGTAGGATAAAATATTTAATTTTAGTACTAAAGAATATATTTTTAACAGGTACAGAGCGGTGATGACGCCAACATGGTGACCGTCTTCCTAGCCACCCATCAGAAGGGCAAAAACCTCATTGATGAGAGGGCCTCGCAGGCCTATGTAAGTATTACTTTACTTTGTGTTAATTTTAGTATAACTTATGAAATATGCAAATAAATATCCATGTAGTTAGTAATAAGTACCTTAGACATTAGCAATTATCGAGTATCCATACTTTTTTAGGTCGAGTTTCTTAGGCTCTGTGAGCGGGCGACTGCTAGTGCACCTACAGTGGGAGAGGCTGGTACTTTCTCGCAGCCCTCTCCAGCTCTGTCGGTGGACGAGCTATGGGTGGCCGCCGCTGGTGGTCTCAAGAGGGGTATGTACTACGGTACGGAATCCTATGGTGCCCTTGTTGTGATGCAGTCCTCTAAGGCCTCCTCTGTAAGTGCGCATTCCCCACAGCCTTCGCAGGCATCTGCCCGAGTCCCGGAGATCGTTGACTGTTAGATTGCGTCTTTCCTTGAGGAGTTGCTGCGAAGGATGGAGGAGCAACCACTGTCTCAGCCGCAGACGGACGATGTGATGCTCATCGCATGATTTGATACGCTCGAGCGCAGCGTCATGGAGCTCAAGGATATGACCAAGAGGACAGAGCGTGTTGTTACTGATCTTAGAGCGCCGACAGAGCGCAGAGTGACAAAGCTGCAGCATCACAACTGTCCATGGGCGAGAGGCTGAAGATAATGCATGATTCAATGGCTGCTAGTAGTACGAGGCTATTATCTACCATGGATTCATACAACCATCGACTAGCATCGTTGGAGCAGATACGTCCTCCTGGTGCGCCTTCATCGACAGCGATGTCACTACCTTCTTCATCGACATCGGTATCGATTTCACGGGAGCAGTATGAGTTGTTCTTACCCATGATGCGCGCCGGTGCTCATCCTCCTCCAGATCCGCAGTAGTCCTTGTTAGGACAGTTTACTGGTTGTTTGTATTTTATCCATGATATTGGACAATTTATGAATATTATACATTTTTTGAGGCTTTCAGACTTTATTTCTTGCACTTAGTTGTGTGGATATTTATTGTATTCTTTACGACAAGATTTTTTTTAGACTCGGTTTGTAATTCCAATGTCATTTTCTTCAAATTTTACTTTATTATTCATATTAAATGTATGTGAATTTATCGGTGTTGAGTGTTCCACCGAAGGGGTCGGCGAACCCAGGAAAGTCAACGGACGGTTGCTCTGGGTCTGTCTATTTTTATGAACTGTGATATTGCAATGATATATGACAAATTATATGACAAACTGCAAGCATACATTTATTTTAGTTTTTTTTAATTTTTTTTGCAATTTAGCGACGTTTAACTACGTCGCTAAAAACGTCACTAAAAACGCCGCTACATACGTCGCTAAATTAGCGATTAGCGACGGAACGTCGCTAAACGTCGATAATGTGAAAAAAAATAGCGACGCCTAACCGTCACTAGTAAACGTCGCTATAGCGACATTTTATGACGTTTTCTCCGTCAACGACTAGCTAAAATGCGACGTCACTGAAACGTCGCTAAAACTTGTTAGCGACATTTTTATGTCATTTAGCGACGTTTGCAGACGTCGCTAATTTGACTTATTCTAGTAGTACATATAGTCCGTCAGCTTGATGGCTATAAATAGCAGGGTAGCGTATCCCACAAGGGAGCTAGCAACATACGTGCACATAAGCTTAGGAGAGAGAAAACAAAAGAGAGTAACCTCATTCATTCGTAGGACCGTCAATGAAGAAAATGAGTCGCTGCAGTACTCAACCTCCATCGTCAAATTTCTCAGAATATATATATATATATATATATATATATATATATATATATATATATATATATATATATATGCCTTAATTAAATTTTTTGGGCCCTCCTAGGTCGTGGATCTTAGGCGGCCGTCCTGACTGCCCTGGGCCACGGCCGGTCCTGACAATAATGATTTAATAGCCCTTGGTGGTGCTATATCCCCTCCCTATATATATGTGTTTGTGGGGCCAACTTGTCATACAGTGGCTATATCAAAGTGTTTCTCTATGAAGAGTCCGGTCGATACCTGAACTCATCCGATACGAAGAGTCCGGTCTGATACCAATCTGATATCATCGTTCGAATCTTTACATACGGTCACTAACTTAAAAGTTGGTTTCAAGCATCAGTACTTGCAAATACTCAGTCCACGAAGTGTGGAAAGTTAGGTTAGGTTGGTGCTTACTCACGCTTCATAACCGACCTTATTATAATGGGAAGTTGATTGGATGTTGCTGCTGCGGCAGTTAATCTCATGGTGCAAAGCGTCAGGTAGGTGAAGTCAAAACTTAAATTAGATTCACGAAGCTACTGTTGGTAGTTCATTGAAAATGACTAACGTGATGATCACCAACGATACCTACAGTTTCACCTACAATGTAGGTGAAGACAAAACTTGCATATTCAATCATTCCATACTGATCACCGAACTCAAACTAGGAAACTGGTTCTTGTGGAGAGAGTTATAACTTTTCTGACTAGATGGACGGTCTCGAAATCAAATTGCAGAGGAATCCAAATAGCGTGTGCACACAAAGTTTTGTACGTATCGTCGGACATCTCAAAAAAAGAAAAAAAAAAATTTCATTCCACACTGATCGTAGACAAAACATTGCTATCAAATGCAGAAACGGTAAGATTGTCAATCAAGATATATCATCAAGATTGCTGGATCAGGATGATCACCAAGATGGTCACAGTTTCACCAACCAATATAACACGGGACTGTCAATTTGCAGTCTAAATAGACCATACTTTACCAAAGGAGTACACTTTAAAGCTAATTAACTGAACTTACATATGGAAAAACCTTTTACCCGTAGTTTGCAGTACACCGATCCGATACGGCTCATATCGATATTGACCGATATCGACATCGATAGTATCTTTTTCAATCAATTCGACAAAAGAAAAATTGAATTAAAATGAATAATCAACAAAGGTGTAAAAATATAGTAAGAATGTAAAAACATGTAAAAGAAGAAAACTTATCTATCGCAGATAAATCAATCGACAATGATGACTACTAATTCACTTAATTTCAAAATTACTAAAAAAATAATACAAAATATTTAAATTATACCTAAATATATAATTTTTTTAATAATGTATTAATAATTATTTGTTTTTTGTTACCAAAAAATTTGATATTCAATTCGAAACTACGGGTACCGTCGATCCAAATACTTATAGAAAATGTCCGATACGGATTCCGATACAGATAGTATGAACCTTGCTTATACCTCAATCAAAAGCTAAACAATTAGTTGATACACCAAGTTAATCAGCATATTGATAGAACACAAATGAGAGAGAAAAAAGTCAGGATCAAATTCCAAATTCAATGTGGGATCCATCGGTCTTCAACTATATTCATTGTAATCTCTAACCACAACAATCAAGAGAACACTTTTGTAAAATCGGCTAGCTGAAGAAAATACTACACGAGTGTAGTGTGTTGTTTTAAAGATCTACAAAAATTAAACATTCTCATCTATTTATTAGGCTAAAAATACGTGATGATTCCTATAATTTACACCTTAATTAGACATAAATATTCATAGTAGTAAACTCTGCAAATACCCAAAACTTGTAATGTTTGTTATTTTATTTTATTTTAAGATTGCTTACATGTTTGGCTTCGGCAGGGTTTACTAGTATATGTTAGAATATTGCATTGAGTTCAATTACAGAAACTCAAATAAGAACTCATGAGTTGAACTTACAATAAAGATATGATAAGTGAATATTTTTTTCAGTTTAGTTCTTTGTATTTTTGCATTTAGACTCTTTGAAAAAGTCGAAAGATAAAATAAATGTAATCCAACGGTTGTAAATTGCACGAGTTTAAAAAATTAAGAACTCATGAGTTCCTCTATAAAATTTGTTCTAAGTTTATGTATGGCTAGAAAAGTCAAAGTTTGCAATGGATGAAGTAATAAATTTTAAAAAATTCTCATGTTTTATATAATCTCGTAAATGACACAATTATTAATCAAATTTTGAATATAATAAATAATATCCATCAAATTAGTATTTAGTATATCTTCTACACGTATACACATTCAAGATAACTATAGATTGAACACATAAATAAGCTGGATTTGCTTAAGAGTCAAGCTTAGATTGTGTGGGAAGCTTGGCTTATAGCTCGTGAACAAAGTAAACTGTTAACTTAGAGAAATTATTGTATAGTTTCGACTAGCCACGTGACAATGGTGAGTGGTGATTTCGACCAATAATTTTTTAACACTTCTCTTCTTTCATCCTATCACTACACTTCTCCTAATTCATATATAAATTATTTATAATAATTTTGAAGGAAAAAAAAATCAAAATATTCTATTAATTGTTTGCATAGTGGATTTCTATATATTTTTATATATTTTTAAACTTTTATGCTAAATGTTATGCCGTGTCAAAAAATTATTGACCGGATTCACCACTCGCCATTACCACGAGGTAAGTTGGGACCATACAATAATTTCTGGTTAACTTAGTCATGTTTTAGCTGGAGTTTCTTACTCAAAAGTGGTGCCGCACTTTCTTTGTTCACTTGTTAACTTTAAATATAAATGTTGTTGCTGGGTATCTTTTGGGTTAAAACTTTTGTAGTTAGTTATAAACTACCTTAGGTGATTGTACCAACAAACTACTATTTTTTCTCTTTTTCTAAAAGTTACTAAAGAACTCCCGAGAAAGAAATGATAAATCTGTCTCTTTTAGCTTGTTAGGCATCCAAATACTTTTACAAACATGAAGAACACCCAATTGCTTTATGAGGTACTCATCAACTAATTAACCTTTGAGACTTGCATGGTAAGTTAATATATTGGTTGAGGCCATTTGAAACTTAGCAAAACAACAACAACAATTAACGTAGTATTCACGATAGCTCGTTCTACATACATTATTGAAGGTTCTAGTAGAAAAAACTTAATTTTATCCAACCTATCTAAGAATATGTAGTTTTAAGGACATAAGGACTAACGGGGTATCATATTGAAAGCATGGGCAAGGAAAATAATTTTTTTTTTTTGCGTAATCTCTAGCATAGGTAACCGGAAGTTCGTTCTAGAAAAATTCTCTAGCTTATCATTAGAGTTCTACTTCACTCATATTGGGATAGTCAAGTCACATACTAACATGAGCTAGCAACTCATCACTAGTCAAGAAAATGGTGGCCAAATATAAGAAAACACAGAAGGTTGAAGCAAATGTCATCATTGACATGATCAATGATGACCTCCTTGGTGAAGAATTTGAGGGATAAGAGAAAACCAACTTGTCATCTTCATTTTTTCTTTGGATGATATGTAGCTTTGTTTAATTTATATTTTTAAACTTTTATGACTTATGTTGGTATTATCTAGGATTATAGTTTTGGCATATGAACAATATTTATAGATTTTATTAATAATAGGTTTCCAACGTCGATTGTGAATTTATGTTTGTTTTGGAGTCTCATTGATTATGAATTTTTTTTTTACATTCCGTGAAATGAGATATCTTTACCACAAATTTTATGGATCGCCATTATGATTAGACAGTATTCTCGCCATTAAAAGAAGATAAAAGAAAGATAAATGCATTATTCTAGAAGAACGTCGTAAAATATCGTGGCATACTCTCACTTTATCTCACTCAATAAATTAGGAGAATTATCCCTTGTAATTGATTGTAAATTAATTACTCGATGTCTTTAATAATGTTGCATGTTATAACTAGGTCACATATACCAAATACCAACTACCTGCTAGAATAGAAGTACAAAAAAATTCAAATAAGACAACAATCCATTTTACATTAAGAACGTGAAAGACTTAAAGGTTCTAAAGATTCAGCTCTTCAGAAAAAGAGACTGAATAATATAATACACCCTAATGCTCCTAATGAAGCATCTTCTAGAGTAGCATATCATTTAGAGAGAGTTCATTGTGATGGTCTGGAAGATATCGTAAAACAAAGATCTAATTTCTCCAAAACAAGCATATCGTTCCGTTCGAGGATATGTCTCCGATCCCAGAAGATACTGAGAAATAGGTACAATACAACAATAAAAAAAATATGTATTTTACACATACTTAAGAGAAATTTGAAATAAATTTTTTTTTGTCATGGATGACATTTTCTCATATGTTGTAGCAAATGAGAATAAGGGTGATGAAAATAAGGATAACAATGAACCACGAACAATCCTTGAATGTCAAAAAAGATAAGATTTATCAAAATAGAAAGATACAATTCAAGTGGAACTAGATTCCCTAGCAAAATGTGGAGTGTTCGGTCGTATATTTCAAATTCTAAAAAGGGATAAACCCGATAAGTTTTAAATGCATGTTTGCAAGAAAACAAATAAAAATAATGAGATCTAAAGGTATATAGCAAGGTTAGTCGCTCAAAGATTCTTACAAAGAGTAGAAATAGATAATGAAGAAATATATTCTCCAATTATGGTAACCTAGTAAGATATACATGAAAATCCCAAAGGATTTAAATTACCAGAAACTAAGTCTAGAGATACACATTATATGGACTAAAACTGTTCAACATGCTCGGTGAGAATCTGTCTAAGAAAGGATATCATGATGATTATAAATGTCTATGATTATTCATGAAGATATCTGTAAATGGATTCGTCATAGCAGTATCTCCTGGAAAAATTTCACTTGAGAAAAAAAATCTCCTAAAGAAAAAAAAATCTTCTGAAGAGATCTTTTGAAGAGAAAATCTCCTAAAGGGATCTTCTGAAGAATTTTTTTTGAAGAGATTTATATGAGTAGTCTTCATTTATGAAGAGAAAATATCTTGAAGAAATTTAATATGAATAATTTTTATTCACTCAGTAGATCTATAGTAGTCAGTGTCACGCTCCGGCCCCGCAGGGCCGTTCGTCTTCGCATGAGCGTGATGCCACGCGAGCCTAAGTTGCGCCCGCGCAAGGCCATTCATAGAACATGTGGTGAGATAACTAGTTCGCAATGTCGATATAGCGAAAGCATAGAATGAACACAAGTATGATACAAAAACTAGCTCTTTATTGATTCTGAATAAGTATTACAAGCAGCGCTAGGCCGAGATTATAAGTCGCTCAAGCTCTCTCTCTCTCTCTCAACAATAAAGGCGTGCCATGTGGCTTACAATATGGGATGATACATAGACGATGTTCCAATATTATGTCCTGTATATGTGCTTCTACTCCGGATGCATCTTTCTAAGGCTCCGGAGCAAACTCCGCGCCTTAGCGCACACGAAAGAGATTCCGGACCGAACGAGTACTCTCGCACCCTGCAAGTAATCTGGTGGGTTATCAGTACATGAATGTACTGGTGGAAAGGATTCTCGCCCGCTCGACAAATCCAACACATTCAATTAGTTATGTGCACTCTACCATTGTTGTCTTTCTAGTCTTTTCTTAGAATCAGTTTCATGGCAAAGATATAAAGCCTAACTCGTGTGACAGTATGTCGTGCGATATAAGAGTAACACGGTGATACTTACCAACTTATCATTAGTCCTTCCATATCCAAGGTAAACCAAGTTAAACTGAGAACGAAATATATATGAAATCAAGGAATCGCATAAGCAAACACAAGTGTCACGAGCGTATTTCTGACTCAGGTGCACGAGTTACTGTCACTACCATATTTCTGGAGTAGGGGCATTGTTGTCATTTGTAATATTTATATATATATATATATATTGTGTTTGTAGTTACATAATATGTATAATGTGTTGTGTTATTAGTATTAATGATATGGGTTAGTGGACTAGACTTGATGTGGCCATTAGACTCAACCTTAGACTAGATATTTTGGACCCACTAGTTAATCTCCTTCCTTTTAATTAGAAAAATTTTTGTTAAACCCACACTTGGGATGAAAACCCCACTATTTGAATAACTCTTCATATCAACCCATAGGGACATTGAGGACATTGTACATTAGCCAAGCACTAGGTTATGTGGCTGGCCTATATAGGAGAGAGGGAGTCTCCCTCTAGTTCATTCATTAGCTCATAAAAAACCCTAAGTTGAGTTCTTCCCCAAAGTAATCCATTCCTCCACCAAATTCCTCCAAATCAAAGCCTAATCCCTCTCATTTTCCCCATCTAAGAAGCCTAGAAGCTTAGGTCATAAGGAGCATTGGAGAAGAAGAGGCTTGGTTAGAGAACCCTTGACTTTGCATTAGGAATCCATCTCCCAAAAGGTAAAATTCTAAAATATCTCTTTTAAATTCTATTTTATTGGTTTTGTTGACCATTAGGAGCCTACCCATAGTTTATGAATAGCCACAAGGGGAGAGAATGAGTCTCTATTGGTTTCCATCGTGTTTCTTCATGAATTTGTGTATATATTTAGGGGTTTTGTGTTTAAGAGTGAAATTTTCCTCTATTGTTCATTATAACTATTCATATTAGATATATATAAATATATTTGATATGTGTATATGCCATTAGTTATATATTTGGGGTTTTGACATGGGGTTGATGGAGTATCATGACATTAAAAGAGAGTATCCTATAGGTGTCCTCAAGGTGTTTGAGAAAATGACTACTCGGGGGTATTTTGTGTATACTTAACACTATTGGTAATATATATAAATATATGTATATGTGTTAATGTATATATGTGTTAATGTATATCTGTATTATTTTGGTATGTGCCTTGGTTGTGAATTGTGTTGGAGCAACAACAGCAGCCCGACCATGCCACTCTGCTGTGCAAACTGAGATAGTGCACATAAATGCACAGATGGACCTGTAGCACAGTAAAATTCTTGCACTTGAGGACATCAATAAAACGAGGATAGCTCAGTTGGGAGAGCTCGTGGGTATGTTAAGTGTGTGAGTGATGTTGAGGAGTTGTGTTAATATTTGTGTTAGTGTGTACTAGTGTATTTGAGTGTGAGGAGTATGCATTAGATGGGGTTATGTATGTATCAGAGGGAGAGTGACTTGGCTGACCAGTGAGCATCAGTAAGGATGAGGTTGAGTGCAGCAAGAGGGATACATGAGAATGATTGATACAATATAGGAGTAATAAGAGACTGCTATATGATATTTGTGTGCAATGTATGCACAGGTAAACCTATGTGTTGGGTGTCGGGTTCAGTGACAGTTGGGGGGAGCTTGCAAGTAAAATTTGTAAGGCTTAGTCGAGTCTGCATAGGAGTATCAGTTTAGGCATTGCAGTGCACTTGGTATACTGGATATGATCTAGGTTCTGCATTTTAAGGGGGGGAGTTGCTCAAGTTTCCTTATAAAATAGCAAGGTGCTGTTGTGTTCACTGCAGAGAAATATTTGCACTGCACCTGAGGCTACAAGACTTGGACAAGCAGTAGTTAGCTGCTACAGGAGGTAGACAACAAGTTAGGGGAGTGTATCATTAAAAGTGGTGTCTGTGGGTGCATTGAGTGTTCATATTTTGGGTTAGTGAGAGTGTTGTTCAGTGAGGAGGAGGTCTGTGACAATGTCAGTGAAGAAAATATGGCCTGGTTTCAGTCCAACTATGAGGTTAAGTGGTTGGGTGATTGGGTGTATCAGAGTGAAGTGTGGGTTATGCTCGTGAGGTATGTGGTATCAGTAAAGTACCAAATAGGTATGTTAGTGTGATAGAGTATCCAAGAACCTAGGGGTGTGTTTTATTGTAATGGAGTGGTTAGTGTCTAGTAGAGGCATGTATCAGATGAGGGGGTGACTAATACTAAATTATATCAATGGGTATGAGCGTTCAGGTATCATAAAGCTAAGCATGTAGCAGCAGGCCAATTGAACAATGAGCACCCACCTTCAGATGGCTGGTAAGGAGAGTCCTGTAGCAACTAGGTCTAGTGGTTTCAGATAAGTAGCCCGGATACCTGGGTTGATTTAGCATTAGAGTATTAGTCAATTACACTGTGGGGGGGGGGGGGTGTTTGAGATCAGATACTTAGTGTTCAGTTTTGAACATTAAGTCAGTTACCATTATAGGTGGATTGGTATTAAGCTTGGGTGCAACTTTCAGTATGGCATGAGCACAACTGTGTCAGGCTTGTAGGTAACTTGGGGTTATGATGTCAAGGACTGGTGAAACTCAGTCCAATTTTGGACTTGTGAGCTATGGTGAGGTTTGGGTCTGCTGTGCCAGGGAATAGGTAGTGCACTCAAAGCACTGCAATAGGTTAGATACTAATTGCTATGCAGTTAATAATATTTTTTTATGATAACGGTCCAGTAGAGTTATAGATATATCACCGATATATCGATTTTATAACGGTAAATATCGGTTTACATTTTTAACACAATTTTTATATATGAACAATACACTTAATAGTTTTCTATTATAAAAATATGTAGAAAGTATACATATCGTCGAGAAATCTAAGAGATCCAAGATAAAGGAGATCACTTGGGGAACTATATCTCTGAATAAGTTTGATGCATGAAGATTTTGATGGCAGAAGATGTAATCTCCATTCTTCATTGATGTGAATGTCATATCATTCAATATCGGTTTTTCTGTAGTAAAACCAAAACTGTGATAAATTAATTTTTTTGTAAACCGATATTTCGAACAATATCGACCATATCGGCCGATAATATCGGTTCCGATATTTTATCGATATTTTTGGAAAAAATATTGGTCCAGGACCGACACCATTATATATCGGTTATATAACCGATATATAACCGTTTTTGACTGCTTAGACTAATTGTATAGGTAATAATCAAGAATTAGGTAATTAAGGTTAGAGTTACTCCTTAGAAATTAGAGTGGTGCACAAGGTTGGGTATTAACACAGTTAAGGTATTGTCATGCCCAGTCCGAAAATACGTAGGACCAGGAATACGTGACACGCCAGCTACGCATTCGACCAGGCTTTGGTCTGACTCGAATACGTATAAGCTGTATAATATAAAGGGCACTATCTAGATAACCCATAAATATAAACCTCTATGTCTCAATCCACAATGTACAGCAGTATACAAGAAAGAGCTATATGTGCTAGAGTCGGCCGCCCAATAACACACAAACTCGAATAGACTCGAGAAGAGATGAGTCTACAAATACTAGGCTACAACAGCAGATGAATAATCAATAAGAATAAAGTAACCATAATGCCGGTGGAAATGATATGAGTACCTGGTACAGTGCCCGCAAGATATGCCACTCTATCAGCAACTCTAAATGCTCCGTAATCGTCTATGCTGCAAAACTGGCAGAGAACCAGGTCCTCAGAGGAACGTAACAAGGTACAAAAATACAACATGCCAAAGTACAACAGAAAGTACAAGTGCAACGACGGCGTAGTCTAGCATAACCAACTAAGTGAGACACAATTTGAAGACAACGTTCGACCCGTGGACTATCCAAAATAAAACCGTAGCTCCGAACACAGAGACACACGGGGCGTACCGTAGCTCCGAGCACAGAGTCATACGGGTGATACAACTACTCTAGATACAAGATTACTACAGAAATAGTACACATACATATATAAGCGCGTGCAGAGGAGCCCAAACGTCTAGTAACTGTCTTCCCAATCCCAAGCGGTCAACGATGGTGCGCTGAACTTGAACCTCTATCTAACAGTCTCGTCACACAGAAATAACTCAACAGACGCGACCCTAAGGTTGTCCTAGTCTTTGGTCATGATGTCAGTATCAGGATACAGGAAATCTGGCACGATCACAGTGTATAAAATGTGTCCCGGGGTGTCGATATACTTATTTACGTATATCGAGGTGTTTTGAACATCTAACATTCGTTACAAGACGTTACGATGAACGTCTGCACCCGGTTGTGATCCGGACACGAAGCAACGATCTAAATCAAACACGCGCACAGTGTACATAATGAAACAAAAAATATCTGTAACTGAAATACAGGGTGGCAAGGTACACTTGCCTGCGTCCGGCTGCTGATGACGGGGATCCGGTACCACGTCCAAGTCCTCAGGCCCCGTAGTACCTATAAATGAGATTCAAACTCAATCAATAAACTATCACGTGGAAAATAGGGACGCGACACACATCTATACATATGCTCAGTCTCAGCTATAACTCACAGGGACAAAACGCTAGAGGGTTGACCAAAGTTGACTATTGGTACGATACATCAAATCAACTAGTCATCTGTACCATATCATCAAACCATCCTCAAAAACATAATTAATGATTATTAACCTTTCATTTCATATCATTGTTACCAAATCACAAAAGTACTACTCTAATTTAACCCACCTTTAATTTCCAGTCCCCAAATTACCGATTAATGATTTTATACCACACACTAGTTCACAATCAAACATGTGCTCCTCAGTGTTCATCAATGTTCAATTATCAGAATCTTATTCCTCAATAAATTAAATATGTTCCCACAATAATCAATTTGTATTTAATTAGGACGACACCTAAAAATCTCATTTGGCGATTTAAATTCCCATTTCATTATTTATGCCTCAAATCCGTCCATCATGTATATATATTCCATGTCCTTATTCAACTCATTTTTAAACCCATAAATAATTTATTTAGCATTTTTCCAACTATGTATAATATTCATAACATCTCGTTAAAATCACTCCTAAACCTCCATGCAAATCATTTAAATTCATTTTAATTTATGTAAACATAAACCCTAACCTAAATTAACCCTAAATCAAACATACATACATATATGCTCAAAAACACTACACTACACTTATACCAATATAAACCCTAACAACACATTAAACCCTATTCTCAAGTCATTATCCCATGCTCATCATCAACACTACATTTACACCAACATGATATATATAAACATAGAGAGGGGGAGGGAGTCGTATACCTCGACGAGGCTCGGTGGCCGGAGGGGATGATGGTCGGAGAACAAACTGGAGGTGGTGGTGGCAGTAGATCAACAGTAGGTTGGGGTGATCATTAGCTGCCGGGGGTGATGAAGACAGCGGGCTCGCGGGGTGTAGGAAAAGAATGGCGGGCAGAGCAGTTCAGCGGTCCGCCGGAGCTCGTGGGGATGCTCCTCACAAAGGGACCGATTGCAGCACTTATCAGCACCTAACTATATGTGCTATTCTTTTTGCGGCATAGTCTAGCCATCCGTCAGGCCGTACATCTAGATAATCCATCATTAAAACTGTAATGTTACGATACTGTTCCCACAAGAGAATAGCTTCACAAATATCGTACGGGTACTCGAGCGGCTCAAAAATCTTGAACTATGCATTATACCATGTACTGTTTGTCCCTGGTGGGCATTTGAGGACTAATTTGCAGTGATCTATGATTTCGGCCGTCATGCCGAGTCCTTTGTTGGTCACATATTGCTGAACGCGGGACTGGAAATTGGAGAGGATTCAGATCTCTTCGCGGTTGGGATCGGATATCCGGCTTCCGGTGGTGAAGAAAGAGGACTGGATGGCGACGACGAAGAGGGAGAAGATCAAGGCGGTGCCAAGGAGTAACAGTACAGTAGGCCTTGATCCGCTACTCGAAGAAGATGAGATCTTTGCTGCCATTCTCATCTTTCTCTCTCTTCTATGTTACTTCAGATCTGAGGGGGAGAGAAGCTTGGTTTTTAATGGAGGAGAGGGAGAAGAACTGGCTGGATCTCGTGGCTGCGCCGGATTGGTGGCGTCAGAGAACAGTGAGTTGGCCGGAGAACCGTTTCCAAGGAAGGAGAAGAAGAATGGAAGGAGAAGAAGAAGAAAGGAAGAAGAAGAAAGGAAGAAATGGGAGTGGGTTCGGTTGAGTGTAGAGAGGGAGGAGAGAGAGAGGGGGGGTGAGGTTTCCTAGGTTTTTGGGGATTAGGGCCAGCATGGGGAAGAGGGATGTGATGGGGACATTTTATAGGATGGAGTGTGATGATTGGACGGTTGGGATTTACCCATTTCAAATGTGGGGTGAGGATTACTCATGAAAGAAATGTTTCTTCATGAAAAAAACAAAGGGAGGAGGGATGTTGACCATGGTCAAAGAAGAGGGTGGCCTCTTCATTTGGCCTTGACCAATGAGGGTGTGCCACATGTCACACTATTTACAATTTAGCCCCTTAAGTTTGGATAATTGCACAAACACATGAAATGATGGGAAAATTGTGGAAGAATTGGTGTTTGATGTTTTGTAGGGTGAGGGGGTGTTGTGTGTTTGGCATAGGCTTAATTAAATGGGCATTGAAATTAAATGGGGATTAAAATAGGATTAGTCAAAGTTGGTATCTCCGATTTAATTAGAATAAAAATGTCCCACACTTTTAAATTAAATGGGGGCACTTGGGGTCCCAATTTGGGAGTGACACAAAGGTCAAAAATGATGTAGGCATGGTGTCAGTCTTGGACCTTTTAGTTGGTCCGGCTCAACGGGTTAAGTTGGTATCTCAAAATTGAAGGTAACGACACAGGTGTTCGACACGAAATGAAATATAGGATTTTGGATACAGGTAGTTGTGCAATTAATTTAGGGCACAACGGAATTGATTTTGAGTGACGAAAAATTCCAGTGCCTAAATTGGCGGGTCAAGTCAAAAGTACAACAGTCCGTTGGAATTTACGGGCTGATATTGGGCTCCGAATAATTCAACAATGGTAGGGCACGCCAATGGTTTAATTAAAAAAAATCAGACATCTGCAACCTTACTCTAAACCTCAATCAACTGCTGCTAAACCAAAATTTTCCATCCTATACCAGACTATCTATAAAAATAATTAAGGGGGTTTACAGGTATACAAGGTAATAAGATATGGTTTGGGGGCAGCAGACATGGAAGAGTGAGTTGTAGTATCTGTGTATACTAGTGTACAAGTTTTAGAGTTTATAGTTGGGGTTGATGTTAGGATATTAAGAATGGGTATCCTATTGTTGTCATATGTATTGATATTGAATGTTAACTATGGTCAAGATATTAGGGTGAGTCTTGGGTATATGTGGGTATAGGTATTGTTAGTATACAGCTAGGTTGAAGTATCAACTTGACTTTAAGTTCAGGAGTATAGGTGTACATATACTAGTATCTATAGACCTAGTATACCCTGTAACTAGCTAGTATATACCTAGTATCACTCTAGAAACACCACAACAAGTTCATTAATCATGTTTTCTACCTCAATCCTTCATTGACACCTGTATTTCATATTTAGGTCATTGTGACTTCAGTTTGGGCATCGATCCTCACAGATTGCTCAGGACCGCAAACGAGTACATTCTTTGACAGTTTTTATTATTTTGATCATTACTATGATTCTAGTGTTATGCTCAGGACCGCAGACGAGTACATTCCCAATCTTAGCGACCTAGTATATACTTGATTCTGACACAACTGATACACGGACTAGTATTATAGATACCTGTCAGTTATGTGATTGAAATCTATCGTACTAGCTGGGGAAGGAAAAATATTTGCAAGTTATGTGATCATATCCCACTTTACATGCATCCTAGCTCACTCCACACATCACGTAGGGTATAGCCTGACTATTTACATGCCTCATAGCCTATTATATATGATTAGCCTGACTATTTCTCTCATCATAGCTGACCATATGGTTAGCCTGACCTCACATGTATTATAGCCAATCATATATAACAAGCCTGATCTAGCCCTAAGCCGATCACATAGCAAATTGATATTTCACAATACTTAGCTAAAATTTTTATTCTTTTATTTCAGTACCTTCATTTCTAGCATTCACATATATATGTTCATTGCTAGTTAGTTATATATGATGATTATATGTCTCTCCAGTATTTCTCATTTTTCAGTTTTTTTTCATCATGTATTTCCTTGCACTGTTTTATAGTTTTTGTCAATATAATTGAAATTGCTGTTAGTGTTTGTGCTTCGCTCCAATCTTGACGGGATAACATTTTTCAGAGGATCTTAAAATTTTTTGTCCTACCCATTATGGTCCAGGAGTAGATGTTGATTACATCCCGGAGATTCCAGAGGAGCCACTCCACATAGAGGAGATACCACCCGCAGTCGTTTAGACATCACTTAGCCTAGTTTAATTATGTATTGGATTGTTCTAACTTTGAGACTTGGATTGTATTATGATGAGTCTTATTTATGTTGAGATAGCTAGACTTTAGACTTTTGTTATTTGAGTTGTGTTCTAGACTTATGTCGGAACTTCTTTGTATCTTTTCATATCTTATTGTGCCATTTACCTTCTTATAGTTATTGTAATTGAGTACCTTATGAATTGATGATCATATGCTTATTCATCATCCTTCTTATAGAGATGAGATCGTTGACAGGTTATGTTGTGAGTTGTGTTAGTATTTTTGAGACATAGACATCGTTCTACCGCTGATACTGCGGCATAGGCTGGACGTACCTACAGCTCATGCCAAAATTTTGGGTGTGGGTCATGACACATTTTAGTGGTGGCCAATGCAAGTCCTATAAGAGTAAGATTAGGTCACAACTAGTGCAGTATCGTAGTAGTACTCAGACTTAGAGTACTATTACGAGCATGCGATAGGGTATAGATAAGAGTGCTCAATCACAACTAGAAAATTTCCAAATTTTATTTTTCCTATTTTGAATGATTGCTTCTTTTAAATTTTACTGTCCTTCTTTGATGATATCGTATCTTTTGCCTTAATTAATTTTTTTCTTGTTTTGATCTGTTTTCAGGATGCCACTGAAGACTAGGTCGCTAAGATTGGGACCCGCAACTTCCGAGAGGTCTGCCACCTCTCGACCTGCCACCTAGACAGCTGGAGTTGCTCCTCCTACTTCACCTGTTCATGTAGGAGTTTTTACAGTTTTTGGGGGTCCTCCCCCCACCTGTTTAGAGTGTTATTTCGTCTGTTACGGAGGACCTTCCACCACCACAGATTCTGTTTCCAGAAGGTGTGCCTGCTGATGGAGCACAAATGTTCGCATTGATCCAGGGCATGGTGGATGCTCAGAGGACGTCGGCAGAGGCTCAGCGAGTTCAGGCTGAGGCATAGAGGATGCAGGCAGAGGAGCACCAAGCGCATAATGAGATGATAAGGGAGAGCATGGAAAATACTCATCTCGTGGCTCTCCAGGTCGTGGAGAGAGTCGCACAGCAGCATCCTGACCAGCACCAGCAGCAACAGAGGCCAGGCACTATAGTAGACTTCAAGAGGATGATATCTCAGGAGTTCGAGGGTGTTGAGGGGATACTCTACGCTGACAACTGGCTGGAGGACATAGAGAGAAACTTGTGCTTGGCTCAGATTCCATAGAGTCTGCAGATCGAGGCCGCCGAAAACCAGATGTTCGATATCGCGTTGACTTGGCATCGTATGAAGCCTATATCACCTTGTATTCTTCTTTGTACAGTATTAATACTGGAGGATCTTCAAAGATACGTTGGTTGCGTTCCCTCCAGACATATCACAATCACACCAAAAATTAGCCTTAGTCGCTTGTACTCTTCCGAGCCTTTTTTTTTATGCGTTCTGACCTCATTCATGGCTGACAGGAGATCCCTATTATGCGTAGGCGGTAGTCCAAAGCAGATTCGTTGTTGATTCCAGATCTCCCAGATAAAGTCACAGCAGAAGAATAGGTGGTCCCTGGACTCATCCATTTGCCCACACTAGCAATATTGCTTATCGGGACAGTCTACACCAAACCTGCTAAGACGATCCCTCGTAAGTAAGCGATTACGAATCATCTTGTATAAACAGAAAAAATTCTTGATCGCTCCTCCTTTTGTCCAAACCATTTCTGCACAAGCCACAACTGCATTCCTGTTCCTGATTTGGTTTAAGGCCTTCCGAAAGCATAAAGTTACTTTGTCTATTTCCTCCCAAACCCAATAATCCTCCGTGTCCATCCTATCAATTTTAATGCCCTAATATCATCCGCATGTACCGCCTCTATCAAACGGCCATGTAAGTTCCACTCTCCCTCCTGGATAAAGAAACTAACATATTCTGTGGACCCCCTTAGCTCGTAAACATGTCATCCCTCCCTATCAATCAGACTATTGTGTTTAAACCATGGATCATGCCATAGACTTGTAAACCCCCTCACCCAAAATTAGGGCTACTTGGCTTAGATAGTGAAATTAGGGCTAGTTTGAACCCAATTAGAATTAGAACGCGATATTTATTTAATTATGCAATAATTTATATCGCGTAACGCACCTTACCGTTGCTTCTATAATTGGAGCACCTCACTAGCCATTGCCTCCCCATAAACTTCACAACCCCATCCTAGACATGCCCGCCTATTATTCTGACCTTTGTGCAACTTATAACATTGCTCTCTGGTGCTATATTTTAGCCGCACAATAAACGTCGCGAACATTATTTCTTAATTCGAAATAATTTCTAACTTTGTACCCCTGTGCGTTTCTATCGAAATTGGGAACAACACCTTGACCGTTTTGTGCAACCCGAATTTTATTAATATTCTATACTGTCTCCTCTATGCCCTTGACAATTGTGGCTCGCCTAAATTTGACCATAAACTCCTAAGTAATTCTAGAACATCGTGCGCGCTTCGATTTAATTAATTAAACCTAATTTCTGCCTTTGTGCAATTTTCCAATTGTTGGGGGATTTTTATGCAGAAATGCATTTAGTTGTCCCCATCATTGGACAATTCATGAAGAAAATCAATTTTCCCTTCACATGGATTTTCCTCTAATTTTTGGGATGTGCAACGCGCACATCATCCCCCATTTAAATTTCAGCCTTGCATTTAAATAATGCAATATTATGGCCCTCCAAACATTCCCATGTAAGCCCAAGGCCCAATTCCTAGAGATGTTGACCAAGTCAAACCAAACTTTTCGGTCAAACACCCACCACATGTATATAAACAAATTTTCTTTCTCTTTTCTTTATTTTCTTTATTTTTCTTCTCTAAACCATAAAACCTAAAGTATAACCCCCAGCCGACCCCATGTACTATGCATCTTCTTCTTCTCCCCCAACCGACCCCTTCACCGCCGGGAACTCGCCGGAGCTCCGCCTAGCCTGGCCAACCGACCCTCCTCCCCGTTCTCCTCTATTACACGACCCTTCCCCAGCCTTCTCCGCCGCCTGAAGCCTCCACCTCGTCGACAACTCCTCCCTGCTCGACTCGACTCGCCGGAGTCGAGCAGAAGTCGCCCCGACCGTGCAGCAGACCCGGCTCCCCCTCTTCACCACCGGAGGACCCCGTCGACTCGTCTCCTCCTTCATCTGCATCGCCCTTACCCCCCAGGACCCTACTGCCATCGACGCCGACCGGAGCAGCCATGTCCGGCCGGCTCGACCCTGCTGTCCGCCACACATCGACGAACACCCCTCTCTCTACACACTTCTCCACCCCTTCCTCCTGTGCACTGCCTGCATAGCCATCCCTCCGACGTCCCTCAGCCACGGCCGCTGGCAGCCCCGTCATTGACGACCATCACCGTCTCCCATTCATCTTCATCTTCTTCTCTTCCTTCTCGGAGAAGACTAAGGATGGGATTGAGCACCAATGGAGATAGGCCATGGCAGTCCTATCACACTGCATACACCAACGCAAAAGCTGGAATGGATGGAGTTGACAAAGAGAAAGTTCAGAGGGTTATATATGAGATGAGCAAAGGATCAAAGTACTTTGAGAGCGAGAAGCGTAAAGAGGCATTTCTCAAACAGAAGATAGATAACTTGCAAGCTCAACGTGCCAAGCTTACAGATAAGGACATTTCCCATTTTCAGCAGATCTGTGATAAAAAAAAAATTGTAGATCTGGAAGCTTCACGTGACCTTTCAAAAATATGGCTGCATTCTGATATGGATGCTTTTTATGCTGCCGTTGAGACATTAGGAAATCCAACCTTAAGGGGAAAACCTTTGGCAGTTGGATGCTTGTCTATGATATCCACCGCAAATTATGAGGCATGGAAGTTTGGGGTTCGTGCTGCAATGCCTGGTTTTATTGCTCATAAATTATGTCCTGATCTGATATTTGTCCCCCCAAATTTCGAGAAATATACTTACTACAGTGATTTGACAAGAAACGTATTCCGGAAGTATGATCCCAACTTCATAGCAATGGGTTTGGATGAAGCATACCTCGATATAACCGAAACTTGCAACAATAGAGGCATTAGCAGAGAAGAAGTTGCTGACAAACTCAGACATGCTATTTATGAAGAGACTGGCCTTACATGTAGTGCTGGAGTTGCACCTAATCGCTTGCTTGCAAAGGATGTTGGATTTGTTCTGCGCAATTTCTGGAACAGGTTATTGGTACATTGCAACTTCCTTGCCAGGCAAGTATACCTTGCCATTGTACTGTTATTTATATTCTATATGTTGCATGCATCTTTATTTTCTGTCTTTAGTTCATATATTTTAACTGTTATATAAAATGCGCTCGACGGTGTCGTCGCGATATATTTTTATTTATGTATTTGCATTGACCTTGTTTATGAGACTACCCTATTATCATGTAGCATCATTAGGTTCATTGGCTGTGACATAGTTGTTACACGAGTGTGAGTCTCATATAGATCACGGACTGCGTGACAAGCCTGGCCTCCTGTACGTGTGGCCCGTGCGTTAGGAATAACTGCTGTTAGAAACTTTGCATGCTAGTAGACTTAGCAGTTATTAGAGGTCCAGGGACATAGCTTATTGTAGTACGGTGGTCCCATCCTTGTCCTTGTTTGGTTTCAGGATTGGGCTAGGGTACTAAGAATAGGCTATGAACCAAATTGTGTCATGGATGTGACATGCTTAGAGCATGGGGTAGGGAGAACAACAAGTACCGCATTTGAGCTCCTTTACACTTTTTCTATTATGCGTCCGGATTCTCTGCTGGAGATACGGGTGGTGATGACCACTATATATTATATTATTATCAGGCGGGCCTCCGGTGTTCGAAAGGCGCCGTGCCTTTGTAGGCCCCTGGATCTCCAATAGAGAACCATGCCAAATCCCAGGTTTTCAGCCAGATAGCTCACTTGTGGGGAAAGTTGTTCTTAACTGCATTCACTTTAGACGGTTAGGCGACCCCTTTGGATATTTATTTCAGTACTTTATTGGCATGTGTTTAAGTATCTTGTTATGTCCCTCTGAGGACCTGGTCCGCTGCCAGGTGTACCTGTTCTTGTGTATTTGCAGGAGAGCAGAGATAGATGGTTATAGATGCTTCGTGGATGTCTTCTCTTCGAGCCGAGATTGATAACTGGTACTTATATTGTTTGATTGAGTTGTACTTATACTGTATTTACTTTTCCTTTGAGTTGGTAGTGGATTTATTTCCATCCAACTATCATCCTTAGATACTACTTATTGAGCTATAGATTCATAGACATTGGTTACTTTATTCATATCTGATTTTCGTGGATGAGATCTAGATTATACCCTGTGACTTGTGACATATGTTTATACCACTTGTGGATTTGATATTCATATTACAGCGTACGTGTGGATTTGGTTTCCATATATTGGAGTTGCCATATCCATGCGGCTGGCATGCTTACGTGTCCTAGTCCTACGTATTTTTGGGTCTGGGGCGTGACATGTTTTTGTGGTGGCCCATGCAGGTCAAGAGCATATTGTTTCGGTTATGTTACTATACCGAACAAGCCTGCACCTAGGACTAGAGTATAGGATCTCATCCACAATTGACTATGACTCGTATTTCTTCTAATCTATTTTATTTTGAATAATCGTATCCTGCTTGATTCATGTGCTTCCTTAATAGTCCCTAGAGTATAGCCTTCTGCTAGAATATAGGAGCCCCTGTGATTAGGATGATAATTAGGGTAGCACACCTGTTAAGAATACAACGAGAATATAGACACACCACTAAGATTAGGATGTCTAGTGAACCCTAGAATTCCTTATCTCTAAAATTGGTTTACCATTATCCCCTGATGTATTAGGAGGACTTGAGAGTAGTATAGACACTACTAGAGTTAGTTAGAAGTTTACCATAATGTTTGCCCCTATCATTGAGAAACCAATAGAAAACCAAGGTGAATATTAGGACTGAACCTAATCTTCGCAGTTAGACAAGTATTGGGGAACTGTAAATTTATATTCTTGCCTTGAGATAGGCAGACAGTACCCTAGAAAGCCAAGAGCAATGCATAGAATATTTTTCTAATCATACCTCAAACATAGCAACTAGCGATACCACTCCCTTAGAGAACCATGATGCTATCTAGAGCCCCCCCTAGTTTAAATTTCATATGTTATTCCTCTGCAACCTTAACGTTCACTAAATTGTGCGACGAATAAATTATTCCCTTCATTTCTTCATCTTTCAATTCATGCCAATCTGACGCTTTTGATTATAGACCAAGTGATTGTATTCTATGATAGGACAAATGGTTTGCTAAAGTGATTGTTGCGATCTTGAATTTTGAATTACGTGCCTTGTAGTTAGAACTTGATAGTTGAGTATTCATCTAGATTATAATTTTATGGTTATCCCTTAGTTTTAAATTGCGTAGCATATACCCACCTCGATACAGGTTAGATCTCTTTCCCCTAACAGCTAGTAACTCTTCTATTCTCGCTATTGACACATGTTCTATGAGCACTATAATTAAGACTTAAGGTGACCCTTACCTATATAATACAATAGGAGACCCTAATAAGTACCAAGATCCTTCCTCATATACCCTAATAAGAGTTTCTATTCTATGTACATGTGCAAGGTTATTTTTGTAGGATCCTCTTAAGACTGTCACAGTACTAGTTTAATTCTTTTAAGTTGGGTAGTATGCCTCACAATCTAGTATCACATAGTCCACTTAATCCATCGAGGTAGTGTGACTGAATAACATTAATTGTATGCTAGCAAAGACAATAATGTTTATTCAGACAATAGAAATTAGAGGTCCATGCCCCTATTTGGTCGACTAGCGACTTAGACAAGAAGGTTGTATGATAACTGTAGAGATTGTAGAGTCTTTTTATTATTGTTGCTTATGTTGTTTTGTTTTGTGAACTTGAATTAATTTGTACCTTCTTTCATCATAATCCAGCATAGTTATATTTGTTGTACTATCTTGACTCATGCTGCTATTATAGCCTAGTTTTTGTAAGCTTATTCTTTATCAAGCTTGTTCACTACATATGTATTATTGGGCGCTTACACTAATACATTTCAGAATCAGTGTACTACGGTCTGATCAACCATAGTGCGCTCGATTCACCCTTCACATAACTATTTTACGTAGATTGAGATATATGGTGATTAGTAAACGAATATACTTGCCCTCTAGATATAGCTGAGCACATCGTATCCGTTACATAACTGAACTGATACGAGCATGTGAATAGGAACTACCAAATTAAGATTCAAATCCACAACTGCTTTGACAATTCCCAATTGAATTCTTTAAAGCGCCTTGATCCCCATACTTGCATTCTATTACCTCTCCCTTGAGATCTTTATCATTGATCTACATCTTTCCTTATTTCGGAAAGACGAAACATCTTGCTTGGTATAAGCTTGATATATAGATAGTACTAGATATACCCCGCAGGCCAATCGCTTTGCTTGGTGACCCTCTTTCATAAATGATTAAGGGCATATCATAAAGGATATGTTTGGTGATAAAAACTTTGAGGATTCAATGACATGATTAAATAATTCAGGGCATAGCCTTCTTAGATGAATAGTCTTAGATGATAGATGGGTAAATTCTAAGTTGGGTAGGAACTGCAATATTAACTTAAGGAGAATTCTTTTAACTGCAATCAAGTGAGGTTAGATAGAGAAACCCTACCCTAGTTTAATTTCGAGGACGAAATTATTTTAAGTTGGGTAGATTGTAAACACCCTCACCCAAAATTAGGGCTACTTGGCTTAGATAGTAAAATTAGGGCTAGTTTGAACCCAATTAGAATTAGAACGCGATATTTATTTAATTATACAATAATTTATATCGCGTAGCGCACCTTACCGTTGCTTCTATAATTGGAGCACCTCACTAGCCATTGCCTCCCCACAAACTTCACAACCCCATCCTAGACATGCCCGCCTATTATTTTGACCTTTGTGCAACTTATAACATTGCTCTCTGGTGCTATATTTTAGCCGCACAATAAACGTCGCGAACATTATTTCTTAATTCGAAATAATTTCTAACTTTGTACCCCTGTGCGTTCCTATCGAAATTGGGAACAACATCTTGACCGTTTTGTGCAACCCAAATTTTATTAATATTCTACACTATCCCCTCTATGCCCTTGACAATTGTGGCTCACCTAAATTTGACCCCATGAACTCCTAATTAATTCTAGAACATCGTGCGCGCTTCGATTTAATTAATTAAATTTAATTTCTGCCTTTGTGCAATTTTCTAATTGTTGGGGGATTTTTATGCAGAAATGCATTTAGTTGTCCCCATCATTGGACAATTCATGAAGAAAATCAATTTTCCCTTCACATGGATTTTCCCCTAATTTTCGGGATGTGCAACGCGCACATCATCCCCCATTTAAATTTCAGCCTTGCATTTAAATAATGCAATATTATGGCCCTCCAAACATTCCCATGTAAGCCCAAGGCCCAATTCCTAGAGATGTTGACCAAGTCAAACCAAACTTTTAGGTCAAACACCCACCACATGTATATAAACAAATTTTCTTTCTCTTTTCTTTATTTTCTTTATTTTTCTTCTCTAAACCATAAAACCTAAAGTATAACCCCCAGCCGACCCCATGTACTATGCATCTTCTTCTTCTCCCCCCAACCGACCCCTTCACCGCCGGGAACTCGTCGGAGCTCCGCCTAGCCTGGCCAACCGACCCTCCTCCCCGTTCTCCTCCATTACACGACCCTTCCCTAGCCTTCTCCGCCGCCTGAAGCCTCCACCTCGTCGACAACTCCTCCCTGCTCGACTCGACTCGCCGAAGTCGAGCAGAAGTCGCCCCGACCGTGCAGCAGACCCGGCTCCCCCTCTTCACCACCGGAGGACCCCGTCGACTCGTCTCCTCCTTCATCTGCATCGCCCCTATCCCCAGGACCCTACTGCCATCGACGCCGACCGGAGCAGCCATGTCCGGCCGGCTCGACCCTGCTGTCCGCCACACGTCGACGAACACCCCTCTCTCTACACACTTCTCCATCCCTTCCTCCTGTGCACTGCCTGCACAGCCATCCCTCCGACGTCCCTCAGCCACGGCCGCTGGCAGCCCCGTCATTGACGACCATCACCGTCTCCCATTCATCTTCATCTTCTTCTCTTCCTTCTCGGAGAAGACTAAGGATGGGATCGAGCACCAATGGAGATAGGCCGTGGCAGTCCTATCATACTGCATACACCAACGCAAAAGCTGGAATGGATGGAGTTGACAAAGAGAAAGTTCAGAGGGTTATATATGAGATGAGCAAAGGATCAAAGTACTTTGAGAGCGAGAAGCGTAAAGAGGCATTTCTCAAACAGAAGATAGATAACTTGCAAGCTCAACGTGCCAAGCTTACAGATAAGGACATTTCCCATTTTCAGCAGATCTGTGATAAAAAAAAATTGTAGATCTGGAAGCTTCACGTGACCTTTCAAAAATATGGCTGCATTCTGATATGGATACTTTTTATTCTGCCGTTGAGACATTAGGAAATCCAGCCTTAAGGGGAAAACCTTTGGCAGTTGGATGCTTGTCTATGATATCCACCGCAAATTACGAGGCATGGAAGTTTGGGGTTCGTGCTGCAATGCCTGGTTTTATTGCTCATAAATTATGTCCTGATATGATATTTGTCCCCCCAAATTTCGAGAAATATACTTACTACAGTGATTTGACAAGAAACGTATTCCGGAAGTATGATCCCAACTTCATAGCAATGGGTTTGGATGAAGCATACCTCGATATAACCGAAACTTGCAATAATAGAGGCATTAGCAGAGAAGAAGTTGCTGACAAACTCAGACATGCTGTAAACACCCTAAATTTCAGGAATAAAATTTATACAATTTTTCCCGTATTTTTGGTGTTCTTCTGGAATTTAAAAGTTAAGGTAATTTGGGGTTGAATAATTTTAAGTGTGGCTAAATAGGGTTAAAATATTCTGGAAATAGAAATTTATTGTGTATAATGGAGAACCGGACGCAGGGCAATTTTCGGTGAATTTATGGGACACCGGAGCAGCGAATCGAGGAACTTTAGCTATTTGGAATGAACTCAAACCGCTGAACCGAACTCAAACCGCTGAACCAACCCGAAACCCATCTAGGAACCCTAGCAGCCGAAGTACTGTTCCCCTATAAATGTACCTCGGCTTTTGTGCCCTAGGCCGCAGCCACCCCGAGTTTCCCCGCAGTAGCCGCCTGGACGAGTCATCGCCGCCGCCATCGACTTAACCCCAGCCGCCCGCTCTCTTCCCTCACGCCGAGCCCGACCCCCCACCTCCGTTTGGCCGAGTTCGACGCTGCTTTGTCGACGACCAAACTCCGGCAGCAGCCACCCGTCCAGTCCCGACCCCCGGGACGCCGCCGCCCTCAGCCGACTCGGTGGCCGCCCCGCCTGCTGTCAACGCTCCGACCCATTGCCGGACCAACCGATCCCCGACCGCCTGAGAGTCCGATCCATCCCCGGCTGTGCGTCCCGATTCCGTCGACGCCGCGACCCCTCCGGTCGGCCTCAGCGAACTGTAGCCACCTCGGCGTTCGCGCCATCGACCACAGCGACCCCTAGCACTGGACCCAGCAACTTGATACGCTGGACACGGAATTGACGTGGACACTTGGAAAACAGAATCCACGGAGCCCTGTACAGGTACTGTTTTCTCCCTACTCGCGACTCCGTTTTCAATTCCGTCGATTTCTATGCGTAGACTGTTTACCCCTCTCGGTGCCCGTGCAATTCGCTCGGTGCATCGCGTCTTGTAGTGGTCGTACACCGCGATCCAAAACAGGAAAAAACAACGCCCTGTTTCACCCCGGAACTGAGTCCGCCCCGCCAAACGGGACGACTTGGTCGCACGTGGTCTTTACCAAACTGTGCGCGACGTTGAAACGGTCGTGTGGGATTTCGCAGAAGTCGATTCGGAGGTGCGTGCACCCCGGAATCAACACGTATCCGCCGACAACACCCCGTATCTGTCGATTCTGAAACACGCTGTAACTTCATGTACACACGTCAGATCGAGACGAAACTTGCGCCATCGGATCCGTAGTAATACGCTGGTCCTGTGAGCCAAGTTTGGTTCGATTCTGAGAACGTTGACAAAATCACGTATCGAGGGCCCCACAGGCTCCACTTGACGGGTGATTTTGTGATCGGCTCATCGGAATCCAATTCTGGAAGTTCCGTTGGGTTCGTATCATCGTTCCTGACTTGTAGACACTGAGTTTGCGAAATTTGGAGACCTTTGACCCAGACGCGCTTTTCGGTGCAAAGTGGGCCCACATGTGGAACCCGCTTTGGCCCAAAAATGACCTTTTTGCCCCTGTGTCCAAATTGGACGTAAGGACCGGCGTTTCTAGCTATTTGACACCTTCTGAGACTGTTGGTGATATTTATTACAGCTTTTGGAGTAGTTTCCACCGGATCCACAGATACCAGGACAGTTGTTGATACTCGGACATCAGGCAAGTGTACCTTGCCAAACTCTGCAGTTTAGTTATCTATTTTCCTTGCTTTATATACATTGCTGTGCATGCTCAACCTAGGACCGTGTGACGTACTTAGCGTCCGATTATCAGTCGGGTGCCGACACTGTACGCAGTGTTGGGTACGGTCATCTAGAGATGGATATCCGCGACATTTTATATTCTCGTACTTGTCTTATCAAGTACCATATGACCCAGGACACTTGACACTATTCATGAGACAGGATTTTCCCGAGATATTCGTGGTGATTCTGTATAGGATACAGGACATGGACATTATACTATTAGATACTTTATGACTGGTTGCATTTAGCTATGATCGCGCTTGACATGGGCATGAGACGTTGTGGTCATGATATGCGTGGTTACATTGGGTGGGGAGAGACACACAGGCTACAGGCTGTATTTATGTATATCTTCTATTATTGAGAGGTCGTAGACTCTCGTAGCAGAGCTAGACCCACTACCGGTTATTACCGCTACCGGCTCCCCGACACAGAGCTTGTAGTGGCTCAGCCTGAGACTAGTGATGCTCTCACTTGCATTTACACTTAGATGGTTACATATTTACCCCTTTGTTTCATTTAGTTATATATTGCTGCACTGCTTATCTGTATTTATTGGCATGAGCTTTCTTGTACCTTTCTATGTCCCCTGAGGACCTGGATCCGAATTTTTGTCCCCAGATTTTGCAGACGAGGTTTATCCCGAGGTTTACGGGACCGGAGCAGGAGCTGATCCAGGAGTTGTACCACCATCCGAGGACGAGGTCTTAGCTGAAGACTTCTCTTGAGCATCCTTGTTTATGCTCAGCTTTTATTATTTATTTCAGTCTTTGATATTCTGGACAGATGAACCATTGTACTAGATATTTATCGGGTTGTTCCCCGAAGTACTATGTGAGACTGGATGATGATTTACATTCCTTATTTATTCTGTGGATCATGTTTATGTCTTGTGTGGATGAGATTAGTTGTACCATGATTGTCGTAGACTTGTTTTATAGCTTAAGTATGCCCTGATGGATCCTTTATAGTGAGTTGGTCCATCGGTGCGTACTGCTGGCCGTTGACACGCGTCTGGTCCCACGGTATTTTGGGACTGGGGCGTGACATGGTTTTTGTGGTGGCCCATGCAGGTCTACGACTAAATAGTTCGGTTTCAACTTAGGGACCGGGCCAGCCTGCCCTAAGGATAGTATGAACTATAGGATCTCATCCATTATTTAACCAGTTGTTGAACTCTATATCGATCTCGAATTTTTTTACTTGAACTGCATCCTGTATTGATTCCTCTGAGCGTTCTCATAGTTTATCTTTTGATTTCAGAGCAATGGATTCCGGGAACAGAGATGATATTCCTTTGGATACGCCACACGACGCTGTGGTTACTTACGGAGACGGAGTGACACCAGGGGATGGTGGACAAGCATCGCAGAGTGATCAAACCGGACAGCCTAATCCAAGGTTCCGGAGAAATGACATCCCACCTCCGCCACAGTTCACTCCCCAGATGCCAGTATTCCCGCCAGGACAAGCCATGGACGGGCAACAAATGTTCCAGATGATGTATGCTATGATGCAAGCACAGCAACAGATTCAGCAGGAGGCCCATCGGCAGGAGGCCGAGTATCTGAGGACCAGCCTGGTATCCGTATTGGAGCAGGCAAATCCCCCAACGAGGCGAACAGCGACGGGATCCATCACTGATTTCCGTCACCTCAAACCTCGCACATTTTCTGGTAAGGAAGGGCCAACGGAAGTTCATGAGTGGCTCACCAATATTCAGCATCAGTTGGAAGCCGCTGAACTTCCGAGAGAGAAGTGGATGACTGCAGTTAGAATGCAGTTAACTGATAATGCGCATCACTGGTGGTTAGCAGAAGAAAGGAGGCTCGGACAGGACAGAGTCACATGGGAAGAGTTCTCTAGACTCTTCCAAGAGATGTACATCCCGGCAGTCGCACGGTCAGAGCTCAGAGACAGGTTCAACCGCCTTATCCAAGGCAGCATGTCAGTGGAGGAATATAATGCGGAATTTATTCGCCTGAGCCGCTTTGCCCCGACATTGATTTCGACGGAGGAAGAAAAAGCAGAGAAGTTCTTTGACGGCTTGAAGTTCGAGCTTCAGAGAGTGATTGGATCGGTAGCACCTACCTCTTATACCGATGTTCTTGCAGCAGCCCGACGCTTGGAGCGCGTCGCTAGAAGGGAGACTAACCTGAAGAGGCCTATCACATCAGCACCATCCAGGCCAGCACATGGGGATTCAGCAAAGCGAGCCCAAAGGGGTATGCCAGATAGAGCAGCACAGAGAGACAGACCTCTTCCTACTTGTCACCACTGCGGCAAGGTAGGACACATTGAGAAGGAATGCAGGCGTAAGTTGGGACTATGTTTGAGCTGCGGATCCAGCCAGCACTTTTCCAGGGACTGTTCCGAACGCCGAGACGGAGCACCAAGACTAGCATTGCCTGCACCACGACCAGCTTATCCAGCAGCAGGAGCCCAACAGACAGGAGTTGGTGGGGTCAGACCACCAGCCCCCGGAGGGAACCAGCAGAGACCACCCCTGGCACCACAGGCAGCCCTATTTCATCAGCAGCAGCAGCAGCAGAGAGGTCCAGCTCAGGGACGGGGACAGGCATTCCCTTTAGCTGTTGAGGAGGAGGCCACAGCAGGCGAGGTCATCGCAGGTACTATTTTAGTAGCTTCATTACCTGCAGTAGCTTTATTTGATTCTGGAGCATCGCATTCATTTATAGCAGCTAGCTTTGTAGCCACCCATAGAGTAGCTACCGCACCCCTTCCGAAGATGAAGAGGATTCTTACGGGAGGCGGTATTATTCCGGTTAGTGACGTCTGTAGATCATGTTCTGTAGTCGTATGTGGCCGAGAGATGCGAGCGCAGTTTCTGATATTTTCTATGCCGGATTATGATGTCGTACTTGGTATGGACTGGTTAAGTCAGTACCATGCGACTCTTGATTGTCGGCTTGGGAAGGTTATATTTAGACCGCCTGGCCACCCAGAATTCGAGTTTCTCCGCGGAGCAGTAGAGCAAGGAGTTCAGCCTACTCTTAGGGTATTATCTGTAGAAGAGGAGACAGGTTACCCAAGAGTCATATCAGAATTTGTGGACGTATTTTCGGATGATCTTCCAGGTTTACCGCCTGATCGGGAAATAGAATTCACAATAGACTTAACTCCAGGAGCAGAGCCAATCACTTCATCGGTTTATCGGCTAGCACCTAAGGAGTTAGTGGAGTTGAAGGAACAGGTAGATGATCTTTTGGAGAAGGGTTTCATTCGCCCCAGTGTTTCACCTTGGAGAGCACCCATCTTATTTGTGCCGAAGAAGGATGGAACAGTACGGTTGTGCATTGATTACAGGGCACTGAATGCCGTGACCATCAAGAACAGGTATCCCTTACCACGCATTGATGATCTATTCGATCAATTGAGTGGTGCAAGGGTATTCTCGAAGATTGACCTTAGATCCGGCTATCATCAGATCAAGGTGAGGAAGGAAGACATCCCGAAGACAGCTTTCAGGACAAAGTATGGGCATTATGAGTTCTTGGTGATGCCGTTTGGTTTAACCAACGCACCAGCAGTATTTATGAGCTTAATGAACAGAGTCTTTCATCAGTTCTTGGATAAATTTGTAGTGGTGTTCATTGATGACATTCTCATATATTCCAAGAGCCCTGAAGAGCACGAGGAGCATCTCAGAATTGTGCTAGAGACCTTGAGACAGGAGAAGTTATATGCCAAGCTCAGTAAGTGTGAGTTCTTTATGGACAAAGTACCTTTCTTGGGGCACATCATCTCAGGAGAAGGACTTTCAGTGGATCCAGAGAAAGTTGCGGCAATAGAGACTTGGCCTACACCCACATCAGTTGCAGAGGTGAGAAGTTTTCTCGGACTTGCGGGATATTACCGAAGGTTTGTAAAGAATTTCTCGAGGATTGCAGAACCGATGACAAAGCTAACACGTAAGGATCAGGAGTTTATATGGACAGAAGACTGCCAGAAGGCTTTTGAAGAACTGAAGAGAAGATTAACAACAGCACCTGTCTTGACTCTTCCTTCAGGGTCAGGAGGTTTTGTTGTTTACAGTGATGCATCAGGCAGCGGACTAGGATGTGTTTTGATGCAACATGGCAAAGTCATTGCTTATGCGTCAAGACAGTTGAAGGACCACGAGAAGAACTACCCCACGCATGATCTGGAGCTAGCAGCAGTGATATTTGTATTGAAGATATGGAGGCACTACCTTTATGGAGAGAGGGTAAAAATCTTTACTGATCACAAGAGTCTGAAGTATGTGTATACACAGAAGGAGCTTAACATGAGACAGAGACGCTGGCTAGAACTAATGGTGGATTTTGACATAGATCTGCAGTATCATCCGGGAAAGGCGAATGTGGTTGCAGATGCACTCAGCAGGAAGCCTACAGCGTATTTCTTGACGATGCAGCCCGAGTTATTGAGAGATTTACAGGAGCTACAGATAGAGGTTATCGTACCGGGACAGAATGGATTGATGGCTAACCTTGAGATTCAGTCATCACTCGTAGAGAAGATCAAGGAGGCATTGCCCACCGATGCTAGATTCCGAAGACTCAAGGAAAGGACAGAAGCTGGCCTGCAGACAGGACTTCGCATCCATGAAGACGGAACATTGAGGTTTGGAAACCTCCTGTATGTTCCAAATGGAGAATTGAGACAGGAGCTAATGACTGAAGCACATAGCTCTACGTACTCTGTTCACCCAGGAGGAACTAAGATGTACAAAGACTTGAGACAGTACTACTGGTGGCATGGAATGAAGAGAGAGATCGCAAGATTTGTGGCTAGATGCTTAGTCTGCCAGCAAGTAAAGGCCGAGCATCAGAGGACCGCAGGGATGTTACAGCCGCTTCCGATACCGGAATGGAAGTGGGAGCATATCACGATGGATTTTGTTACAGGATTCCCGAGGAGCCCCAGCGGAAGAGACGCAGTATGGGTGATTGTGGATCGACTCACTAAATCGGCACACTTCTTGCCATTTAGAGTTGGACAGTCCACAGAGGTACTAGCTGACATGTATATGCGACAAATCGTCAAATTACATGGAGTACCTGTTAGTATTGTATCGGATCGAGATTCGAGATTTATATCTCATTTCTGGAGAAGCATGCAAGAGAGTCTGGGCACCAGACTCAAGTTCAGCACGGCATACCACCCGCAGACAGATGGCCAATCGGAGCGCACCATTCAGATCTTAGAGGACATGTTGAGATCATGTATGCTAGACTTTGGAGGTTCTTGGGAAGATCATTTGCACTTAGTAGAGTTCTCCTACAATAACAGTTATCAGGCCAGCATCCAGATGGCGCCATTTGAAGCTTTATACGGAAGGAAGTACAGATCACCTGTGTGTTGGAGTGACGTTGGTGAACGTCAGATACTGGGACCAGAATTGGTAACGCAGACAGTGGAGAAGGTGAAGCAGATACAGAATCATCTACGAGCAGCTCAGGACAGACAGAAGCATTGGGCAGATACACACAGGCGTCCCTTAGAGTTCAAGGAAGGAGATCACGTATTCTTGAGGATTTCGCCTACTCGTGGTACTATCAGATTCGGGAGCAGAGGCAAGCTGAGCCCAAGGTATATTGGGCCATTTGACATCCTCGAGCGTGTTGGTGAGGTGGCTTATCGGCTTGCATTACCTCCATCCTTAGAGGGAGTGCATGACGTATTCCACGTCTCACAGCTGCGCAGGTACGTGACCGACCCAAGTCACGTAGTCGATCATTCAGAGATCGCAGTAGGCCCGAGCTTGAGATATGAGGAACAACCGGTTGGCATTCTCGACGTCAGTGAGAAGACATTGCGAGGACAGACAATCAGACTGGTCCGAGTAGCATGGAAACATCATTCCCCTGGAGAATCGACTTGGGAACGAGAAGATAGTATGCGCCAACGTTACCCCCACCTGTTTGAGGAGACAGTTGTAAACTAGGCCACCTTGTATTTCCATAACCCTTCTTTAGTAGCTTATTCTTTGATTGCGAGGACACAATCCTTTTAAGGAGGGAAGATTGTAAACACCCTAAATTTCAGGAATAAAATTTATACAATTTTTCCCGTATTTTTGGTGTTCTTCTGGAATTTAAAAGTTAAGGTAATTTGGGGTTGAATAATTTTAAGTGTGGCTAAATGGGGTTAAAATATTCTGGAAATAGAAATTTATTGTGTATAATGGAGAACCGGACGCAGGGCAATTTTCGGTGAATTTATGGGACACCGGAGCAGCGAATCGAGGAACTTTAGCTATTTGGAATGAACTCAAACCGCTGAACCGAACTCAAACCGCTGAACCAACCCGAAACCCATCTAGGAACCCTAGCAGCCGAAGTACTGTTCCCCTATAAATGTACCTCGGCTTTTGTGTCCTAGGCCGCAGCCACCCCGAGTTTCCCCGCAGTAGCCGCCTGGACGAGTCATCGCCGCCGCCATCGACTTAACCCCAGCCGCCCGCTCTCTTCCCTCACGCCGAGCCCGACCCCCCACCTCCGTTTGGCCGAGTTCGACGCTGCTTCGTCGACGACCAAACTCCGGCAGCAGCCACCCGTCCAGTCCCGACCCCCAGGACGCCGCCGCCCTCAGCCGACTCGGTGGCCGCCCCGCCTGCTGTCAACGCTCTGACCCATTGCCGGACTAACCGATCCCCGACCGCCTGAGAGTCTGACCCATCCCCGGCTGTGCGTCCCGATTCCGTCGACGCCGCGACCCCTCCGGTCGGCCTCAGCGAACTGTAGCCACCTCGGCGTTCGCGCCATCGACCACAGCGACCCCTAGCACTGGACCCAGCAACTTGATACGCTAGACACGGAATTGACGTGGACACTTGGAAAACAGAATCCACGGAGCCCTGTACAGGTACTGTTTTCTCCCTACTCGCAACTCCGTTTTCAATTCCGTCGATTTTTATGCGTAGACTGTTTACCCCTCTCGGTGCCCGTGCAATTCGCTCGGTGCATCGCGTCTTGTAGTGGTCGTACACCGCGATCCAAAACAGGAAAAAACAACGCCCTGTTTCACCCCGGAACTGAGTCCGCCCCGCCAAACGGGACGACTTGGTCGCACGTGGTCTTTACCAAACTGTGCGCGACGTTGAAACGGTCGTGTGGGATTTCGCAGAAGTCGATTCGGAGGTGCGTGCACCCCGGAATCAACGCGTATCCGCCGACAACACCCCGTATCTGTCGATTCTGAAACACGCTGTAACTTCGTGTACACACGTCAGATCGAGACGAAACTTGCGCCATCGGATCCGTAGTAATACGCTGGTCCTGTGAGCCAAGTTTGGTTCGATTCTGAGAACGTTGACAAAATCACGTATCGAGGGCCCCACAGGCTCCACTTGACGGATGATTTTGTGATCGGCTCATCGGAATCCAATTCTGGAAGTTCCGTTGGGTTCGTATCATCGTTCCTGACTTGTAGACACTGAGTTTGCGGAATTTGGAGACCTTTGACCCAGACGCGCTTTTCGGTGCAAAGTGGGCCCACATGTGGAACCCGCTTTGGCCCGAAAATGACCTTTTTGCCCTTGTGTCCAAATTGGACGTAAGGACCGGCGTTTCTAGCTATTTGACACCTTCTGAGACTGTTGGTGATATTTATTACAGCTTTTGGAGTAGTTTCCACCGGATCCACAGATACCAGGACAGTTGTTGATACTCGGACATCAGGCAAGTGTACCTTGCCAAACTCTGCAGTTTAGTTATCTATTTTCCTTGCTTTATATACATTGCTGTGCATGCTCAACCTAGGACCGTGTGACGTACTTAGCGTCCGATTATCAGTCGGGTGCCGACACTGTACGCAGCGTTGGGTACGGTCATCTAGAGATGGATATCCGCGACATTTTATATTCTCGTACTTGTCTTATCAAGTACCATATGACCCAGGACACTTGACACTATTCATGAGACAGGATTTTCCCGAGATATTCGTGGTGATTCTGTATAGGATACAGGACATGGACATTATACTATTAGATACTTTATGACTGGTTGCATTTAGCTATGATCGCGCTTGACATGGGCATGAGACGTTGTGGTCATGATATGCGTGGTTACATTGGGTGGGGAGAGACACACAGGCTACAGGCTGTATTTATGTATATCTTCTATTATTGAGAGGTCGTAGACTCTCGTAGCAGAGCTAGACCCACTACCGGTTATTACCGCTACCCGGCTCCCCGACACAGAGCTTGTAGTGGCTCAGCCTGAGACTAGTGATGCTCTCACTTGCATTTACACTTAGATGGTTACATATTTACCCCTTTGTTTCATTTAGTTATATATTGCTGCACTGCTTATCTGTATTTATTGGCATGAGCTTTCTTGTACCTTGCTATGTCCCCTGAGGACCTGGATCCGGATTTTTGTCCCCAGATTTTGCAGACGAGGTTTATCCCGAGGTTTACGGGACCGGAGCAGGAGCTGATCCAGGAGTTGTACCACCATCCGAGGACGAGGTCTTAGCTGAAGACTTCTCTTGAGCATCCTTGTTTATGCTCAGCTTTTATTATTTATTTCAGTCTTTGATATTCTGGACAGATGAACCATTGTACTAGATATTTATCGGGTTGTTCCCCGAAGTACTATGTGAGACTGGATGATGATTTACATTCCTTATTTATTCTGTGGATCATGTTTATGTCTTGTGTGGATGAGATTAGTTGTACCATGATTGTCGTAGACTTGTTTTACAGCTTAAGTATGCCCTGATGGATCCTTTATAGTGAGTTGGTCCATCGGTGCGTACTGCTGGCCGTTGACACGCGTCTGGTCCCACGGTATTTTGGGACTGGGGCGTGACACATGCTATTTATGAAGAGACTGGCCTTACATGTAGTGCTGGAGTTGCACCTAATCGCTTGCTTGCAAAGGATGTTGGATTTGTTCTGCGCAATTTCTGGAACAGGTTATTGGTACATTGCAGCTTCCTTGCCAGGCAAGTATACCTTGCCATTGTACTGTTATTTATATTCTATATATTGCATGCATCTTTATTTTCTGTCTTTAGTTCATATATTTTAACTGTTATATAAAATACGCGCGACGGTGTCGTTGCGATATGTTTTTATTTATGTATTTGCATTGACCTTGTTTATGAGACTACCCCATTATCATGTAGCATCATTAGGTTCATTGGCTGTGACACAGTTGTTACACGAGTGTGAGTCTCATATAGATCACGGACTGCGTGACAAGCCTGGCCTCCTGTACGTGTGGCCCGTGCGTTAGGAATAACTGCTGTTAGAAACTTTGCATGCTAGTAGACTTAGCAGTTATTAGAGGTCCAGGGACATAGCTTATTGTAGTACGGTGGTCCCATCCTTGTCCTTATTTGGTTTCAGGATTGGGCTAGGGTACTAAGAATAGGCTATGAACCAAATTGTGTCATGGATGTGACATGCTTAGAGCATGGGGTGGGGAGAACAACAAGTACCGCATTTGAGCTCCTTTACACTTTTTCTATTGTGCGCCCGGATTCTCCGCTGGAGATACGGGTGGTGATGACCACTATATATTATATTATTATCAGGCGGGCCTCCGGTGTTCGAAAGGCGTCGTGCCTTTGTAGGCCCCTGGATCTCCAATAGAGAACCATGCCAAATCCCAGGTTTTCAGCCAGATAGCTCACTTGTGGGGAAAGTTGTTCTTAACTGCATTCACTTTAGACGGTTAGGCGACCCCTTTGGATATTTATTTCAGTACTTTATTGGCATGTGTTTAAGTATCTTGTTATGTCCCTCTGAGGACCTGGTCCGCTGCCAGGTGTACCTGTTCTTGTGTATTTGCAGGAAAGCAGAGATGGATGGTTATAGATGCTTCGTGGATGTCTTCTCTTCGAGCCGAGATTGATAGTTGGTACTTATATTGTTTGATTGAGTTGTACTTATACTGTATTTACTTTTCCTTTGAGTTGGTAGTGGATTTGTTTCCATCCAACTATCATCCTTAGATACTACTTATTGAGCTCTAGATTCATAGACATTGGTTACTTTATTCATATCTGATTTTCGTGGATGAGATCTAGATTATACCCTGTGACTTGTGACATATGTTTATACCACTTGTGGATTTGATATTCATATTACAGCGTACGTGTGGATTTGGTTTCCATATATTGGAGTTGCCATATCCATGCGTCTGGCATACTTACGTGTCCTAGTCCTACGTATTTTTGGGACTGGGGCGTGACAAGACTAGTTTGATTTTTGGAGCAGATAACCCTAGACAGTCTAGGTTTAGCCGAGCTTCTCAGTCCCAGTAGAATTTTTACCGTCATTGAGAAGCTGTTATTGATCATTGCTAACCAGAAATTACCCTTAGGGAAGTACCTCCCTCTGATCCAATCGGTCCATAGAGACTTCACAGAGATGAATATTCTCCAGAACAATTTGTAGGAGGCTGTTTCTCTAAGAAGAGTAAGCGTCCTCAAACCTATACCTCCCTCACTCTTGGGCCGGCACAACTCCTCCCAACTGATCGCATGAATACCTTATTTTCAAAAAAAATTAGTACACATACGTTCGATATTGTATATAGTAGCTACAGGGATCATGATAGCCTGGAGCTAATCAGTGCAATAGTCGAAATGACTCTCCTGATGAGTTCTATACGAATTCCAAGCGACAAGATATGAGTCTGCCAACCTAATTTTTTGTCTGAAGTTTATTATACATCCAACAGAACTACTACAATTATTTTGTAGCCTTAAAAACCAAGAAAGCTCCCATTCCTATCTCATCTAACATTGTTTTCTGGTTCCGTCACTGCAACATACAACATTAGTTGGGCATTGACCACTTTTCTTGTCCGACAGCCCTACAGTCCAAACTCAGTGGCAGTAGAGATCATTTACAGGAGACACCCTCTTCCACTTTGGAAATAGATCTTGTTAGTTGCCTAGGCTTGGCAACCACTGACATGCCAAACTGTAGGGTTTGGTCAGCTCTAGAAAGCTTACTATCATCACAACTATTTCTCACGCTAGATTTTTTTTTTCTTTTCTTCTTCTTCTTCTTCTTTCTCATCCCTGTTCCTAAATATTCATCATGGCTTCAAAAAGAAGCCAAATGAAATGTAACATGAGTGCATGAATGAACATCTAGCTAAACATCTTAGCTTGACTCACAAGTCATTCTAAAAAGCTTACTACTATCACAACTAATTAAGTGCATGAATGAACATCTAAACATCTTAGCTTGACTCATAAGTCATTCTAATAAGATTGTAGGGTTTAAATGAGGGTGAGAAGATCTGCCATCCCATAATTTGATTGGGTGGGTGCAGCAAACTTGCACATGAGCAACAACCCATCAACTAGGATCATGTCCAATTAAAAAACTTCACTTCTAATCAAAATATTCAAATAGGAACCACATCATGGTCATGTGTCATAATTGACATAAAAGCTTAATAAAGCTTTCAGTGGAGCACAAATTACAAGTTGGACATAGAAAAATCTCAACTTTTGAAGTTACGACCAACTAGATGGTACTAGTATTTCCTCGAACCAATTTATTGTAGGAATTTTATTTATCAAAATAACACTATTTAGTATTACGTCATGGTTGTACTTTGATTTAATGTATTCATATAAAATGAACCAATATTTCTAAACGAACCAAATCCAGACTAAACCGAACACTCCTAGGAATTACTATAGTTTTTTTATATTTTAAACTTCACACGTCCTTAAACAAATTTAACTTACTAGTCACGTTCACGTACATTACAACTACTGACCGAACCATTCAAAGGCAAGTAGAGTCATGTGACCCCACACAATTATATATATATATATATATATATATATATATATATATATATATAATTTTTTCCGTATAAGGTAAATATTATTGATAAACCTACAAATTATAAACTGTAGTCCTGCCCAGAGCACAAAATAATCATCTGGGGTCAAGGATGTCTATAACGTTTTCTATGTTTCTTTGTATAACATTACTACTAGTGGCAATGTCCTCAAAGATGCGTCTATTTCAATCTCGCCAGACATGCCAAACCAAGGCTCCAAAACTAATGCGTATCTGTCTATACGCTCCACCCCATTTTTCTTTCTGAGCTTTGACTTCATTCAGTACCGATGATAGATCCCTATTATACATGATCGGCAACCCAAACTTTATGCGTTGATGGTTCCAGTTTTTTCGAAGTCACACCAGAAGAAGAGATGATCCCTGGACTCATTCATGAGCTCGTACAAACAACATTTTTTATCCATGCATTCCACCCCAAAACTACTCAGGCGATCTCTAGTAAGCGGGCGGTTATAAATTATTTTATAGAGACATAAGAAAAACTTGACCGCCACTCCTTTAGTCTACACCGCTTTCGTCCATTCCACCTCCAAAGCTGTGGGTCTGATTTGATTGAAGGCTGTCCGGAAGCAGAAGGTACCTTTCTTTATGCCCTCCCAGATCCAGTAATCCTCCATTCCTACCCTTTCAATGTCAACTTCTCTAATCTCTGCCTCATAAGTACCCTCTGTCGTACGTTCCCGAAAATTCCAGTCTCCCTCCTGGATAAGACAGCTAACAAGCTCAGTGGTCCCCCTTGGCTCGTAACTAGGCCAGCCCTCTCTCTCAATCAAGCTTCTATGGTTGAATCATGGGTCATGCCAAATGCTAGTTTGATTTTCAGAGCAAATAACCCTTGTCAGCCTATCCTTGGCCTTGTCTCTCAGCCCAAGAAGTAGTTTTAAAGTCACCTAAAAGTTGTTGTTGTCCCTAGCAGATCAGAAGTCTCCCCTAGGGAAGTACCTTCCTTTGATCCAGTCCGCCCATAAGGAGTTCCCCGAGATAAATTTTTAAAACAGTTTGTAGGATGTCGGGTCTCTAAGGATAGTAAGCGATTTTAGACCAACGCCTCCCTCACTGTTAGACGACACAATTCTTTCCAGCTGATTGCATGTATCCCGCCTTTCCAAAGGAATTCAGCACACATTTGCTCTATTTTTTTAATAATGCCTTTCGGTATCACAGTCGCCTGTAGCCAGTACATTGCAATAGCTGAGATGACAGATCTAATAAGCTCAATGCATCCCCCAAACGATAAGATCTGAGCATGTCACCCCTCTAGCCTAGCTTGAGTGTAGTTTAGAATGCCTTCGCAATCAACATGCGTGACATAGTTGATAGAAAGAGGAAGGCCAAGATATTTTACCAGCATCATACCCTCAGAAATATCCATCTTCCCTAGCCATGTCTCTTTTTGCCCATAGGTCCGATTTAGAAATATTTAGATTTTGTTTTTATTGAGCTGGAAACCCGACCACTTTTCTATATTGTCAAAATGCTCTTAAGAGCGTCAAGCGACCTATTCGTCGGTTCCACAAAGACTAAAAGGTCATTCGCGTATATGAGATGAGACACCACCGGCTTGGTTTTTTTAAACAACAGGGTTACCTCTCCATCTATAACTGCCTCGCCCAATAAGCACGTTAAGAATTCCATCATAATAGCGAAGAGATAAGGTGATAACGGTTCATCCTGCCTGATGCCCCTGGAGCTCTTGAAATATCCTTCGGGTTGCCCCCGAATCAAGATCGAGAAGGAGGGAGAGCAGACACACTTCCTTACCCTATCTACCCACCATTTTTCAAATCCCATGCAGAGCATACTGTGGCACAGAAAGTCTCGATTCACCATGTAATATACTTTTCTCAGGTCTAATTTGAGGCATGCTTTATTTCCCCTTGCTTATTGAAATATCTGATCAGTTCATGGGCTAGCAAGCAGTTCTCAGAAATTGATCTACCTTTGATAAAGGCAGTTTGGTTCTAGAAGATAAGTTCTTGCATAATCGCTCTTATCCTGTCACACATAAGGTGCATGATAATCTTATAGAGTAAGTTGCAACAAGCAATAGGCCTGTGGTCCTATAGGGAAGTAGCCCCCTCAACTTTGGCAATCAAAACCACAAAAGTATGATTAAATTCCTTGAGCAGTTCACACGAGTCAAAGAATTCCCTGGCCGCTAACAGGACATCAGCTTTGATTAGATTCCAGTATTTTTTTAAGAAGGCTGCTCCAAAGCCATCCGGACCAGGAGATTTGTTTTTGTCTGCCATCCTAACGAAACTTTCAATCTCCTCAATGGAGATCTGCTTTCGCAGAACCTGATTCTCGTATCCCGTAACCAGCTTCTTGAACTCAAAATATAGAAATATAGTCAGATAAGTAGATTGATTGTAGAGTTCTTGGAAGTACCAGATAGCTTTATCGCCAATACCATTGACATCAGTGATAAGCATCCCGCTCGGGTCAAGAAGACCATGAATGGCGTTCCTATTTTTTCTAGCTTTGACCGTGGCATGGAAGAACTTGGAACACCTGTCACTATCTGTCAGCCAGTTACACTTCGCCCTTTGTCGAACATGAAGCTCGTCCAGAAATCTCTCCGTCCGCATCAATTCCTGAAGAGCAACCTCCTCCTCAGTAAGTTGATAGTTGAGGGGGTCCGAGTGAACCTTTTGTTGTATGTCAGCAAGCCTGGCTTCAAGGTCATGGAGAGGAAAGGGAGGTCTTATCTTGTTCCAGTCCTTAAGCCTGTGTTTGGTAGATCTTACAGAGAGGCAATCCTGAACTGGGCAGTTTCTCTTGCATCAGTTTTTCAGCCCAAGTGGACCACTTTCTCATAGCCGGCTACAAGAGGCCACGCGTTGTTGAAACTAAACGGTTTACCATTAAACATCGGATTGTCAACCAATCTGATAACAATAGGCGAATGATCACTAGTGCATGGGGCCAAACATTTCATATGGGTAAGTTGGAACATATCTACCCATCGACCATTATAGAGAGAATGATCACTAGTGCCTGGTATCACTAGACCTGTTGTTCCACGTCCAGATATGGTCGGTCTTAGCCATACATCTAAGTCTGGAGTCTAAAAGGCAACTTCAAAATTCTAAGAGGATAGCTTCCTGCACCGGCTTACCCCCTTTTATTTCGCAGGTAAATATGGTAGCATTGAAGTCTCCCACGACGACTAAAGGCCATAGTTCCCTACAATGTTGCTAATGGCTGTGATCTCAGTCCACAGTCTCAATCGCTGCATTCGATTAGTATAGCCATAAACAACCCCAACCACAATATCAAGACATCCCTTATTGGTGAATTTAATGGTGATGATCTGGTCCGTATATTGGATCATATCCCCAATCCAAATCCTTGTATCCCACATGACCCATATTCGAGTCATATCTCCATAGTTCAAGTTGTGAATGTAGTCCCAATGAAGCGACATTCTCCTTTTTAGCTTGGAGACAGACTTAATTTTAGACTCCAGGATATTTATAATAAAGCTCTTAGACTTCTTGGCATAGTCCATAGATTTCCTCCACCTACCTATAGAATTAACACCCCTCATATTCCAAGTAAAAATTATCATAAACGACGTGTGTTGATTCCCTTGTTGCCACGCGAACTCTCCCTAAGGGGAGTAGAGAGTCCATCCTGGCGGGACACCATAGATTTACCATCCCCTAACTTAGTATCAATTTTGGCTTGCCATGTAGGATTGGACTTAACCAAAGGTTCTTGAGTGGGGCTTGCCTCCGATGCCTCATTTATGTCTGGGGAACCCAGGTTAACATGTCTAGCCGGCAGAACAATGTCTAATATTCTGCCACTTCCCTACTTCCTTCTGATACTGACCCGTCTCCCTTCATGCTCAACTGGCTTGCCTGGAAAATAACCACACTTGATTCAACTAGCCCTAACACTTCCTCACCTTCCTTCCTCTGCTGCTCACCTTCTCCATACACTATGATTGCCCTTTGTTCCTCCGTGCATTCACTCCCAATTAACTCTACCCCCTCTTAGGTAGATTGGACAACTTCTGTCACGACCTGCACCCGGAATTAGGGCACGAGTCTTGGGTACGTCTAGCCTACGCCGCAGCATCTGCGGTAGAATGCTGTTTAGGTCATGATACTAGCTCAAACATTAAGAACACTGCATATAATATAATATATATATAAATACACATCTCAAACAATTATTTAAATTAAATACACATATTATGCAATCATTTAAAATAACTACCACAATATTAATAATATATAAAAAGTCAAAAATACTCCTATTTTTAGGATGTGGAAGTGACAGCTTCAGCTTCAGTTCTTTTTCCCATAATCGTCGATTTAGAAACTCTTAAGGGTTCCTGCTCATCAGCTTCCAGGTTAGAGGTATCCCCTTATTACTGATCTTATCCTTTTTATTAGTATGATCTTCTAGGTTGGTGTTCTCCGCCGCCGTGTGTGGTTCAGCTTTCTGTCTAGTAACAGGACCTTGCTGGAAGGAGTTATTCGAATGTACCATATCTGGGCATTGAGAGATGATGTGGCCACAACTCTTGCAGGTATGACAACAAGACGATACCCATTCATATTTAACTTTTTGAAATATAGTTTCTCCTGATGAAATTTTAATCTCCAACTTACCCGGTAAGGGATCTGCCGCATTGATTTTGACAAATACTCTCGTGTAAGACAATCATACCCTATTAGTGGTGGCAATATCAGGGCGAATAGGTTTTCCAACACTACAGGCTATCTTTATAATAGCCTTAATGCACCATAGTTGTGGAGAGAGCCACATGAACCTAATCCAGACAGGTACTGTAGCCAAGCAATCTCTCTCGAAGTTGGAGAAGGGGTCCCAACGTCTTATTACAACCAGTCTACCATCAAAAGTTCATGGGCCATTTTGGATAACCCGCTCTAGATCCTCCGCCAACCCAAACTTGATAAAGTAAAAGCCATTTTCCCTAGAATAATTTTCCATGCTTCCTTTCGGTCTCCACATCCGCAAATCAAACCCTTTAAGCTGATCGAAGAATGGTCTAGCCCCCATGACATAGAGGACTATGATATTTTTTCAATATTCTTCCATTTCCACGATGTCCTCCTTCACAATCCCAATCATCGATCTCCCTTGGACAATCTTCGTCTGGACATAGCACATTTTGATATTATCTCTATTCATTCCCGATCTACATTTTCTGCCCAAGAAGCAGGGGCCTCGCTTGAAGGTAAAAAAGTGGAGGCAATCGTCTTGGTCATACCGTCAAGCACCTTATGTGCACGGATGGGAAAAGGGGGAGCGCAAGCCTTGGGAGACTGGGAGGGCTGGACGGAAGGCTGCGTTAGAGAGATTTTGGGGCCCTCACCAGCGGCCCTCCTCGACGATGGCCTAAATGGCATGCTTCCCTTGTGAGGGGGAGGTCTCCCTCTTCGACGGGGACCAATGGTTGTCCATCCATCATCCGCATTGGAGATGTTGGTAGTGAGGGAGAGGGGAGGAAAGAAGATGGAGGCGGTTGGGAGGGGGGAAGACTGGCTGGGTTGGGAGGAGGAAGGCGGAGGCGGGGGGAGCGGGTTTGGAGGCAGGCATGGAGCTTTCATGCGCGACATTTTTTTAGGCACACACACACACACACACACACACACACACACACACACATATATATATATATATATATATATATATATATATATAAAACCTTCTAGAGGCTACAACTCAGCCCGAAGGCCTATATATACAATCCCTAGCCCGAAGGCTTACATCCTGGTCTGAAGGCACCACCAACCCAGCCCAAAGGCTCCATTCTGTCCGAAGGCCTCAAGCAGCCGTAGCTGCACCACACCAGATCCACCAACACCGTACCTGTTATTCGGATCCAGTCTGGATTTGGTAAATTTTGGAGCCCAAATATGGTCAAAGATTTAATTTGATATAATTTGAAAATCTATATTAAATGTAAGATTTGATAAGATTTTAAATTTGTATCAAATATTTAATCTGACTATATTTGGATATCCATAATTGGTGTTGGACTATTTTAGGTGTATTAGGATTCTTATTTTAGTGTTTTCTATTTAGAAAATCCTGTTATGACCTAAAATATGATTTTTTATCATATAAATATTGGAGGAGGGTGGAGGCACAAAGCATGCACAAAGGTGAAGATTCAAGGTGCTCATCCACAAGAAAATATAAGAGAAAGTCTGTGCTTTCCTCTTAGGGTTCTTCTCTATACAAGACAGAAGGAAGAAGAGATCTAATCGTCAACTTTGGTTAGAAAAATTGCTACAAGCTGGTGAGTGGTTTTAATTATAATCTTTGTCGTTGCTTCTTGAGTGTGGTGATGGGGTTGAACCTATTAGGGCAAAGGGTTGCAATATTAGTTTTTTGCAATCTTGTAATTTTATCTGAGATATAAAGGTTGGGATTTGTCCAGGTGACGTAGTCACTGCCATATACTTGTCTTCATCTGTAATTGGTGTTCGTAGATTGGTTGGTTATCTCAGGTGGGTTGGCAATCGCTTCCACGATGCACCCAACACGTGGTATCAGAGCCAATTTTTTCTCGATAAGGAAGGTGCAACTATGTCTACGGAGCAGATAAACACTCGTATGATCATCCTCACAGGGGGAAACTGGACGATTAGAAAGCCAATAATGGAGGATCTACTCTGGTGCAAGTGTAAAAGTATAAAAATTATACAGGACACATAGAGCCAATGCACCCTCAAAATGAAAGCAGGCCGCAGAGGAGACACAAAAAGCATATACGGCCGAGGGGCTCGTCCAGCCTGTAAAGTATCCATGCATCCTGAACAACCAAGGAATTGGAGGCCGCATAAGAAGATCCCATGCAGCCTGAACAACCACGAAGTAAGGGGTCACATGAGATTTCCTGATACGATATTCAATGCCTATCGGAAGTTCTGACATACCACTCGTCACCCAGAGTTCCTCAAGAATCGTGAGAGAGACGATATCTCATAAAAAGACAAAAAGTTACATCAGTGCATTAATGGCTTCGTCAGATGTGCCATGCCAAGTGTTCCCTTATATGCAGCTACGGCCCTATGCGGCCTTGTCATCATGCGGCCAAAGTGTCCATTCGACCAAGGCCAGACAAGAGTTTATATGCGGCCACAATGCCATGTTGCCAAAGTATCCATAAGAACAAGGACAAAGGAGAGCACATATGCGGGAAAGACGTTATGCGGCCAAGATATTATGCAAATTTTATCTTGCAAGATCTGTCTGTTGCAACCAAAAAGATCTTCACACAGTTAGTGCTGATTACATGTCCAGTTGACCGAGTCACGCATATAATGGATTTAAAAATAACCCCGAGCTCTTATCAACAGCAGATCCCAACTGAAGTCGCGTGGCAGCCTGCCCATAGTATGCGGCTATAGTTGCAACCGTATTCTGTTGAAGGAGCCCCCTTTGGCCGTCAAACAGAGGCATATGCGGCACCTATAGCCCATCAGCATGATGGCTATAAATAGGAGGAACTTGGATGTTCCAAATCTCGGGCCCTCTTTTTAGAGACCATACCCCCCCCGGCTAGCCACGTATGTGCATACAGGCTCAAGAGAGATAAAAGAGAAGTGAGCATCCTCATTTTCTCGTCGGACTATCAACGGAGTAAATGAGTCATTGCAGTACTCGATCTCTATCGTCACGTTCCCCAGATCAAAAATATTGTACTTAGATTTTCTGTCTAGGATTTTTTTATACTTTTTATTGGTTGTTAAGAAAAAGTTTCTTAAACTTACATTAATGGAAAATTAGGTGGCGACTCTACTAGGGACATCCTTCTCCTCTGATGAGAAGGTCATGACGCAGTCCGATGCGTCGGAGCTGGGTTCGACCAGAGGATGCTGGTTGTATGCTTCGACCAGCAAGCCTTTGAGAAAATGCTCTCTGAGGGCGGCACTTCACCAAGGCTGGCAAAGCCTAAGAAGACCCGCAGGACATGGGTTACAAAGGCCATTGTTTCTCACCCAACTGTAGAGCAGGTGCTTCCCGTCTCTCTCCCTGTCGCAGAAAATGCATATTATGTGTACACATGAGCTGATCCCACTCATGTGGCAACCTCTTATGATAAGAAAAGTGCTTAGCACTTTAGCTCTGGCAGAGAAAAATACTACGATGCTAGGAGTTCGAGTGCTAAGGTACGTTCTATACGGCCATGTCAAAGGCCGCATAAGAGGGACTATGCGACACCGGGCTCCAACCGCAGACAGAAGGCTATATATGGCCTAGACAGCAGCTGAAGTTCCGTCTTTGACCGAATCTCATGCGGAGATGGTTCTACATGCAATTATGAGAAAGGGGAAGATGTAAATTTGGACTGTTTATACTACACACTGGCGCATGCTAGGCCAAAAAAGTCTAGGGCAATGTAAGCCCGCCAAGCTCAAGCAATTGCTCATTCGACCGACTGTCAGCAGGCGTCGTTAACTATAATGCGTGCCCTTGACAAAAGTTTGTATAAAACTAACCCATGCATCCAGTCCGCAGTGGCAATTAGACATGGTCAGTCTAAAGATTCTTCCATTAGCAACCTAGGGAAAGTTCTTATACGAATCCCACATCAGAAAGCGAAGACAACACCTATGCACCCATGTGCCTGGTCTATCCGGGCTCATAAGTAGCGTGCAAAGGTGAATCAGCCCTCGCTTGACTTGCGCAGCATGATCAATCACAAGCGCAAAATGAGTGAGACAACTACCTCATATAAAGTATCCTCCTCAGGGTATCATTGTGCCAGCATTATCATCAACTGCTGCTGTAATAAAGTAGCAATACATATAAATAGGAAGCCGGTATTCCAGCAGCTGCAGCCAAAGGCACCCATCCGGCTGCAATCCGGAGAACAGGTGCAAGCACTAGAAGAAGATGAGCTGTCCTTCATCCCATGTTATTCTGCTTGGAAGGCCCCCTCTATGAGGGGAGGTCGGAAGTCCAGCACCTTTAGTCCGTCGCTCTAGGCCAGCAGGTCAAGAAGACGGGTCCAAGGAGGACAGGAAGCGGAACCTGCAGAAGGTGTTTTCCATCCGATAAAAGAAGAAGCTGTCAGCCACTGAGGGTAGTTCTTTCTCAAGACCCGAGGTAGCTATGCAATCTGGGCGTTGTAATCCCCCGGACCTTTATGATATTCCGACGTTCCGAGAAGATGGTGATTCCCAAAGAATAGATGCTGAGATCTCTGGGGGTGGCTGCCCTCACCAAGAAGACGTAGCTTCCTACTCCTATGATAGGGGTAGTGTTCCCTTCGAGTTTGAAGAGGATGCAACATTACCAACTTTCTCGAATAACTATTCACGGTAAGAGTCTGAGACAAAAAGTATGACGTCCATCGTCCCATACATTTTTCCCCATGTAAGAACAACATACATGACCGAGAACAATCATGAGGGCCCTAGCAATTGACAGCGCCTCGAAACCCTCGAAGCCTCCAAGCGAGCAGTAGAAAAGACGCAATAGGGAAATCCTTCGCAGTAGCAGGCGACCGTTAGGTGATGCAAACCATGAGGGCGTCAATACAGGCCTTGACCTAGATAATACTGGAGATCAAAGAAAATATAGCCTCACAAGCCTCTGGTCAAGTAAGCCTAGACCCCGGGACCAAGGGGGATTCAAATACAACTACTCCACCCATTGGCGGTAATCATCCCCTGCCCGAATCGCCTGATACTTCCGCAGTCGATAAAGCCCGGAGAGCAATATGGGAGGTACGAGAACTCCGAGCCAGACTAGACTCAATGGGCAATTGGGTCTCACTACGCGAGCTCAAAATCCGATAACTGTATCCCCTAGAGTGGAGAGATGTACCGTACCCTTCTAAGTACAGGCACTTTAACTTGACTCTATTTGATGGGAAGACATCTCCCCGTCAATTCATGAGTTACTTCAAGACAGCAAGGGGACATCTGCCTCGTAACGATGCCCTCCTAACCAAGTTCTTTGTCCGGGCATTGTTTGGAATAACCTTTGATTGGTTTTGCAGCCTCCAGGACAAATATGTTTCGTCGTTTGATGATCTCAAAGGTCTTTTCCTTGCCCGATTCTACGATGAGGGAAATAACATGATGATGTCCTCTCTAATGGATATCATACCAAAAGAGAAAGAGTATGTACAAAAGTAAATTGAGCGGTACAGGCAAGCAGCGCTAAAGTTATCCCCCGATAATCCTGAGTCCATGCTGATGGATACCTGTCGGAGAAATATCCTTTACATAGTCAGACTCTGGATGAGCGAATCTCAGTTTGAAGATTGGACGACGTTCATCATAAATGCTGTTGATACTGAGAGGAAAGTGAAGGACGCCCGGGATAGCAAGGAAAAATATCCTTACCACAACAATAACAACATCGACAATAGCGCTCGAGATAGCAAGGGAAGCAGGCCCTTGTCGCCAATATAATCAAGAAGTTCGAGCAAAAGCCTGTAGAGGCTCCAAAACCGATGAAAAATTATTCTTTCGAAGATGATGATGTCATGGCAATTTTTGATGTGCTAATAAAGGAAAATATGCTTCGTCTCCTCAACGTCAAGCGCCCTGATGAGGCAGTCGATGTAAACAAATCGAAGTACTGCCACTACCATCGATACGTCCATCATGCGACGTAGAATTATTATACATTGAAGTGGTACATCCAGCTTCTGCTAGACACCAAGGCCCTCACCTTGGACTTCGATGATAAAATAGTTGCCACTAACATGGTATCTCTCTATTTCGGTAACTTCCCGACAACGGAAGCCTAAGACGGAGTGATTATGATCCCCAGGGAAAATAATGGAAGTTGTCAATCTTCCGTAAGCTCGTGACCAAACATCCGGGATGATACCTCTCACCACATCACGGGGGAGGTCTTGTGGGTTCATCCAGATCTGGCTCCAGAGTTGATGTAGCAGGCAGCACCTTCCGCCACCAAGTCCAAGGGCAAGAAGTCCAAGTCCTGCTACACGATTTTTCTTTCTTCCGAATAAGCTATAGCCAAAACAACAAGGTCAGGCCTGGCGTACCAACGAGAATATGATATCCCTAACAATAGTGTGGTCCCAATTGGCATACCTATAATATTCTATCAGTGTCCACCCCAGTCTCCGACAGTGGACAAGTCCAAGCAGAAAGAAACTCGTTTTGATAAACCGCTGCGCAAAGATATCGCTCAGGGGCTGGAGAAGCCCTACAACTTTGACATCTTGGCACAGCTGGCCAATACTCCAGCGAAGTTGTCACTATTTGAGCTTCTCTGACTCTCAAAAGACACTCGGGTTATTTTGAGTGAGGCATTACAAAATGCCGAAACCTACCTAGCGCAGGTCAAGCCGCCAGCTGAGAATCCTGTCGCTTGCCTCTATTGCAATAATATGATGGAGGCGATACCTAACATTACGTTCTCACAAAAAGATATATTGCTAAAGAATAATAGGCACAAACTTCCTCTATATTACACATGGTACATTGGCGCCATCATGGTGGACCAGATGCTCATCGACCCCAGTTCGTCAATCAGCATCATCCTGTGGAGTCTGATTCATACCTTGGGCATCTCGCTGCATCGTCTGGCAGCAACGAATACTACCATCAGTAGCATTAACACAGGAAGGACCTACCCTCTGGGCAAGATTTGCTTAAAATTTTAGATCGACGATTTGAAAATAGAGGTCACCTACTACGACAAAGACGTAGAAGTATCCTACAACGTCCTGTTGGGACGTTTGTGGATACACCAGTACATGATCGTACCGTCGACTCTGCACTAGTACTTGAAGTACGTGGACGATCATGGCATCGTCAAGACAGAATTTGTCGACATGGATCCATTCAAAGAGGTTGAGGACTATTACTCTGACTCTATCCTTTATAATCTAGTCCACCAAGATAAATATGGTAATGATGCCGACGATGAGGTAGAGCCTGGGACAACATCCGACAAGCCCTTGAGAGTCCATCTCAAAGCATATGCTCCCGACATAGTCCCTCCCCTCATGGTAAAACTGCACAAGAAAGTATCCGAACCTCTGGTCGTTCACCTTCGTAGATCGAGTCAACATCTGAAGAAAGATTCGGCATGTACTACAACTTCTGAACCTCTAGTGGTAAAGTTGCACAGGAGACCTCTGAAGCCATCGCTCGCACTAGGGGTAGATCTCGAAAAGTACAAACTGAAGGAGTACGTAGCCACTCATGCTAACATTCCTTCTCTTGACGATATAATTCCTGAGGATAAGATACCTTATTTTATGAATAAAGGGCTATCTTTGAACGACTCAGATATTGCACATCTAAGCACAGTATATTCTATTAAGCATGGTCTAGGCCTGCACCTACATATATAGGTGACAACCACCTATGCAGTGAACCAAATTCTCTCCGGTCAAAAATCCTACTTCATTGTTCCAGCAAGGAGGAGGAAAGACAAACTCATCATCTTCGACAGAGTGGAAAGTCCCTAATCTTTCGTCCCAAAGGAACTGGAGCTAAAACTCAACACCGGCAAAATACCACTTCACCGACTCTCAGACCAAGTACCTTATCCAGAAGATGGGATACGATCTGAAAGCCGCAAGGGGATTGAACTATGGCAAAGGTCGATGGCTACCTCTGCGACTGCAGACTCCAGCAGGCAAGTCTGAGGATTACTACCATAAGACCAAGCATGGCCTAGGGTACTTCACACCTCCTATAACCCCCGAAGGCTCGGATGAAGAAGATGAGTTACACTCTCATACTTTAGAATCTTTCGCTTGGAACTCCGATATCAGTATCGGGGAAATGCTCAAACAAATGTTGTATGCCAATATGGTATCAGCTGACCCTGAGGAAGACGACGAGGATCCACCTGAACTCTTTAAAGTAGACCCGTAGGCCCAACGTCTAGAATTACATTGGGAGATGCGGTTCGAGCAACGGTAACCTCCCACTGAGGACGAAGTCGTACAAATTGATCTGGATGACGAATCCTCCCCTAAACCTTTCTTCGTCAGTAAAAAGTATGTCTTATGAGGATAAAGAATCCCTACTATAGGTTGTCAGGGAGTACATCAATGTCTTTGCCTGGAGTTACGAAGACATGCCGGGATTGGACCCCCAAATCGTGGTCCATAAACTCAATATCTTGCCAAACGCTAAGCCGGTCAAGACAGCGATGGCAATTTCGGCAAGACATCATGAACGCCATTGAAGCTGAAGTCAACAGACTGATAGCTAGTGGCTTCATCCGTGAGGAACAACATCCGGATTGGGTAGCCAATATCATGTCCGTCATAAAAAAGAACAAAAAGATTCAAATCTGTATTGACTTTCGTGATCTGAAAGCAACATGCCCTAATGATGAGTTTTTACTTCTGATCACAGATATAATGATCGAAAATACTTGTGGCTTCGAGCAAATGTCCTTCATGGATGAATTCTTAGGCTACAATCAAATCAAGATATTTTTTGACGACGAGAAGCATACAATTGTTCCAAACGTCGATAGGAGTGTACTGCTACACATTCATGCCCTTCGGTATAAAGAATGCAGGTGCTACATACCAGTGAGCTATGAGCACCATCTTCCGTTAACATCTATGCAATATATTAGAGTATTACGTTGATGACATCTTGTCAAGAGTTACTCTAAAGATGATCACCTCCGAGGCTTGAAGACTGTGTTTGACCTGATGCGTGCGCACCAGCTCAAGATGAATCCTACTAAATTATTCCTCGGGGTCTTCAGCAGCAAAAATTTCTTGGTTTTGTCATAAATTTGAAGGGTATCCACGTAGACCATGATAAGTAGACCCTGACAAGACTAAAGAAATCCTTGAAATAAACTCGCCGAAGAACCTCAGAGAACTTCGTGGCCTTCATAAAAGACTGGCATACATCAAGAGGTTCATATCAAAACTCTCTGGATGTTTTCAGCCGTTTACTCAACTCATGATAAAGGGAGTCTTCGTTGTCTGGAACGAAGAATGCCAACGCGCCTTCGACGACATCAAGGAGTATCTCATTAACCCTCCAGTATTGGTAGCCCCTATTGTGGAAAGACCCTTCTTGCTATATGTGCGGGCAATGGACCACTCTCTCGGAGCTTTGCTAGCCCAAAAAAGTGATACAGTTCATGAACATGCCATCTACTATCTCAGCAAAATGATGGCCGATACGGAGCACAGATACAACCCCATTAAGAAGGAGTGCCTCGTTCTCGTCTTCCCCATTCAGAAGACCCGGCATTACATGGAAGGATAAACTATCCATGTGATCTCGCGAGTTAATCCTCTCAGGGTCCTTATGACTAAATCCGGAGCGCTTAATTCTTGCCTAGCCACATGGGCAATACTACTGTCGTCGTACAACATGATATTTGTCCCAAAAAAGGTGGTCAAAGGTCAAGCATTGGCAGATTTTTTGGCAGCCCATCCTGTACTGAAAATCTCGAATCTCTATGAGGAGATCCCAGATAAAGTAACGGACTCAAGCATGACCACAAGCGTATAATTCTTTTGGCAAATGTTCTTCGACGGTGCTTTAAGAACAGGGCCCAAAGGCGATATTGTTGCTGGCGTCGGGATAGTACTGATTTTCTCATACGATCTGGTTATCAACCATGCTTACTCCCTCACAGAGCCATGCTCCAACAATGTGGCAGAGTACAATGCCCTCGTCATTGGCCTCCAACTCACTAAATAAGTAGGAGTAGACTACCTAGAGGCCTACGGTGATTCCAAGCTGATAGTCTGTCAAGTCCGGTGCGAGTACGAGGTCCAGCACGAAGACTTGATTCCATACCACCAAGTCGCGCTCAGGATAATATCCACCTTCGAGGGATTATTCATAGAACACGTCCCTCGACTATAAAATATCGAGGTTGACGCCCCTGTCGGCCTCGCTGCTTCCTTGGCAGTCCCGTTCAAAATCCATCAGCTGATCACAATGTTTGGTCAAGAGTTGGTTTATCCGAAAAACCTTTGTATGTATCTAAGCTACACAGCAGAAGTATATACCGGCATCCAAGACTGGAGGCTCCTATTTATCGACTATGTAGTATATAGAATTCTCCCCGAGAACCCAAAGGAAGCCACTTCCATCAGAAGACGTTCCCGATAGTTCTATTACGATACGGCTACTAAAATATTGTATCATCATTCCTTTGACTGTCTTTTGCTACGATGTCTATAAAATGCAGAAGCAAAACAAACTCTTTGCGAGGCTCACGACGGGGTTTGCGGTATCCATAAGCCCGGACCCAAGCTACAGGACCATCTCCTGACAATAGGTTACTATTGGCCAAAACTAGTAGCAGATGATGTTGACTATGCAAGAAAGTACCAAGCATGCCAAATTTATGCAGACTTTATCTACCAGCCCTCAGAATTTCTATACCCAAAGGTAGCATATTGGTCGTTTGAAGTGGGGGAATTGACATTATCGGGCCAATTAGTCCACTTTATTATAAGGGACATCGGTTCATCTTGGCTATCACCGACTACTTCTCCAAATGGGAGAAAGCTGTTCCACTCGCTGAAGTAAAGACCTCAAATGTGATCAGCTTTGTCAAGCATCATATCATATACTGCTTCAGCTTACCACAAAGGATCATCCACGAAAATGGTCCATAGTTTGCAAGTTATGCTTTCTATCAATTTTATGACAAAAATGAAATCCAGAATCTAGCCTCGACGGCCTACAACCCAACAGCAAATGGTCTACCAGAAGTATTCAATAAGACCATCATAAAGCTACTCAAGAAGTTCGTGTCATCCAATAAGCACGACTAGAATGAGAAGCTGGATGAATATCTCTGGGCCTATCGTACAATGGTCCGGACACCTTATGGTAGTACACCATTCTCCTTGGTTTGCGGTAGCGAAGCGGTCCTCCTACTCAAGATCCAAATTCTGTCACTCCGAGTGGCTCTTTCCAACCGATTAACCATTGACAAAAATCACTATCGATGGCTAAAAGTGTTAAAAGCGCTCGACGAGAAACGTCTCTTATCTCAACAGCACATTGAGCTGTACCAAACGTGCCTCTCAGGAACCTTCAACAAACGGGTCAAGAAGAGAACTTACCAAGTAGGTGACCTCGTTTTGACAGTAAGAAGACTGATAGTTATGACCCACAAGACGGCCGGTAAATTCTAACCTAAATGGGAGGGACCATCCATTGTGGAGTTCCTGTTCTCTAATAGCGCCTACCGGCTAAAATCTAATATCGACTTGCTCATGATGCCTATCAACGACAAGTTCCTCCAAAAGTACTATGTCTAAACTAGACTTGTACCCCCTTTATTATCAGCTAGACAACCCAGATGTACAGTATAGATTTCTCGTTGTTCAACCCAGCAAGTGTGTAAGCACAATATATATTTCTTGATAATATCTATTTTCTGTGTTCAGGAGTCCTGAATACGCAACAGACAGTGGATCCTCAAAAGCTTCCAACGGAGCCACCTTTATGGCTATCCACACTCTCGGGTAGACCACTCATAACCAGTTCCTTTGGACATTAATTCACGTCCACATCACCTCTGAACTACTATCCTAACCGTTCTCCCCAGTTGGGTTTTCCATGTCCATATTATCTCTGAGCAAACCTCTCTGTATGAATATTGATTATCACATCCACAATACCTTTGATGTCGGTCGTCATCTAAACTTATCACCCATACTTAACTCTTAGTAAGCCAGTGGTGATAAATCCACAAAATCTGCCACATCCATATCACCTCTAGTAGGGCTTATCTCGAATATATTACTTTCACCCAAAATATGCAAGAAGTAATAGATCTACCAAAGATTTTCCATTGGAATGTCCTTGACAACCGCGGTGTTTTACTATGTCCAAATTACCTCTAGTACAATATCCAAGGTTATCACACATAACCTCAATAAAAGGGAAGCTTTTTATTTCTTTTGCATAAAGGAAACTAAAAGTGAACTACAATAAAAGGCTGTAAGAGGTGAAGGAGTAGCGGAAGAGCGACCGGTGGTCCTTCTTGCTATCAAGTCTTTCAGGGTCGCACGGAGTGTCTGCACACCCGATAATTTGGCAACAGATAGCTGAGTAGCACTATGACCAAGAACAAGAGTACCTAGGCATCCCACGGCATCTACACTCGCCTCTATGCGAACATCAGATTGTATCACGGAAACCTCGGAGGACGAACCGGTAGCCACAGTTTCGAGAACATCGGAGACAGCCTCCACGGAACGGCTCGCTCCAGCGTCCAAAGAAGCCGCAATGGCATAATGCCCAGCAGCAACTATTGATGCACAAGCTACTGCACCAGAGGGATTCGCAGTAGGGCCTACAGGGCATTCTCCACCCCTACAGGAGCGATGGAGATACGCAGACCTCGTCCGAACGAGCCTGCCGTCTCCTTCTTTCTCTATACCTTCCTCATCAGCCACGTCCATCGTTCTCAAGGAAGATGCAGGGTTTGCAGAGCCAAAACAACCAGTAATTAATTTCACTTGGAGGATTGAGAGCTGAAGCCAAAAATTCTTATGTCTTATAAAATTACGAAATAACACACCAAAGGGAGGCGGTGTAGGTTGTGGCTCGTCCAACGTCGTCAAAGCCTTCCCCAGGGAATCTAGGTCATCCACAGATATGTGCTCCAAAGGGGTATAAGGTTCCAAAGAGGCCGCATCCAAATTAGGATCTCCCAAAGCCTCAGGTGTAGGTTCAATATCAGACTCAGGAGGGGTGGTCTCCTCTTCCTTGTCGGTGTAAGAGACCATCGAGGAGGATGCCCGTCGGGGATAACCCTCTTCGATGGTGTCTGGAGATTGTCAAATAGGACAGAAGAAAGTTATCTATTGAGAGGACCAAGAAGAATCAAATGGAGGGGTTCTACGGGTACCACCATCACATCTAGAGGGGGGTCTGGTCCTACTTTCTTGCTCACGGTCCCCTTCGTAAGGGACTTCAACTTTTTCGCAGGTCCTGTCTTTGGGACCACCTAAGTTCTCGCCTTCTTGGAATAAAGAGCATGATGTATCTCGACCTTTAATTTGTGCCTAGCCGATGGAGGATCATCGAAAGGAGACGTTCCTTCTTCTCCGGTCGATGGGTCCAGCTCCAGAATCAGAGGTCTAGCAACTCCCTTAACTTTCTTGGGCATCCTACGTGCCCTTACTTCCGAAGGCATCATCATAGTGCCTTTGATATAACTCATCTCCGGGTCAAAGTTAGCCGATGGGGCATTAGTCGTGCAATAATACTTTGTCACTGTATATAGCATTCTGGGCACGATGACGGCCGACGGCAACTGAAAACGAGCTTGAGTGCCAGTAGCACTATAGTAACTCCATGCTTGGGCCCCATCGAGTAAACTATTATTGTATCCTAGGGAAGCACTCGGATGACCTAAAAGAAGCTGAGTGTAGCCAAACTAACGAGCAAACCGGCTAGACAGATAAGGATTTATGAAAATAGCAGCTATATTCTGGTACACTAAGTGGGAGGGATGGATGGCTTGGATCCAGCGAAAGAGCCTCTCAGGAAAATTTTGAGGCACCCCCGCCATCCTGATAAACCACATTCCTCTCCTCATCCATGAACTCCGGCTCGGACGTAAAGAAACTCCAGCCAATCATGAAAAAACTCCAGCCAATCATGAAGGAGAGCTCTCTCCTACCAGTGGGAATTGTTTCATATTTCCACTTCATGATTCGATACCTGCGGATCAGGGCATCGACAGCCACCATGTTTCATCAGTCCCAGGGCTCATCAGGGACCTGTGATACAGGAGAAGCCGACCCATCAGATAATGGTAAGGGAGCCCGACTCTGTTGAAATGCCCCTTACCAGGTTGGTCCTCTACCTTCTCAGCAAAGTTGCAGAGACCCCGATGGATGCATCATACTATGGCTGATAGAAGGGACATCTTATGGTCAAAAGCCAACTTTACGGCGAGAAAGATGAATGAGCGACTGATCCTCTCTATTATCCTAGACCCACCCGGGACTATGCAGTTGTGCAACCAGAGCATCAGGTATCCCGCTAATACGGCCATAGCAGATAACCTGTGGGTGTCCATATAGAAATAGCTATGTACCTCTTCGAGGTCACCCAGCTCGTTAACAAGTTCGTCCCCTTCCTCCAAGGAACCCTTAACGCCTTCGACCTGTAGAAGCATAAAAGTGCGCCTTATCAAGATGGCACAATTTTCTAGAAATAAACTTAACAGAGAAAGAATGATGCACTTTCTCTCTATTTCTGAGGATGGCACACTTTTTTTCTTTTCAAAGGGTGGCGCACTATTCAGAGAACAAAAAAGGGACGCACTTTCAAGTTGCTTTCATCAGTGCAAACATGCTTATAATTTGTATGTCTACTTTTCTCCCGAGCATTAAATACGATGAATCTGACAGGATAGAATAGAAACTGAAGAGTCAGAAGTCATCATTACAGCTGGACTGCGGCACGTAGACACAAGTTGTTTAGCGACCCGTCCGCTATGCTAATTTTTTCAAAAGTGCGTTGTTGTTCCAATTTCTTCAAAAGTGCACCGTTGAGCCAACTTCTTCAAAAGTGCGCCGTTGAGCCAACTTCTTTAAAAGTGCGCTATTGAGCCAATTTCTTCAAAAGTGCGCTTTTGTGCTAATTTTATCAAAAGTGCGTCGTTGTGCCAACTTCTTCAATAGTGCTCTATTACGGCCAATTTCATCAAAATTGTGCCATCAAGCCTACTTCTTCAAAATAACACTTGTATAGTCAATCTTTCCAAAAGTACGCCAGTCTCCAGACCACTTCTAAAGTAAACATACTATCCTAACTAACAATGAGCAGTTATAAGTGCGTATTTTACATACCATGATTCTCGTAAAAAGTGTACAAATAACTGTCCCCCACGACCTATACTTTCCTCGTATAGAAAGCTACGTGTCAAGTAGGAAGCGAGTTGTGCACTCACTCATTCATAACGTAGGATATTAATCCACCAAAAGTGCACACACAATGGTAAAATAGTACAGACTGTCCAAAGTGCGTGCACACTCTCATAACTGCTCCTAAACTCTATAAATACTGGATCAATACATCCATTGGAGAGGACATATACATAGAGACAAAGAAGGGGGATGGATTTTTTAAGTCTTTGAAATTCAAGATCCGTAAGAGAGAAATAGAAGTTTCTCGTGTCGTTGTTGCCAAAGCTTTCTTATTGTTCAACTCTACAAGTTGTTCACAGCATTCCTTTTATTTTTTCGTCGTCGTGTGGTCCAAGGAGTAAAGTGATCATCCGCAGATCAGATCTCTATAGTTATACTTTCTCAGAATCAACTATACTTAGATTCCTGTTTAGAATCTTTTGTACTTTTCTTCCTTTTTAATAGTTTGTAATACAAAGTTTCGTATAAACTTTTCTTCACAAAAAATATGGTGACTCTACTAGGGATGACTTTATCATCTGACGAGAAGGAGATAGCTCAACTCGATGCTACGTCGGTCGGCTCGATGCAGAAGACCTTGGTTGTGAAGTTTGACCAACATGTATATGAAGAAATGCTCCATTCTGTGGATAGTGTTAACCCATCATCTGCACCCAAGTCAAGGAGAACTCACAAAGTGTGGGTGCCCAAGTCTCGTATTGCATATTCCAAAGTTGCTGCCAACAAGGAAAAAGTATTATGATTGACGGAAACTACCTTGTCAATTATGTCAACCAGACTTAGGTCGATGATTTGGTGGACAACTCCCTTACGTTAAACAAGGGATACAATTCGCGCAACTCATGTAATATCAAGCAAAGGATGATCCGCACCCATGCTTCTAACTCCCTTGCGCTAAACAAGGGATACAAATTGCTCAACTCGTGTAATATCAAGCGAAGGGTGATCTACACCTAAGCTTCTGAGCCTACACAATTGGTTGTAATATATGGTGCAAGTAAGTCATGGATACCGTTTCCAAACCAATCTCTCTACATGCACACTCTTCAAAGAGAGAAAAGTTTCTCCAGAATTTACGCTAGTAGAAGAAAGACTACAAGCACACAAATAAAGTGTTAGTCAGGAAGAATCATTCTTCCAACATCATGATTATGCGCATAGTCGAGGGAAAGTTATGCGCCACTCGTGATAAGCCTACTATTAGTCTGCCACATGAAGACCTTCGTGTAAAACTAAATACACGTAGAAAAATTGTGCCAACTCTGCCTACAACGCAGAAAGTGTGCCAAGTCGAACCAAACTCTTCACAACATGCTGATTCTGCGCTTATATATAAGAGTACTGCTAGATATAACTTCCTCTCATCTATGAAGGACAAAAGCTACAGATGTAACGAATCATTCGCTAATCAAGCCAGCACATCACTCTACACACAAGGGACAAAATTATGTATAAAAAATTTAATATATTTTATGTAAAGAGGCAGAGTTTGTCCTCTTTCTCCTCTTCTCTTTTCTCTTTCGATTTACGTGAGCTTATTGTACAAAAGCATAAAGAGAGAGACCCTTCTGACTTTACAACAGTTTTTCCTAAAGAACATCATTGTAATTGTCATAGAGTTGTAATCAAATATTGTTGTGCATAAGCAAAATGGTCTGTGTTTGTCCGATTGACCTATACTATGTCTCCTAAATCTCGACATACAAAACAAGTTGACAACTAGGAGTATAATGATGAACCGATCCTTGCTTCAGCATATATGGATTTGCATCTTTGCTGTGGCAGGATACAATCAAGATAAAGTTCTTCAAGAATACCCAGACAAAGAAGATTTGACCAACTCGTCGACTCATTTGACGGATTATACCAAAATACTCGTTCTCGAAGACGAGAGCTCATTCTTCACGGGAATCCCCATTCCTCAAAATCTGAGGCTGGGGGTAGTAATCTCCCCAATTCTGAAACTGACAGTATAGACTCCAACTATACGGCTTTTTCTATCAATCCTTCTGTTGTACACAGGGATATTAGTATTTATGCCGTCGGTAATGAATAAGACGCTTCTCCACGAGAAGCCACCGAATAATGCCTCAACTTATTAGAGGCCGCTCTCAGGGATATGCACACTATGATACAAAATATGCATTAAATTATGACAATCCAACATTCTACTACACCAGTACATGTCCAAGTGGCTTCATTCATACATGCACAACCTACTCCTGGAACAACACCTATAAGGATAACAAAAATCTAGCAGTCATAAACCCAGAGTCAGTTGTGCCAACTCGTAACCCTCTCAATATTGGGAGTGGACCTCCGTCGGTGATAATACCTGTTCAATGAGGATCTTATCAGTTAATTGTACCACTCCGACCAGAAGATCCTCTTAAAGCTATCCGAGAGTTGCATGCACATATCGATGTTTTAAAGAAGAAAGACCAACTCCGCAAGTTGGGGGTAAAATATCCTTATCCTCCTCATTGGGATAATATTCCATTCTCTCCTAAATACAAGCCCCAATCGATTGTCTTATTTGAAGGCAGGACATCACCGAGCCAATATATTAATTACTTCAATATGATGACGGCTCATCTGCAGAAAGAATATGCTCTCCTTACCAGATTATTCGTGGGATGCTTGGTCGGCATATTCAATGATTGGTATCGCAGTTTACCTGATAACTCCATATCCTTGTTTGATGATATGAAGTATCTTTTTCTCTCATGATTCTACGAGGAAGACATGGATATGACAATGTCTTCGCTCATCGATATCAAACAGAACGAGAAAGAATCCACTCGTGAATTCATAGAGCATTTCAAGCAAGCAACTATGCAGTTATCCCCTGGTATTCCAGACTCCGCATTCATTGATACTTGTAAAAAGAACCTACTACCTATATTAAGGATCTGGACAGGTCCAACTCAATTTTAAGACTGGACGGCGTTCATCATCGGGGCCAAAGTTGCTGAAGGTAACACGAAGGTGGCACATAATTTAGGGTTACAAATGACTCATATGGAAGGAAAGTGCTCTTCCAACAATAACAACAGTGCGAATAATCACAACAACAAAAGAAATGAGGCCTTAGAGATAAACCTGTCAAAGCCACCGATCTCTCCTCCAGCACAAAAGCCTTTAGAGTCTTCCAGGCCTAAGGAAGAATATTCCTTTGACGAGAACGATATACATAACATTTTTGAATTCTTGATAAAAAGCAACAAGTTATAGTTGCCTGACATCAAGCGACCAAATGAGGCCGATAAAATAAATGATCCAAATTACTGCTTATACCATCGGTATGTACATCATCCTACCAAGGCTTGTTGTGTCTTGAAAAGGAAAATAAAATAGTTGATAGATGCTAAAGCTATCACCCTTCACAATGAGGAGAAGACGGTCACCGTTGTCACACTCTAATCCCAAAATATCGAGGGACTAGCTACGTGGCAATGGCCAGCAGCACACTCCAAGGGGCAAACCCAATTTAATGGACCCATTAGAGTGTAATTAAGCTGTAAAACAATTATAATGGTCTACTATACATGTCACAGTCTAATTCTAATCTCATCCACAGAAAGTAAACACAATTGAAATGTCAGACTAATCAAAAAAAAATATAATCCAACATCAAGTCTCAATAAAATATCTCGGAGAACAACCCGATAATGAGTTTAGTACAGTAATACATGAGACAGGAAATAAAGTATCTAAAAACAGATATAACTGAGTATATAACAAATACTCAGAAGAAATCCTCTGGTAACACCTCGTTCTCTGGTGCTGGTACTGCTCCAGTGTCTGCTCCTATCCCGTATACCTCGGGGTAGATCTCCTCTGTTTTACCTGAGGACATAATCCGGATCCAGGTCCTCAGGGAACATAGCAAGGTACAAGAATAACTCAAGCCAAATAAGATACAGTAAATAAAATATATCAACAGGACAAACTATGTAACCATCTATGTGAAATACAAATGAGAGCATTAATCATACTCAGGCTGAAACTACTATAGGCTCTGGGAAACCCATAGCAGCATGTATTATCTCGAAGGGCTAGTACGTGTTCCAAAGCTCTGGTCAGAGTCTAAGGCACTCCCAGAATATCTATATATATAACATAATCAGCCTTTAGTATGGTAAGACTCTCCCTATCCAATATAATAAACAGGATCTATATAGACACGTAAATCGGTGGATCCATCACACGTCTCATGTCTACGACGTCTCATGTCCATAACATGCAAGATCATGACCTCTAACTATTACAACGAGTCATAATAATATCTTTATATATACAAGATCTATGTCACGAATCCTGTAATCCTATACAGAATTACCATGAATATCTTAAGAAAGATTTTGTCTCATAAATAGTGTCAAGTATCCTATGGTATGACGTAATTGGTAAAGCAAGCACGAAAATATACAATCATGATATCAACTCTCTAAGTGACGTTACACGACTTCGCGTACGACATCGATACCCGAATATTATTCGAACATTAAGCAATGTCTCACGGTCCTAGGTTGAACAGATACATCACAGAAATAAATCAAGCAAATAATATTAAGAAAATTATTGCAAGTTTGGCAATGTACACTTGCCTGGGGTTTGAACTCCTTCAGTTGCTCCGGTGTATATGAAATCTCCAGGTACTCCTCCAAATACTGAAATAAATATTACCATCACTCTTAGAAGACATGAAATAGCTAGGATTGACTACCCATAAGTCTAATTTGGACACAGGGATAGAATTGATAGTTTTTGGTCAAAGCGGGGTCCACTTGTGGCCCACATTGCACCAAAAAAATGTGTCAGAGATAAAGTTCTTCAAATTCATCAAACTTAGTGTCTACGAGTCCAAAATGATGATACGAACCCAACAGAACTTCCAGAACTGGATTTCGATGAGCCGATCACAAAATCGCCGTTAAGTGGAGCCGTGGGGCCTACGATACGGGGTTTCGTCAACGTTCTCAGCCGTGGGGCCCACGATATTAGCGATGTCAAAGTAAAACGTCGCTAATATTAAAGATATCAGCGACTCCAAAGAATAACGTCGTAATAAGTCACTGTTTGGTGACATATAGCGACGTTTAGCGAATGTAATTCAGTTTTTTAAAAGAATAGTCGCTATAAGTTCATTTAAGGTCGCTAAACGTCGCTGAGTTATATGATTTAGCGATGTTTAGCTACGTATATAGTGAAGTTAATCTTTTAGATATTTAGTAACGTATTTAGCGACGTCTATAACGTCGCTAATTTATTTCATTTAGGGTCGACGAATTTCTCTTCCCCCTATTTCCTTCGATTCTCCAAAACTTTTTAAAAAAAAAACCCTCCGTCAGCTCCTCGGCTCCCCTCCTCTCTCCGGCGTCCCCTCCTCCCTCCTAGCGCCCACCTCGGCGACCCCCCTCCGGCCGAGTCCTCCCCCCTCCCTCCGGCATCCTCCTCCCTCAGGCGGCTCCTCCTCCCTCCGACGTTCTCCTCTCTCCAGCTCCCCTCCTCCTCACTCGGTGAGCTCCTCTCTCTGTCTCCTTTTTTTGTCTCTCTCTCTCTCTCTCTCTCTAACATGACACAATACGATACAACACGACAAGACACGACATGACACACACTAACCCTAACCCTAACTCGAAAATACACACACGCACGCGGACAGACTAACACATATGGACATTAACCCTAATACTGATACGGACACACAAACACACACAAACATAGATAAGACATGACATGGAATACGACACAGACACATACACTAACATGACACAAAATATGATACAGACCCTAACCCTATCTCTCTTCTAGTTAGCTGTCTGAGTTTAGACGCAACCTTGCGCATCTGTAACGTATATAATACGATGCAGATCTTGACTCAAGAAGAGTCGTATACACGGACACGGAAATGACTCTTCAAAGCTGAGACGCGATACGGCATTGGCTTCTTCTAGAAATCGTATCCAACTTGGGCTGATGCTTCTTGCTGCACAAGCTGTTGCATTGGCTACTGTAGACTACTAAACCTACTTTTGAAGGCTCTGTAGTGCACTGGATCTGCTGCTACTTGCTGAGTTTACTTGCTGTTGTGTATTCTTCCTGCTGTGCACTGCACAATATTGCTGCACACTGATTCCTTACTGCTGCACTGTGCAGTACAGGTAGCTGCTACTACTATAAACTGTTGTATGCTTCCCCTTGTACTGTGGTAGCACCGAGCTACATACTGCTCAGTTGTGCTCCACCTTGCTGTGCTAGCATAGAGCTGGCACACTACTCTCCCTTCAGTTGATCACTGCCAAATAATGCATACTGAAAACTGTGAACTGCTCTCCCTAGTGACTCAAGCTCACTTAATCACTCAAACAACCATATGCACACACACACACATACATAAGGCATTGTGTATCAAGTTAGAGTAGTTCTTACCTTCCTCCAGAGAATCATACTGTATTTAACGATTTATAGGACACATACTGTCATTTTTGCAGAAGTATCTAAAAATGGATATGAATTACTATATGCGTCATCGTTCGTGAATGTACAAGCATCATCCTGATGACATGTGCGGTGTACGAGATAAATTTATTGAGGGTGTACAGCAGTTCCTGCAGTTCGCCAAGGCGTTCCCTCAGTACATGGACGGTACCTAAATTAAGTGTCCGTGTGTGAGATGTCGTAACTTAAAATAATACCAGAAGTGAAAGTCACATATTATTTGTACTCGAAGGGCTTCACGCTGAATTACTATCAGTGGACCGCACATGGAGAACTTGTATCTTTAGCATCGGAGTTGGAGCCTTATGTGGAACCGTATATGGATGTCCAAGACCACGCTGCTTACGACGACGGGTAGGTGAATATAGTTTTTGATGCGGGGGGGCCTAGTTTCAATCCGGACAATCATGATGCAGCTGAGGAGGCACTGAATGCCGATACTGCAAAGTTAATAGAGTTGTTGGAGAATGCAAGGACTCTATTATATCCTGGTTATGAGGATCATTCACCGTTGGAGGTGGTTACAAGATTGTTGAGCATCAAGTCCGATTTTAATATGTCACAAGAATGCTATAACCGACTGATGGATTTGATTATAGAGATCTTGCCCGAGGGTACAAAATTGCCTAAAGACTTCTATCGATCTAAGAGGATGGTGAGATCACTCTGGATGGGATATGAGAAAATTAATGCATGTCGCAACGGGTGCATGTTGTACTACAAAGACGACAAGGATGAAGATGCATGTGGATTATGTGGTGCTGATCGCTATAAGGCCACTGGTAGAGGAAAGTCTGTTGGTGCAAGAAAGCCTACCGATTCAATGCAATACTTGTCTTTGACTTCGCGGTTGCAGAGGTTGTTTATGGTTAAGGAGACTGCAGAAACATGAGTTGGCACAGAAGGAAACAGATCGAAAGAGTATTGGATCATCCATCCGATGGAGAAGCATAGAAGCACTTTGATCGAGAGTATCCAGATTTTGCTTCAGATCTGCATAATGTCAGATTGGGGTTCTTCTCTGACAGTTTTACCCCATTCGGACTTTTGGATCCCAGTATTCATGTTGGCCTGTGATCGTCACTTCGTATAATCTACTGCCTTGGATGTGCATGAAGACTCCGTATATGTTCCTAACCATTATTATCTTGGGTTCGAATAATCCGAAGAGGAACATCGATGTGTATTTACAGCCTTTGATAGATGAGTTGAATCAGCTGTGGGAAGTAGGTGCCAACACGTACGATATTTCCAGAAAGCAGAATTTTCAGATGAGGGCAGCACTTATGTGGACCATCAACGACTTTTTGGCCTATGAAATGTTATCGGGATGGAGCACTCATGGTCGTCTCTCATGTTCGTATTGCATGGACCGTACTAAGGCTTTCCCGTTTGAAACACAGAGGCAAACGTGCTTCTTCGATTGTCATCGATAATTTCTGCCGAAGGATCATCCGTACTGGAGGAACATGAATGCTTTTCGTGCAGACGTTATGGAGAAGGCCAATCCACCGCAAGGTGACCCGGATACACGATATACGAAGAGTTAAAAGATTTACCAAGTGCTATCGAAGAGCCTGCTAAGGGATACAAGTGTGACGGATTTGGTCGCACCCATAACTGGACGAAGAGGAGTATATTCTGGGATCTGCCATATTGGAGCACTAATCTGATCAGACATAACCTTGATGTCATGCATATCGAGAAGAATTTATTTGATAACATAATTAATACTGTAATAGAGGTAAAAGAGAAGACGAAAGACAATCCGAAGGCCAGGTTGGACTTAGAAGAAATAGGTAGACGTCCTGCGTTGCATTTGATAGAGGAGGGGAATAGAAAGTTAAAGCAGCCTAAGTTAGTTTTCTTACTAGAGAAAGAGGATAAAATGAGACTTTGTAGGTGGATTCAGGGTCTAAAGTTTCCACACGGGTACGTGTCGAACTTGAGAAAATGCGTCGACCTCAAGAAGAATAAACTGGCGGGTATAAAGAGCCACGATTGTCACATATTCATGGAGAGGTTAATTTCGATTGCATTTCGAGAATTCTTACCGCAGGTCGTTTGGAATCCATTTGTGAAGCTTATTTGTGAGGCACGAGTTGAGGGCTCTATTTGTGAAGCTTATGTTCTCGAGGAGATTACAAACTTTTGCTCGACATATTTCAAAACTCATGTTGCTACTAATAGAACGAGAGCTCCAAAAAACGATGACGGATATCAGGAATCTAATGATGCAATACTCAAAGTATTCAATGCGTCCGGAAAGCCTTTGGGGAAAATAAAGAAGAGATATTTGAATGACGACGAGCTAAGGGCTGCTCAGTTGTATATATTACTCAATTGCGACGAGGATGAAGTAGAGAATCTAGAGGGGTAAGTAATTAATACGTCTACGTTTACATCATCTCAATGTAATAGTATAAGCTACTATTATGCTACTAATCAGCGGTTGCTTCATTGTTTTTCAGCACATATAATGATGAGTTGAGGTCGGTTAAACCCTACATAACAGACGAAGAAGTAGAACAAGAAATGAGATGCCATTTTCCTTCTTGGTTGAGCGCATATGTAAGGAGCTTGGTAATTACTTTTTTTTTGCACTTGCACAATAAATAACTTACTATCGCTACTTTGGTATTTAGGTCGATCGTCTAATAACACCCGAGACTGAATCTATTAGAACTCTAGACAAGGGACCAATTACTGTCGTTAAAATATGGCCAAGTTTCTGTGTGAATGGGTTCAGGTTCAAGTCAATAAATGCTCCTATCAGAGACAGCTTTATGGATCTTGATTCCACGAAAAATATTTGTTTGTGTATCAAATCTTCGAACTACAAAGACGTCAATCCAGGCAATAATTTCTTTGTCATCTTACGAGAGATTGTAGAGTTGACATATAATTATGGTACAAAACTTGCTAAGATCGTGCTATTCAAGTGTGAATGGTTCGATCCGATTCAAAATTAAGGTTAGAAAATTGACAAGCATGGCCTTGTGGATATAAACTACAAGCGTAGATATCAAGGCTACAAACCATTTGTCCTATCAAGTCAGGCTCAGCTCATGTACTTCATAACTTATCCTAGATGGGGGACAGTGAGATCGGATTGGTGGGCAGTATGCAAGACTAAAGCTAGAAATACCTTTGACATTGACAAAATAGCTTATCAGGAGGATGAGCTACCTCTTGTAACAAATATTGTAGATCTGGACTCAACGAAAGTTACTCATTACACGAGTAATAATATAGAAGATGTAGAATTATCTGAAGAGGAAGACGAAGACGAAGACGAAGTAGATGAAAGTGAAGACGAGGAGGAAGAGGAAGAGGAGGACGAGGAAGGCAAAAATGATGAATTTTCTGAAGATGTTTGAAAATAAAATATTTTTCCTGTAGAATGTACTATATTTTGACTGTAGAATATACTATTTTGATGAAGATATGTATTATATTTTGACTGTAGAATGTACTATCTATTTAGACTTGTGACACCACTAGTTATTTACTGTACAATTCTATGAATGCTGTGAAATATGCATAACATTTTGACTATAGAATGTACTATATATTTTTGTATTTCTTTATTCATCATATGTTGTTATCAGGTATGACAGGACGACGCGGAGGGTTCGGCAGGTCCCGAGGTAGACAGAGTGCTCCTCCGGTACTTTCTACTGTTGCTTCTGGATCCTCGTCGCCTAGTACTCCAGAATATCGATCAGTCACATCTCCGACTGCGACGACGTTGTGTGGCATCACTCATGGGATGAGTAGTTCCAGGCCTGATAGTACTCCCTCGTCCAGTGTACCTTCTGCTGACGGAACCATGGAGACAGATAAGCATATGGAGGAGGTCGTGCCGACGTTGTCCCAGCATCAGCTAGATCCTCCATGCGCACCTCCGGAGGAGACGAGGACAGAAATTTGGGCCGACGGTACAAAGTAAGTCAATTAGATGGTTTAGCATCATATATATCGTGTATTTCTTTATTCATCATATATTAACTTTTTGATCAAAATAATTATCTTTGTATAGATATCGTCCCTCGTCGGTTAAGAGACGCCCGGGCCTCTTTCTAAGGAACAACTATGATGGCCCTTGGATCACTACTCTGAAGCTCTGGAGAGGAAGACGTTCTGGTTTGCGCACTTCAAGGTAAAAGTATATTATATAAATCCTCTAATTTATGCATATTATATAACTAATTAAATTATTTATTGTAGCAAACGTATTTCTATCCTCCACATCGGGCCGAGTTGATCGAGTGGATGTTTCCTGCCATTACCACCAAGCTTATCCGTGATGCTCTGGATGACTAGAAGGCTCAAGATCGTGTTAGAAAACCGATCCAAGGTTGGATCACGCCTGAGCAGTAGACTGCGATGAGGGCTAGATTCGATGATCCAAGGTACAAGGAAAGGTCTGAGAAGGCAAAGACGGCTAGGCGGAATGCAGCAAAGTGGTGTGGTGGCTCAATTCCGATGACAGAATATTTCCGTCGTTTGGTATGTTTTTTATTTCAGATATATTATTTTAATGTAAGTACGATAAAATGGTAGTAGAAAAAAATATTTAATTTTCGTACTAAATAATATATTTTTAACAGGTACAGAGGGGTGATGATGCAAACATGGTGACCGTCTTCCTGGCCACCCATCGAAAGGGAAAAAATCTCATTGATGAGAGGGACTCGCAGACCTATGTAAGTATTACTTTACTTTGTGTTAATTTTAATATAACTTAGGCAATTATCGAGTATCCAAACTTTTCTAGGCCGAGTATCTTAGGCTGCGTGAGCGGGCGACTGCTAGTGCACCTACAGCGGGAGAGGCTGGTACTTTCTCGCAGCCCTTTCCAGCTCCGTCGGTGGACGAGCTGTGGGTGACCGCCGCTGGTGGTCTCCAGAGGGGTACGTACTACAGTACGGGATCCTATAGCGCCCTTGTTGCGACGCAGTCATCTTGGGCCTCCCTAACAAGTGTGCATTCCCCACAGCCCTCGCAGTCGTCGACCCGAGTCCAGGAGGCCGTTGACCGTCAGATTGCGTCTCTCCGTGACGAGTTGCTGCAAAGGATGGAGGAGCAGCCCCTGTCCCAGCCGCAGGCGGATGATGCGACGCTCATCGCACGATTTGATATGCTCGAGCGCAGCATCATGGAGCACCAGGATTTGACAGCTGATCTTAGAGCGTCGATAGAGTGCAGCATGACAGAGCTGCATGCATCACAACTGTCCATGGGCGAGAGGCTGACGATGATGCAGGATTCAATAGTTCATAGCAGTACGAGGCTGTTATCTACAATGGATTCATACAACCAGCGACTAGCAGAGTTGGAGCAGATACGTCCTCCTGGTTTGCCTACATTGACACAGACTCCACCTACGTTACTGCCTTCTCCATCGACATCGGTGACAATTTTACGGGAGCAGTATGATCTGTTCTTATCCTTTATGCGCGCCGGTGGCCATCCTCCTACAGATCCGCAGTAGTCCTAATTAGGACCGTTTATTGATTGTTTGTGTTTCTGACCTATGATATTTGGTCATTTATGAATATTTTTTATTTTTGAGGCATTCAGACATTATATCTTGTATTCTTTAGGACGAGGCATTCAGACATTATTCCTGATTCAGATTATAATTTTAATATTTTATTTTCTTTAATTTTTATTATATTATTCATATTAACTATATGTTAATTTACCAGTATTGAGTGTTCACCCCCTTCGTCGACGAACCCAGCAAATTCAACGGAGGGTTGCTCCGGATCTATTTGTACAAATTATGAATTAATAAGCTGCAGGAAGAATAGTTTAGAAATAATTCAGTTTTTATTTTTTTATTTTTACTGTATCTTTAACAACATTTTTAGCGACGTTTAGCGATGTTTACTCACGTCGCTGAATATGTCGCTATATACGTCGCTAAATCTATCACAATATATGCCGCTATATACGTCGCTACATTCATCGCAAACTGCTGACATGGCAGTATTGCCAGGTCATAATAACGTCGCTAATTTAGTCGCACAACGTCGCTAAATGAGTCACACATACGTCGCTATAAAAGTTGCTATTTACGTAGCAATAACGTCGCTAATTTAGCGACATATAGCGACAAAATATACGTCGCTAATTTTGCAACGTTGCGTCGCTAAACGTTGCTAATATAGCGACGCATTTACGTCGCTAGAAAATGTCGGCATAGCGACGTTTTCTCTGTCAGCGACTAGTTTAAAAGCGACTTCACTAATACGTCGCTAATTACGTTACTAAAATTGTTTAGCGACATTTTTTGGTCATTTAGCGATATTTCTTTACGTCGCTAATTTGACTTATTCTGGTAGTGTGATGAGCTATAACTTAAAAATCTAGTTTGGGACTAAATTATGGAAAAGGTAGACGGACTCCTATACGTCACTTCTTTCCAAAAGGCAAACAGAAAACATACTACAATGGACTGGTCATGGTTTGAGATACGTTACACCATCAACAAGTCCTGAAAGTTCAAAATCGGAAGAAGCGACGCATTATCACTCCTCTGACTCATCATTATAGGATTCTAATGAAAGCATGGGTGACGTATTCAAACATGCTTTCTCTATAAATATGGTGTCAACTGCCTCAGATGATAAAGATTCTGAACTATTGGAACCATTTGAGAATGATCCATGGGCACTACAAATGGATACTGAATAGGAGCTTCGGTTTAGGCAATGTGAAGCACCAACAGAGGATAAAATAGTCCAAATTGATGTAGGAGAAGAATCTTCCCCAAGACCAATCTTTATTAGTAAAAGTCTTCCTGAAGAAGATCAACATGCTTTACTCCAGCTAATAAAGGAGTATATCGATATCTTCACCTGGAGTTACAAGGATATGCTTGGCCTAGATCCTCAAATATCTATACACAAGCTCAATATTCTTTCGAATGTCATTCCAATCATGAACAAAAATGGAAAGGTTTGGGTTTGTGTAGATTATCGAGATCTGAACTTGGGTTGTCTAAAAGACGAATTTTTTTTTCCCATTACAGATGTCATGATCGACAATATATGTGGATTTAAACGTATGTCCTTCATGGATGGATTCTCTGGATATAATCAAATTAAGATGTCACATGATGAAAAAAAATACACTTCTTTTCATACACCATTAGGAGTTTACTGTGATCAGTCATGTCATTTGGCTTGAAGAATGTGGGTGTAATGTAACAACGAGCCATGAGTAAAATTTTCCAGAAGAATTTAAAGAAAATAGTAGAATGCTATGTGGATGATATTACTGTCAAGAGCCGTCTTAAAGATGATCACCTTCAGAATTTAAAGTCTGTGTTCGAATTGATACGCAACCACCAATTGAAGATTAATCCAACTAAATCCTTTCTAGGAGTCTACAGTGGCAAGTTTCTTGAATTTTTATAACTTTTAAAGGTATTCACATTGACCCCGATAAAATTATAGCTATCCTCGAAATACAGCCTCCACGTAATCTTAAAGAACTTTATAGTCTGCAAGGCTGTCTGGCATACATTAGAAGATTCATCTCCAATCTCTCGGGACGATACTGACTCTTCATTCAGTTAATGAAGAAAGTCATATCCTTTGTCTAGAATAGAGCATGTTAATAAGCATTCGATGACATCAAACGATATTTAACAAATCTGTCAGTTCCGATAGTAGAAAAATACTTTTTGCTGTATGTTCGAGCAATGGGTCACTCCCTAGGAGCTTTTTTTGCATTAAAGAGTAATGAAGGCCATGAACAGACGATCTATTATCCCAGTCATATGATGATCGGTGCTGAACACGATATAATTCGGTATAAAAAATGCCTTGCCTTGATGTTTATTATTCAGAAGACACGATATTACATGTCAGTTTAAACCATTCATGTCATATCCAGAGTAAATCATCTTCATGTATTGGTGACTAAGACAAGCACACTCAATTCTCGTTTAGCCACATGGACAATGTTGCTATCACCTTATGACATGGTATATGTCCCATAAAAAGCAGTGAAGGGCCAAGCGCTAGCTGATTTCTGGGTAGCTCATCATGTACCAAAAACTTTCAAACTGTACGATGACATCCCAGATAAAGTCCCAAGATAAAGTCTTAGAGGCTAATATGGCAATGGAAGATAATACCTGACAACTATTCTTCGATGACCCATCAAGAATAGGATCCAAAGGAAATATAGTAGCTGGAGTTGGCATAGTCTTAGTATCTCCTGACAAACTACTCATTCATCGAGCATAATCTCTCAGTGAACCATGTTCCAATAATATGGTAAAATATAATGCTCTACTCATTGGTCTCCAATTAGCTAAAGAATTGGAAGTAGAATATCTTGAAGCCTACGAAGATTCCTAGTTGATAGTTAATCATATTAGGGGAGAGTACGAGGTTCGGCCTGAATACCCCTTCCCTGATCATTAATCAGCAATCGAACTGGCTTTTACTTTTAATGGATTCTTCATCGAACATGTACCTCATTTATAGAATATGGAAATAGATGCTTTGACCGACCTAACAGCATCATTGGCCATTCCCCTAAAGAGACGACACTCAATTATGATAACAGAATCAGAATTATTCTGTACAAAAAACAACTTGCACGTTGAACAAAGTTATGTCATAAAGACAGCTTTCATGGATATAGATTGGAGAGACCCTTCTATCGACTACGCTGCTTATATGATTCTTTCATAAAATCTGAAATAAGCTACTTCTATTAAAAGACATTCACTCTGATTATACTATGATGTCTCATCCAAAAAATTATATCGTCGTTCTTATGAGGGATTGCTGCTACGTTGTCTTTTCAACCGTGAAGTAAGATAATCACTCTGTGAAGCTCATGATGGCATCTGTGGAGCACATCAGCCATGTCCTAAATTACAAGACTGTCTTAGAAGAATAGGTTATTATTGGCTCACCATGGTGGCAGATGTCGTAGATTACGCTCGCAAATATAAATTATACCAAATCTATGCCAATTTTATCCACCAACCAACATAGTTCTTATACCCTACAGCTGCCTTCTGGCTTTTTGAAGCTTGGGAAATATTTATTATTGGTCAGATAAGCTCATCTTCTTGTAGAGGACATTGGTTTATACTTGCAATAATCGATTACTTCTCCAAATAGGCAAAAACAATCTCGTTCATCGAAGTTAAGGCGTCTAACATAATTAACTTCATCAAACACCATGTTATCTCTCATTTCGATATTTTTCGGAGGATAATACATAGCAATGGGCTGTAATTTTCCAGTCAAGATTTTTATCGGTTCTGTAACAAGAATTGAATCCAGAATGTAGCATCTACGACCTACAATCCAGCAGCCAATGGCTTAGCAGAAGCCTTCAACAAGACCATAATCAAACTCCTTAAAAATTTATTCTCATCCAACAAATATGATTGGAATAAGAAACTCGGGGAGTGTTTATGGGCTTATCGTACAACAGTTCAAACTCCAACTGTTTGTACACCATTCTCTTTGATCTATGGAATTGAAGCAGTTGTTCCGCTCGAAATCCAGATACCTTCTCTTAGAATATATATTGCTAATAAGCTAACAGTAGAGAATAATGATCGATTGTGCCTGCAAGAATTAGAAGCATTAGATAAAAAGTGTTTGCATGTTCAAAAATGTATTAAGCTATACCAAGCAGGCATTTTCAGAGCTTTTAATCAAAAAATCAAGGAAAAAATATTTTAGGTCGGTGAATTAGTCCTTTCAGTAAGGATACCTATGACTATAACCCTTAAAAGCAAAGGTAAATTCTAAGCTAAATGGGAAGGTCCTTATGTGGTGGAGATAGTATTCTCCAACGGAGCCTACATGCTCGCTAAGCCTAATGGAGATTTGATAATGATACCTATCAACGGCAAATTCCGAAAAAAGTATTATGTCTAAGAACGACATATTCCTCTCTATTTCCAGCAGATTAAAATAAGATGTGCATCAAATACATCTTTAATCCACAGCAACTCATAGCCTACACGGCCTCTCGAACTATTACCTATATTCATTCTTGAATAATAAATAGGTAATGGGTCCTCAAAGTTCTCTAGTAGGACAATACTCAGATCCAACAAAACACTCTCGTTGGGATCATCCAAACGATTCTCTCCAACAAAATATTTTATTCTTAAAGCCCAGTTGATTTAAGCATACCATATTCCTGATCCCCAGTTGGTTGAGAATAATCTCACATGTTTATTCACCAGTCAATAAGTGTAATATGATTCATGTCCATATGACCTCTGAATCATATTTCATTTATTATCCCCTAAATAGAAGACAATAGTTTGCCCTTGAACTATTTTTTCTTCTCTGCCTCAGTGGAGTAAACTAGTGAGCTATCATGTCCATATCAACTCTGATAGTATTGCATCATATAAAATTTATCATTTATACTCAGCATGAGTAATCCTTAAGTAATAAATGTACAAAATTCTCCTACAGAGTTATTCTTCCATGTCCATAATAACTCTGAGCAGATATATTCGGTGGGATCCTGTTTGAAAATATATCACGTCCATATTACCTCTGATTTTATTTTCAATCTAACCTATTATTTGTATCTAATAGTAGATGTGCAATAAATAAATGGGTCACAAAAAATAATTATTCTTTGAAAATTTTAATTCATTTTTATTGAAAAACTTACAAGGAAAACATAATATAGGTTTCACTCAGGTGGAGTAGAAAGATCAAGGAGGAACTGTATCATTCGAGCTAGTTGTTGGTCTTTATTTAATGTTGCTCTCCTACATGCTTCAAGCATTCTAGAGTCATCTCTAGCAAAAAGATCCATAGAAGCATATAACTTTATCATCTTTTTTTGGGCATGATCAAGCTCGTTCTTGTTATGCTCAAGATCCAAAAGTTGTACTTTTGCTAAGTCATAATGTACCAGCTCTTCCCAACGTCGGTCCACAGTCACCTTTAACTACTCTCTTGCTTGCTTAAGATGGACTTTGAGTTCTTGGATCTGAGTTTTAAGCTGTATTACGCTGTCATTATGTTCATCATGGGCAGAACGATGAAGAGACAAAGAAGAAGTCACCTCTTTCATATAAGCATTTATTCGAACAGTCTTCTCAGCATGGATCTTCATATGCTCCTAGAAAGTGGTCTAACGCTCCATGAACTCAGTAGTAATTGACTCATATTCAGTCTAATTAGAGCCGATATGTCCCCAATGTTAAGCTGCAGATATTCATTAATAGGCTGCTCAAGGCATATCAAGATTTGCTCAAAAGCAGCAACCCTATCTTCATCCTTAAAATTTCTGATGAGTTGAATCATGGGCAAGCTAGCATCTTTCCATCCTCAATGGATAAACCTTTCTCAAGCACCAAATTTATCAACTCCTTCAATGTTGTGTAGAAATCAGATGTATAAGCTTCTACTACAGCATTAAAGTGAGTGTTTGAACTTGGAGTCACGATAATTTCAGCTAATCCTCGACCATGGTGTACGAAGATTTTTGTCGTGACAGTTGTAGCCTCGATAATGGAGATAAAAGAGAAAAAACTCGCTGATCATTTTCTTGGGCTAATAGTGGAAGCCATCTCAGCAGCACTGGTCATTTCTACCACGAGTGCAGTTGAAGCTACTTGTGGTATTGATACGATATCCGCAGCCGGAACCGTGATTACATTAACAGAAATTGTTTCAGCCTATGAAACAACCGTCTCTTCGGCCCTCTCTGGGGAAACTCCTACCATAATTTCATCACCTAAAAAAATAAACAATATAATCAATAAACAACATATTGTAATTAAGATATATGTACGTCGAGCTAAGGAAAGAAGTGGCACATTGGCCTGTGCTAGCCGGAGCTATCACTTCAGGAATTCATGACAATGAAGTATACAACACAAGACCTTATGGTATAGAAAGAATAGAAAGACATGTACCAGTACCAGGTGGTATATATTCATCTTCAGGAGTCTGCCCCGCCAAATAATTTCTCAAGCTTGTCAACGAAGCCTCTACCTCAGACGAATCAGCATGAAGGAAAAAATTATCGTAATTACGCATAGTCATGCTCAATTCTGAAACTAAAGTTTCAGTATCGATATGATCCATAGCATCTTCAAGCCCAATTATAACTATAGCAGATGGAGGTTGATCCTGAATATTATGTCCAGGCATATCTTCGGAGGTTGTAGCGGCAATGTCAAATTATGACTCAATCTGCTCACCAACTTTAACCCAAGAAGGTAAAATTATTTCTAGGCCAACGTCATCTCCGTTGTCACTGACCCTAGAATCAGAACTTCCCAAAGCAGGTTGATCCTTTGGATCCACTAATGGAGCAACCTGATTCTTTGGATCCATCGACGGAGGAGGTATGAATGCAATCGGCTGAATAAATTGAGACAGATCATCAAGGATAGGATCTGAAAAATCAATTAGCAACATGGGCGAAACTTATTCCTGTAGCAATAACAAGGGGAGGGATGGAAGTGCTAATCCTCTACACCACTGGAGAAGAGACAGATGGTCCAGGCCACTTCGGCGAACTAATCAGTTCGTCAATCAAATTCTTTCTTGATGGAGCAGAAATCTTCGATTTTGGCTTCCTAGGCTTCGCGACAACATCCCTCTTCTTGGTGGACCGGCCCTCAGTAAGGGACATAATCTTATGCTTCCAAAACTTTTGAATCACTATGGCAGGGGCGGGTTCATATGGTTGTACATGTGGAAGAGCTTCCAATACCTCATCCAGTGGCGCATCCTCCTCCTTTTTGATTAAAGAAGGTTTTATTGGTTCCAGAGTAACTCCTTCTATCAAAGTTAAAAAATGACCCGCATATCAAAATCTCTGTGAAATTGGTTGATAGAACAATAAAACTGGGCAAATGAATGCAATAAACGTAAGGAGGATTAGGTGCAGTCATCGTAAAAGTAGCTCATATACAACCCATGATAAATATCTTTATCTCCGGGCACCATCGATTAAACCTCCAGAGTTTGCAAGACACGGAGTAGCATTTCCAACATGCAATTGATCATAACATAATTCCCTTGCAAAGCGGCTTGGTAAATACGGTTCGAAAGTATAACCGTTGTCATTTCTATGTACCAAGTGAGATGGCTGGATAAACATCAGCCATGAAAAGACTCCCGATGGCAACCTAGATATGGTGGTTTCCTCATCAATAAAACTTGAACCTTGGTGCTCATTTGCTATGTCAGGAATAACGCTCCAACTGTTCCCCATTTTTAAAGCTCTCCTGGTCTGAAAAGGTGTGGTATATGTCCATTTAGAAAGCCTATATCTACAAAGGAATAGGGGTTCTATCCCGTCAGCCTGAGTCAAGCTGGGAGCCATCAAACTCTGGTTAAAATCAACCAACCCATCAGATATGTAAATTGAATCTCTGTTCGAGGAAATTTCTTTCGTCGAGGATCTACCGCAAAATTATGACCAAGTTCCCGTAAACCAGCGTTCAAACGGCACACCATAGCTGGTAGCAATGCCAGTCGATGCTTGAAAATAGATGGACTGCAGGGAATAAAATATTCCTATAGATACGATCCACTGAGCTTGAACCTCCAGGGACTACCCATCTTTGGAGCCATAAAGAGAAATATCTAGCCAACAAAGCTTCAGACGAGATCTCTGTACGAGTGTGTCTGAGATAGCTAATAGCCGGTGTGCCTGCTATAAAACTTCCTACACGATCCTCAAAGAACTTATCTTAAGCATTATGACTTGCCATAAGTTCTTAAACTTTAGTAGAACTCAAAGGTCGAAGCGGTCGAATCTCTGCACATTCCTTCTCGCTTCTATCGTTGAAGAGGTATTGAAACCACTTCCTGATAAAGATAGTGCCAGAATCTGGGTTGTAGTAATGGTTGCAAGCCAGGTAGTGGCATATCAGTTCTTGATAAATTTTAACTAGACGCGACTCAGTCTTTGCTAAATCTGCCAGTTCCACGTTGGTAGGCACGTACTCATCATAAGGAATTTTTTCCTGTTGACAGTGCAGATATATATTTTATCTCGTATAAGACGAACTCCAACTCGCTACGTAGAGTGAAAACAGTTCCAGTACTAGAGTTATATAACTCTAACAAAGCCAAGAACATATTGGCGTTAGGTGTAATGCCATAACAAGTCGCTAACAAGGCATTGTATAAATCCGAAGATATAAGATTTTTGGTATATTGATCCAATATCCATGTCGTTGATCGACACCAATAGATATTTTCATTGGTCAACCATCCTGGCATTCGAACGTTCTTCTGAGGATAAATGCCTTTAGCATCAGTATAAGTGTTGGCGAACAAAGAAGACTGAATAGGTTGAATCAACGAAGAATCTTCGCTTGGTACGTTCCCGGGATGAAGTCCTCGTATTTAAACTGAATATCCATCGCCGAATCTGAAGAAATAACCTATTTGTAGCTAATTTTCCCCAGCTTAGCTCCATTAGTAGGGGAGTCAAATCCTACTCCATCTTCCGTAGATAAGTAGCATATGAGAAGGCAGACAGCGAAAAACTTCTTGAAATCTCTGGGAGATAACATAACCCTACCATGAACATTGAATAACCCCTTCTCCTTCTTTTTCTTAGGCTGAGATGATTGATGAATGGTGTCACCAAACAAGAAAGCCGGCTTAGAATATGTCTCATTCGCAAAGGAAGTGAGAGGTTCGCCGCTTATCAAAGACGTCTACATTTGTTCCCCTTACCCGGCTATCAATAATTGGCGTGTGCTGGACATCTTCTTATCATATTGGAGAAACTCAGTGTGCGATAAGTCTTCTAGATAATTGGTATACAAAAGTATAGTAGTAGATCCCATCAATTCAGCCAAATGATCCATACCCAAGTCAACTTCAAAGCCACAAATAAGGAGTCAACAAATCTGATGAAGATGAGAGATAAGCATATTTTATGTGCCAATCTTACCAAACAGACGAAGAATGTGCCAATTTGTCAAAACAGACGAAAAGTGCACCGACTCAGAAAGTGTGTCGACTCGCCAATAATTGAAAAAATATGCCAAAATGGTTGTTTCCACTCTGAATGAGGAAAAGTGTGCCAATGTGACTGTTTCCGCTCTGAACGAGGAAAAATGCGTCAAAGTGGCTATTTCTTCTCTGAGCGAGAGAAAAGTGCATGTGTACATGTGTCTCTTTATTCAATGTCTTCATTCTTCTTCGTTCTTCGTTCTTCTTCTTCTTCTTCTTCTTCTTCTTCTTCTTTCTTTCATCTTTTTGCCATTTTTAAAAGCTTACATTGTACATATAAAAGAAAAAGAAAAAGAAAGAAAATAGGGAAGAAGAAGACAGCCGCCATGCCTATCAGAGGAGGATGTGCTACATCTTCTGATGTGACTCTCAACGGCGGCATATTTAGCCGTTCTCTAGCGGGCTGAGTCATTGTTTGCCTCACCAGTGACCTCGCCGTCATTGCCCGAGAAGAAGAAGCCACTCCTTTATCCTTGTTGTCCTTGCTACTCGTCTGAGATTTCCTTGGGGCCATTGCTAAAAGCTTCGAAGGAAGAAGAAAGCTAGAGCTTTCTAAGGAAGGAGGAGACGAAGAGATTTGAGAGCAATGAAAAAAAATATTTCTTCTCAACCCGCTTATATATAGATTTGGGGGGGTGGGGGAACTCTTCGACTGCTCATCGAAATTCTAGCAGCAAATCATACCTACAACCACATTAGCAAAACTATTGGGATTCTGTCCTGAGTGCGCACACAAATATCTCAACAACTTTTATGCTTCTTATTCAAAGTATTTTTAATTCATATAAATGAATTCAAAAACTTTGAAGGGGGTCTTGTAGAAGCATAAAAAGTGCGCCTTATGAAGATGGCACAATTTTCTACAATTAAACTTAACAGAGGAAGAATGACGCACTTTTTCTTTATTTTTGAGGATAGAGCACTTTATTTCTTTTCAAAAGGTGGCACACTATTCAGAGACAGAAAAGTGGCGCACTTTCAAGTTTCTTTCATCAGTACAGACAGGCGTACAATTTATATGTTTATTCCCCCCCGAATATTAAATACGATAAATCTGACAGGCTGGAACAGAAACCAAAGAATTAGAAGTTATCATTACAGTTGGGTTGCGGCACGCAGACCCAGGTTAACGTTTAGCGACCCAGCCGTTGTGCCAATATCTTTAAAAGTGCGTCGTTGTGCCAATTTCTTCAAAAGTGCGCCGTTGAGCCAACTTCTTCAAAAGTGCGTCATTGAGCCAATTTCTTAAAAAGTGCTCTGTTGTGCCAATTTCATCAAAAGTTCGCCGTTGTGCCATTCTTCAAACGTGCGCCATTACGGCCAATTTTATCAAAAGTGCGCCATCAAGACTACTTCTTCAAAAGAACGCTTGTATAGCCAATCTTTTCAAAAGTACGCCAGTCTCCATACCACTTCTAAAGTGTGCATACTATCCTAACAGACAGTGAGCAGTTATGAGTGTATGTCTTACATGTCATGCTTCTCGTAAAAAGTGTACAAATAACTCTCCCCATGACTTATGCTTTTCTCATATAGGAAGCTACGAGTCAAGCAGGCAACGAGTTGTGTACCCACTCATTCAGAACGTGGGGTGTTAGTCCACCAAAAGTTACGCACAATGGTAAAATAGTACAGACTGTCCAAAGTGCACACACACTCTCATAACGCTCCTAAAATCTATAAATATAGGATCAGTACATCCATTGGAGAGGATATATACATAGAGACAGAGAAAGGGGCTAGAATTTTCAAGTCTTTAAAATTTAAGAATCGAATGAGAGAAATAGAAGCTTCTCATATCGTTGTTGCCAAAGCTTTCTTATTGTTCAACTCTATAATTTGTTAACAACATTCTCTGTATTTTTTTGTCATTGTGTGGTCAAAGGAGTAAAGTAATCGTCCGTAGATCAAATCTCTACAACTATACTTCTCCAGAATCAACTATACTTAGATTCATGTTTATGATCTTTCGTAGTTTTCTTTCTTTTTAATTATTTGTAATACAAAAGTTTCGTATAAAATTTTCTTCGCAAATACACCCTCAGCAGCATCCAGTTCCTTCAGCGTCTGAATTGAATCAACCACTTCATGCTTGGATCGCGGCGCCCGATATGAACTTTGGTGGACTCCTTCGGCTCCAAAAAGAGGTGGCAGGTCTAAGTTATAATATGTGGGGAAGACCCCTCAGAGGACTTCTTTTTCTTCTTTGACATTTGCTGACAAATATCGTAGTGGCATAGTAATTCCTGGTACACCGTCAGGATCTCCGGGTTCTCGACTTCTAATTCTCTGAGTTTTTTATTGCTCGGGGTATACCCTTCATAAGGTTATTCGCCCCAAGGGATTCTGGTGATAGTATTTATATCATGCAAGGCCAATCCTACATCGCCACTAGGTGTAAAGAAAGTCCTCTTGCGAGGGATTTACAATTCCATCAAGGCTACGAAGAGGGGGCGGTTGATCTCCAAACCATGACACGTACCCCATACGAAAAAAATAAATCGGCGGCCCTGAGCTCCCGCTCGTACTTCTTCAGAATCCATATAGTCAAACGATACCAACTGGGGCTATAATGTGCCCAACTAAGAACCCACAGCTGTCCCATATGATAGGTCACGTCCCAGTTCACTTCCAACAAGGTCGGGCTTCAATCCAAGCAAGGAGTACAAGGGTGACTCCTTCGCATTGTAAAACTCTCCTTTGTTCTTGTCGTTGCCACACCGGACATTGCCAAGGAGAGCCCCATGTGGCTCAGGGGTTAAGTTCCAGTCCATCCGCCATGGACCCATCATCACCTTCAGGTCAGACAGAGGCAGGTGACGTTCAAAAGAAGAAAATGTCATCTCTGTCTCACGAAAGGTAAAATACTAGCTCTCCCTGGTCATCCCCATCTCGAACTTAGAAGACTCCAGAACATCCCTAAACAAGAAGTACGGCTTCTTAAAGAAGTGCTTCCCATTTTTAGTGGTAATCTCCCCCGAGTTTATCTGGCTCAACAATAAGGAAGGCGTCTGCTCAGCGATCTTCTGTTAACGTTCAGGAGGAAGATCCTTGTTAGTCTGGGTCTTAACGGCCACAATCAGGTCCCCAAGATTCATGTTCAATGAAAGCAGATCGTGACCGAGGACCAGGTCGCCAGAGGGTGCGGTGGATAAAGTTACTACAAAAACCACAAAGGAGTTCGGTCAGAATCATTGAGAGGAGCTAGTATCAATGTTTCAAAGTAATATACTCATGCGACTGGCTTGCTCATGTGACAGAGCCAAACCATACGACAGGTTGCTTATGCGGCATGGTCACTTATGAGGCCGAGTCAATCCATGTGGCCGAGTCACCCATGCGGCATGGTCAACCTATGTGGCCAAAAAAATCCATGCGACCGTATCACCCATGCTGCTGGGCATGCCCATGCAGCATGTTTATGCGGCTGGGCTACCCATGGAGTAGTGAGAAGTTGGCACATAGACTCATTCATGCGTCCAACTGTGCATATGTGTCTCTGTGTTCAGAACTCTACTTCGTCTTACCCAAATGACCTACCCTTAATCGATGGCTGAACGTCGTCAAAAAATAGAGGAGGGTTAGCCTCGATAGTACGACCCTTCCCCTTGGTCTTGCCCTTGCCCTTCGGGGCCTTCTTAGCAGCAGCGATGGAGGAGGAAGGTTTAGGAGCCATGGCAGCAAGGAAAAAGAAGAGAAGAAAGCTTGAAAGACTTGAGGGTTTATAAAAGTCTCCTCTCTCTCCTCAGACCCCCTTATATAGGTCAAGATATGTGGCTTGTGATAATGATGGCGGTTGTTCGAATCCCAATCCACCTCGATCCACGTAGTAGCAAAAGATGATGGCGACTCCTCGTTTGTTGAGACACTTTATCTCCTCTGAACTTTTGCCTCAGAGTCTGAACCCAAAAGTTGGCACAAAATCCTAAAAAATCTCCTCAAAGATTGAGCTAAAATTTGGCATTTAATGATCTAACAGCCTGGTGAAAGTGCCTATGCGACAATATCTCTATGTGGCATGTCACTCATATGCGGCCAAAAGCGCTCGACCATGCTTCTAGTTCAATATATTCCAAACTTGTCATTTTAAAAACTTTGAAGGGGGTCTTGTAGAAGCATAAAAATCATGCAGAACGCATAGAGCCCATGCACCCTCAAAATAAAATTAGGCCACAGAGGAGCCACATAAAGCACATGCGAGGGCTCGCCCAGCCTGTATAACATCCATGCGGCCCGAAAAACCAAGGAATTTAAGGCCACATAAGTAGATCCCATATTTCCTGAATAACCACGAAGTAAGGGGCCGCATGAGATTCTCTAATACGATATTCTATGCCTGTTAAAAGTTTTAACATGCCACTCGTCATCCAGAGCGCTTCGAGAATCGTGAGAGAGGCGGCGGCTCATGGAAAAAAAAAAGTGACATCAGTGCATTAATGGCTTCGTCAGATGTGCCATGCCACGTGTTTCCTCATATGAGGCTATGGCCCTATGTAGCCTCGTTATTATTCGGCCAAAGTGTCCATTCGACCATGGCCAGACAATATTTTGCATGCAGCCACAACGCCATACGGACGAAGTATCCATAAGACCAAGGCAAAAATAGAGCACATATGCGACCAAGATGTTATGCGGCCAAGACGCTATACGGCCAAGATGTTATGCTGCTTTCAGCTTGTAAGATCTATCCGTTGCAACCAAAAATATCTTCACACAGTTAGTATTAATTATGTGCCCAGCTGACCGTGTCACACATACAATGGAGTTGAAAATAACCCCAAGATCTTATCAACATCAGATCCCAACCGAAGCTACATGAAAGCCTACCTAAAGTATGCGGCTATAGTTACAACCATATTTTGTTGAAGAAGCTCCCTGCGGCAGTTAAACAGAGGCATATGTGACACCTATAGTCCATCAGCATGATGGCTATAAATAGGAGAAACTTGGACGTTCCAAAGCCCGAGCCCTCTTTTCAGAGACCATATCCCCCCCGGCTAGCCATGTACGTGCACATAGGCTCAAGAGAGAGAGAAAAGAGAAGAGGGCATCCTCATTATCTCGTCGGACCATCAACGGAGTAAATGAGTCGCTGCAGTACTCGATCTCCATCGTCACGTTCCCCAAATTAAAAATATTGTACTTAGATTTTATGTCTAGGATTTCTTTTTAGTTTTTGTTGGTTGTTAAGCAAAAGTTTCTTAAACTTACATTAATAGATAACAGCAAAGACGTGCATGGTCCATTGGAGGACGACAACGCCAAGCCAACGGACAAAGATGCTGATGACTGGAAATGACTGGATCGAAAGACTGTTGAATTATCCGCCAATGGCTGGATGACTCGATATTTTACCACGTGTCCATGGATAGTTCTCCAAAGCATTATGGGAGAAGCTGCATTCATTACACGAAAGGAAGACAGCTGGCAATAAGGCATTTTTGATTCGCCAACTTGTCAACTCGAAGTACACGGAGGGTGCACCAGTGGCACAATATCTGAATGAGGTTCAGTACATCATCAATCAACTGTCTGCGATGAAGATGGTGATTAAGGATGAGCTTCAGGCCCTTCTGATTTTGAGTTCTCTATCGAAAAACTAGGAGACGTTGGTGGTGTCTGTGAGCAACTCTGCTCTAGATGGAGTTGTTATGATAAAGGCAGTCAAAAGCATCTTGTTGAATGAGGAGGTCCGATGTAAGCAAGTGGAATTATCGCAGGAGTCCGCTCTGGTAGCTTCCTACAGGAAGAAAAGACTCAAGTCACAAGCAAGGACATGGGAGAGTTCTTAGGATCTTGCGACTGTGGACCGCAAGGAGGGCTACTATTACTGTGGCAAAATATGTCATATCAATAGGAACTACATGAAGCTCAAAGCTGAGAAGGCCAAAGGCAAGGACGATCAGGAGGATCTCACGACTATGGGAGATCTCATCATCGCAGCAACCGATATAGAAGAACCTTTTGGCATGTGTCATGATGGCGATTAGGTTATAGATACAGGGGCGTCATATAACGCCACTCCACATAGGAGGATCTTCACGTCATACCGTGGTGACATGTTTGGACATGTGAAGTTGGACAACAAGGAGACAACTGCAGTTGTAGGCTTTGGTGAAAAGCTCCCCAAATGGATGATTAAACGTAGCTTGGTGAAAAGCTCGTTCTCATGGGTGTACGATATGTACCTATAGAAGCATAAAAAGTATGCATCCCCAAATTGGTGATTAAACCCAGGTTTAGTAGAAGCAGTGGCGTACTACTCTTCAGACTCCAAAAGATGTGCTTTACTTCAGTAGCGTACTCAATGTGCTTTGCTTCAGCAACGTATTCCATATGCGTTGTCTAAATGGCATACTTTTCTCATCGAGATCCAACACAACATAGTGGCATACAATGCCACTATTCATCCAAGTATTAAATAAGATAAACCTGACGGTTGTCAGTCTGACCCAATAGTTGAAGAGATCAAGGCATTTAATGCAGAAGATTATTGGCACACCAACCCAGGTTGTCGTTTAGTGACCGAGTAAAGTTACCATTTCATTTTTTATACGCTGACCATCTGGCTTTATCTCAGTACACCAAGGGTCTTACTTTTCTATAATATGCCAAGATCGCTACTTCATCAGAGTACGCCAGCGTTGCCACATCAAAAGTTTCCTCAACCTGACAGAACAAGGCATTAAATGCAAAGGATTGCTAGTACGTTGACCCAGGTTATCATTTTATGACCAAAGTTGCTACCACAGTCCAAGCATGCTACTAATGCTACTTTGCTATGATACGCCAATAGTGCTACTTCGAACAGAGTACGTCATTGATAATATCTCTTTCGAAGACTTGGATACTCTAGCAATAGTACGCCAATGGTGCTACCGCTCACTGAGTACTTGAACATGGGTCCTTCACCCTGAGTGGGCCAGTATGACTATCTCAACCTGAGTACATCAGTATGGCTACCTCAACTTGATTACACTAGTATTGCCATCTTCTCCAGAGTACGCCAGTTGTTATCTCAACTTCAGGCTCTCCAACAACTGCTAAGGAACGGTTGTGCTGATGTGTCATACATGCCATGTCCTTTATAGACGTATACAAATAATTGCCCTCGTGACCTGAGCCTTCCTAGCATAGGAATCCATGTGTCAAGCTATCAGTGATTTGTGCACCCACTATCCATAATGTGGGTTACATTCTCTCAGAATATACGCGTATGACAGTGAGCGCAGTGAATATTGCTTGTTCATACGCACACACTTTAGTAACCGTTCCTAGTGTTGGAACCTTATAAATATGAGATCATTTCCATCTCTAAGGGAGAGGTCTTCTGACACTCAAGAACAGAATGAGAGACGCAGGAGCTTGTTGTGCCGTTGTTGCTAAGGCTTTTTCGCTGCTCAATTCTCCAAGTTGTTCGTAACATTTTTGCATTTTTTCATGACCGTCATGTGGTCCAAGGAGTAAAGTGATCGACTGTAGATCAGATCTCTACAGCTATACTTTTCCAGAATAATTGTACTTATATTTTTGTTTAAGATCTCTTGTACACTTTTCTTTTAATAGTTTATAATACAAAATTTTGTATAAACTTTTGTTCATGCAAACAGTACAGAGTTTGCGCTATAACTTAGTTTCGGTAGGGAGGCTGATGGATGATGGTTGTCGCAGTCTTTTGGGGATAAAGATTGGATGCTTATGAAGGGTTCCAAATAGCTGGCTCGAGGAGATTTATTTTGTGGCATGTACAAGCTCACGCCGCTGAGGTGTACAGGCAGGACACATACACTGAATAGAGGCTCGAGGGGTATTTGACAGGAAGTGGATCCTCGAAAACATGTCTTAGAGGGGCTTCAAGATACTTTGAGGATTACGGAGTATTCGGTCGTCGAGACAAACTGACTAATGGTGATGAGTCAAAGATTCAGGGTCAGTTTGTCGGTACCATGACAGCTGGTCGGTCTCTAGGTGAGAATTATTTTATGAATCTGGTTTTGGCGACTGGTGATTTCCTAAAACTTCGCGAAGCGACATCGGTTTTAGCAGTTCGAAGCCAGGGAGGAGATCAAGGTATATAGCAAACTTAATCTGAGATGAGAGCATCATCATTCACACAGTCCATGGGGAGTTGTGGGTCATTGACGATATACAATGTACGTGATATTCTGTTCGAGGACGCATGTGCATGGGGAGCTTCAAGTTCGGACACGAAGATGGGCAGATTCAGGAGTTTGAATCTCGGAAAAATTACACCGTCCGCTTGGTTGGGCCAGCCAAGGGTGAAGAAGCTCATCGGAACGTTAACACATTTTGGTGGAATAAAGAAGTCGGGGACAGGAAGCCAAGACTCACGGTGAGACTAATCGTCAGGGACTTAGGTCGTGGTCGTGTCATTGATATCGACAGGATCCCAGTGGTGCAGGAGGTGCTACGCATGGCAGCTAGCGTCGACGTGACGGTCGAGGAGCTGGAGACGACAGAAGATGCAAGAAAACTCGGGGGATCGGAGATCGGTGGCATGGGAGAGTAGAAACTCTATCACGGGACAACAAGCTTGGAGTCCAGTTAAGAAACTATGGGGTCAACACCCACTCATTAAACTGGAGGGGGAGATTATTGGGGTCTAGTCTGGATTTAGTAAATTTTGAAGCCAAAATATGGCCAAAATTAGATTTGATATAATTTGAAAATCTACATTAAATGTAAGATTTGATTTGATTTAATTTTAAATTTGTATCAAATATTTAATTTGACCATATTTGGATGCCCATAATTGGTGTTGGACTATTTTAGGTGTAATATGATTCTTATTTTAGTGTTTTCCTATTTAGGAAATCTTATTATGACCTAAAATATGATTTCTTACCCTATAAATATAAGAGGAGAGTGGAGGCATAAAGCATGCACAAATATGGAGATTCGAGGTGCTCGTCCACAAGAAAATTTAAGAGAAAGTCTGTGCTTCGCTCTTAGGGTTCTTCTCCATATAAGACAAAAGGAAGAACAAAAGGAAGAAGAGATCTAATATGGTGTTCGTAGATTGGTTGGTTATCTCAGGTGGGTTGGCAAACGCTTCCGCGATGCGCCCAACACATGCACATGCATCGCATCTGTGCACCGTCTGGACCGTCCCGCTCCACGCGTCTGCACTGCACCCAACCACCACTCCATTTAAATTCTCCAAAGAGGAATTAAATAACGTCGAGGGGTTTCGAACCCACGACCTCCCCGCCGGTTGCATCAGTCTTAACCGTTAGGCTAAACGTCATTTGCAATATATATATATATATATATATATATAATAAAAAATTGACTCTTTTTTTATGTGCTCCTCTCTCGGAGTTTCCTCGGTTGTGCGTCTATCTCTCTCTCCCATCATGTCACACCTCTCTCTCCTGTCGCGTCTCTCTCTCCCTTAGATGAAATAAAATTGTTTGCTAGTATAACATTTTTCGATTAAGAAAATATAAAAAAATAAAGTCAAAATAAATTAGTGCTTAGAAATAAATATTTCTAATCTTTTTTTCTTTTGAAAGAAAATAATTTAAATCATCATAAAATCATAGGATGGCAATCTTAATGATTAAAAGTGTAGGATTCAAGAATGTGTTTTAAGATACACTGAATCTTCTCGATCAAATGGTCAAAATTGATCAAAATGCCTTGTATGACTTGGCTGAAATGACATTTAAGTTTAAGATTCTAATTATATTGGGTTAGATATTTGTAATTAAAACTAAAATAGACGACCAAGATTACGTATAGAAAATAAATTTTTGTGACTAATTTATACATTTTTTTTTCCTTTATATGTTATAAATTTTTTGGATTAGAAATTTACTAGACGATTTTGACTCCATTGAACCCAAATTCTAGCTATACCACTTGTTACAAGTACCAAAGTAAAAAAATAATCCTCTGATATTATTAAAATATATATAAAAATTTAAATTATATTAAAATAATTTAATTAGTATTTATTATAGGCATATTTTTAAAACTTTAGATATATCTTATTTAAATATACTTTAAATATCAAATATATTTTAATTATGTTTTTTTATAGATATGTTTATAGGTTTTGGATATATGTTCAGGTAGTTAGATTTTTTTTTTTTTTTTTACTTATGTGCGGATATGCATTCACGGTAATTGGAATAAATTTAGGATTGTTTTTCTTAATTATGTGACATACGGTTTAGACGGCTCATTTTGACCTATTTTCAACCTCTTTACGACAGTAGAGATTATCAATGAAAAACTTTCATGAAGTTGAATGTTGATTCAAAATAATTTATATAATACACTAATCTTATATTAGATTAGATTAGATTAACTTGAACTTAAATTAGATTAAATTTTAGATTAGTTTATATTAACTTAAATTATATAAAGTTTTATGTAACTTTCATTAGATTAGGTTTAAATGAAATTTTTAGTTATAAAATTTTAGACATAAGAAACATACATTCAAACTATGTTTTAAATAGTAGATTTTTTTTTCCGTACTAAACGTCAAGTTTGATTAGATTAACTTAAATTTTAGCTAGACTAAATTTCAAATTTAAATGATAGATTAATTTTTTTAATTTAATTATAGTAGATTCAATTTTAACTTGGATTAAATTTAAATAAGAATAGGCAAAGTTGACCTATATAAAATTTATATAAATTACATTTGATTAGTTTAAGTTCAATTTTAAGCTAGAAAAAAATAAATAAAAAAAAGTTGGAAAAAAACCGTGTAGTCCCGCCATTTCAAATTTCTCTCGTGTAATGTAGCCTGTGAGAAGCAATTTGATGTATGGTGTTGAAGAGAAAATTCATTGTATATAAATCATGTCCATAAATCATGTTCTCAATTTGAATGTAGCTTGTGAGATTGTGGGTTGCACTGTGGTACTTAAAATTCTATGTACGTCTTTGTTTGTCTATGGCTATGTGGTTATAGTGGTTTTTTTTTATCATATATGGTTGTAATCTTACTTACTTCTAAATGGGGGTGATCCTATCCAATTATTCATTGCCCAGCCAAAATCTAGATTTTGAGAAGTGAATTCTTTTTCACTTCGTAATCTTGTTGAGATTGTGGGTTGCACTGTGGTACACTAAGCAAACTCAGATTATTTTGTTGTCTATTTGGGATAATATATAGTAAACATATGTTCACAATGTTAAGCATATTTTTCATAACCAGAACAAACAACAAACAACAACAAAAACACAACATTGACATAATCTTTGGTAATAATAGGCCACATCACAGGTAAATTAAATGAGGCAATGCTTCTTGCAACGTAGTCGTAGTCGACCCACAAAAAGGAAAAAACAAATCCTTAGATTAGAAGTACATATTTATCTCTTTTCTTTGTTCCTACTCTAAAGTTCAGCTTGACCCAACTCGAGGCCAAACCCTTTCTTATCCCCATCATATCATTACCTAATAACCCACACACACCCACTCCTATAAATACAGCAATGTGACTTCCCTAGCTTCATCACACAGTGCCCTACTGGCCTCCAGAGACCTCCTTGCACACTATAGGGAAGAATAGAGATGGCATCAACAATCTCAGCAGCAGCAATGCTTCTTTCCTTGAGCATGTTACTGCTACTTCCTGCGCTTTCTAGCGCCAGCGTAACTCGGCATTATAAGTTTGATGTATGTATGCATGCATGCAAATACAGTTAGGATCCGTTTGGTTCACTGTAATATAATGGTAATCGTAATGGAATCGAATGAAAAAAAAAAATATTTTTTTTCATTCGATTCAATTACGATTACGATTATATTACAGTGAACCAAACGGACCCTTATTACCGGTAGTTTTGCTTAAGAGAGTAAGAACTGATTGTAAAATTGTTTCATATATAGATACGGCTGCAGAACGTGACGCGACTGTGCCACACGAGGAGCGTCGTCACTGTCAACGGCCAGTTCCCAGGGCCCAAGATCGTCGCGAGAGAGGGCGACCGGGTGGTCGTCAAGGTGGTGAACAATGTTCAGAACAATGTCTCTCTTCATTGGTATTTACACACACACACGTACTTTTTGATCCATTGTTAATAGTACTGTTGCATTGATTTGATGATGGAGATTTGTCATTGTGACCACAGGCATGGAGTGAGGCAGCTGCAGAGCGGGTGGGCCGATGGGCCCGCATACATCACCCAATGTCCAATTCAGACGGGTCAGAGCTACGTCTACAACTTCACGATCGTGGGCCAGAGAGGAACTCTCTTCTGGCATGCCCACATCTCTTGGCTAAGGGCTACTTTGTATGGTCCCATCATCATCCTCCCTAAGCTCGGAGTTCCCTACCCCTTTGCTAAACCTTACAAGGAGGTCCCCATCATTTTCGGTAATTAATGGATACTTTACACACGCTTGCATGGCACGAGCCTCATATCTGGCCCACCTAACTTGTTGAGAATTACAGGGGAGTGGTTTAATGTGGACCCAGAGGCTGTCATAGCCCAGGCTCTCCGAACAGGTGGAGGCCCAAATGTTTCCGATGCTTACACAATCAATGGACTTCCAGGCCCATTATACAATTGCTCTAGCAAAGGTATATACCATTTTTATTTCTTGTATCTTCAATTGTAAGGTTACAAAAGACAGACTTGTCAATTGGGTCGGGCCGGACTGGCACGAGTTCGAACAAAAAAATTGGCTAATGTGCCGGTCCAACACCATTAATCATGGGCCTAGTCCAGTATATCGGTCGTGTCGGATCACATATATTGGTCCATAAAACAGGCCTGATCCGATCCAGTGCATGGGTCCGAAAGGTCCGACACACCCAAATTTTGTGCCGGACCAGACGGACCCGTCCCACCTGACAGCTCTACAAATGACTATCATGTGCGTAATTGGTTTTTACCAAAACACAAACAAACTTTGGAATGTTAACAAATGTTAGTCTGAGTGTTATTTCAGATACATTCAGGCTGAAGGTGAAGCCCGGGAAGACCTATCTCCTCCGTCTCGTCAACGCTGCACTCAACGATGAGCTCTTCTTCAGCATCGCGAACCATTCCCTCACCATCGTGGACGTCGATGCCAACTACGTGAAGCGGTTCGCTACCGACACCCTCCTCATTACACCCGGCCAGACCACCAACGTCCTCCTCCACACCAAGCCACAGTCCCCGAATGCCACCTTCCTCATGGCCGCGAGGCCCTACGCCACGGGCCTCGGCACCTTCGACAACACCACCACCGCCGGCCTCCTCGAATACCGCCACCCAAATACTAGCACTACTACTACTTCATCTACCAATCCCCCACTCTACAAACCAACTCTCCCTTCTCTCAACGACACAAACTATGCAACGAATTTCAGTAGCAAGTTACGTAGCTTGGCCAGCCCGAAGTTCCCTGCCAATGTTCCCCAGACCGTCGAGAGGAAGTTCTTCTTCACCGTCGGCCTCGGGACGAGCCCGTGCCCAAAGAACCAGACATGCCAAGGGCCCAACGGGACAAAATTTGCTGCGTCGGTGAACAATGTGTCATTTGCACTGCCAGCCACAGCTCTACTGCAAGCACATTTCTTCCAGAACACCAATGGAGTTTACACTAGTGACTTCCCTAATCGCCCACTAAACCCGTTTAATTACACCGGCACTCCTCCTAATAACACTTTCGTCGGCAACGAGACCAAGGTGGTGGTGCTCTCCTTCAACACGAGCGTGGAGCTGGTGATGCAGGACACCAGCATTCAGGGCGCCGAGAGCCACCCGCTGCACCTGCACGGCTTCAACTTCTTCGTGGTGGGCCAGGGGTTCGGGAACTACAACTCGACCAAGGATCCGGCTGGGTTCAATCTGGCTGACCCGGTCGAGAGGAACACCATTGGAGTGCCGGCTGGGGGATGGGTCGCAATTCGATTCTTCGCTGATAACCCTGGTAAGTCCTATTGTAGTCAACATTTATTATTATTATTATTATTATTTTGCGATGTCAGACGCTTACAACAACATGACAGGTGTGTGGTTCATGCACTGCCACTTGGAGGTCCACACCAGCTGGGGATTGAGGATGGCGTGGGTGGTGATGGACGGGATGCTTCCCAATCAGAAGCTGCCACCTCCACCGTCGGATCTTCCCAAGTGCTGAGGATTGGCCATGGACAAAATACAAAGTTATTAACTGATGTTTCGAATTTTGCATTGATTTGTGTTTAGTTCCTTTCTCCTTTTTGGTTGTCAATTGGAGAACAAGGGACTTCATTTGGGCGTGCTGTTGTTTATTTATTTATTTTGTTGTATGAAACAAAGTTGGAGTTTTTTTTTTTTTGAGAGAAACAAAACTATATAATGCTATTTCTTTTCTAATTTGCACAGGTTCTTGTTCATGCTGTCACTCCTAATGCACAAGAATACCATTGAAATGAAAACTCTGAAAATGATACAAAAGCTCTCGAGCAAAGTTTGAGAGTTGAGCTTTTTTTGCTCAAGAGCAGAAGGTCAAGCTTAAGAGTAGTTTCGTTAGATAAAAAAAGGTCCAAACATGACCTTAGAGATATTGGACTTGTGAACTCCCGAATTGGATCATTTTTATTTATATATTATATAATAAATATCTTATGATGACTTTTCAAATTTAATACAAAAGTTCATTTAAATACTTTCAGATTAATAATATGTTTGTTGTTACGACTCGCTCCTGCTTTTCAAAAAACGAATACGTAGCCAAGCTTAGCCTACGTTGTAGTATCGACAGTAGTACGATGTCTATACGTCAATAGAATCTCAATTCAACATTTGATCACATAACACTATATTTAGTTCATTCACGATATACCTATGGGAATACAACATATCAAGATATAACTATCCTTCTTAAATGGATACAAAATTCATTAGTACACAGAGCCAAAATTCGAGAACAAACCAACAAAATATTTAAGATAATATTTCAGAATTCTACAGGATCCAATCTAGTTATCTAACAATTCCAAACTTCCACATCCCATCGTAGGTCAATAATGTACGGTACACTACCAAAATAAGTCAAATCAGCAACGAATTTAGCAACTCCAGAAAATGACGTCGCTAATATTATTGAACTTATAGACGTCGCAATACGTCGTTGTCGGCGACATTCCGCAACATGTAACGACTAGAGTTAGCATTATGAAAGCTTACGTCACTAGGAGTCGGTGCACATCGCTAATTGTTTAATAATGTCACGTCCAAATTTTCGCTAAATCGATAATCGTACACCGGACGTGATGCCGTGCGAGCGTAAGGCGCGTCCGCAGAATGCCTAGGCATAATGATATACTTTAGAAATATATGCAACAGAGTACGCAAATGAGATATCACACCTTGAAATGAAGAAAAGTTCAATTTATTGATAATGAACATCTAGTTACAAACTCTTGACTCAAAAGTGAAAAGGGTGTAAAACCCCTATTTCTAAAAATCGTATTTATTATTTTTTTATTAATTAATAATTTAATTATAGTAATTATGTGCTAATTAGGAGAAATAGATTTTTATTAATTTTTATTTTAGGTGTTGGTGCACTTAAAGGATTTATGGGACCATCAGGAATTTTTCGAAATTTATTCCATGTAGGAGACCCCTTGAGCAGTTGCTAGCTTAACGGTGTGCATTATTATAATCTAGAATTTTTTTCTTATGAGTATATATATATATATATATATATATATATATATATATATATATATATATATATATATATATATATATATATTTAAAAAGAAAAAGGAAAAGAAAAGAAAAAAAAAAGAATAAACTAATAATACTAATAATAACTATACTAATAACAATCCAATTCCAACAAAGAAAAACTTACTAGCAAACTTAGCAAGCAAACCATTAAAACATAACCATTCCACAAACCCAGCCAGCAACCACATTCCCTTTATTCCACAACACAGCCAAACCAGGAAGACCCCCCCACCCCCCACGCGGCTTTAAACCAAACCGAATCCACTCTCTCTCTCTCTCTCCCTTTCATATATATATATATATATATATATATATATTATTCTATTTATAAAATCCTAAACCTAAACATCCAAACCCTTCTCCTTCCCATCTAGACCTAGAGAGAGCCGCCACCGCAGCCGGAGAACCCCGCCAGGCTGTCCAAACAAATCTCGACGACCGCGACCCCGCGCACTACAGATTCCCACAGGAGGTACTTGTGTTCCGGAGTTATTTTCCGTCGACTCGCTCAACCAAACGCCGTCCATTCTTCACCGGTATGCTCACCCCTTAACCCTTTTCCATATTTGTATAATCGTAGACCTCGAACAACGTGCAACCATAGGCGAAAATAGCGCCAAAGTTGGCGGACACAGACCGAATTCTGGAATCACAGAAAACTGCGGTGACCACCCATGTTTTGGAGTTCGTATCTCCCACCACAGAGATCCGAATTCGATGATTCTTTTTGGTATGCGTAGAACACTTGACCTAGTTTAATTTTTGTTAAATAACCCTAGATTATTAACTGCTGTAGACAGAATTAAATTCGTCACAAAATCCCGCGAATCCACTTTTTCCAGATTTTTAAAAGTTGTGAAACGGAGCACGCTCCGCCAAACGGGACCGCCCCGTCGTGTACCAAGTATACCAAATGGTGCGCACAGCATAACTGGACACGTAAAACTTCGTGAAAACTGATTCGGACGTGTGTGCGTGCCGGAATCAGCCCGTATCCACGGACACACACCGTATCGCAACTTTATGGAAGTCGCACGCATTTTCTGCACGCTCGTCAGATTGCGACGAAACTTGCGCCACTGGACTCGTGGTAACGCGCTGGTCCTGTAACCCAATTTTCACGCAATTCTGAGACAGTTGACCAAGTCGCCAATTGGCGGGCCCTACAGTTGACTTTTTGGACGAAATTGTGTTCGGCTCATCGGAATTCACATTTGGACATATCGTTGGGTTCGTATTGACATCTAGAGTTGTTTGACCTATAAATTTGTCCTATTTAGAGACTATTACCCTTGGCACGCTTTTCGGTGCAAAGTGGGCCACACGTGGATCCCACTTTTACCCGAAATTACTATTTTGCCCCCTGTGTCCAAATTGGACGAAAGGGAAGTGCTTTCTAGCTATTTTGCTTATTCTGGGAACGTTGGTAATATTTATTTCAGCATCCGGAGACGTTCATTCTGAGACCGTAGCTTCTGACTCTTGGTGTTGACATCGGAACACTATATTTTTACAGCTTTCTTGCCAGGCAAGATACCTTACCAAATTGCTTACAGTATTTTGCATGCTTAGTATATTTATGTACATTTATTGTATTCTGTTTATTCTTGCATGTGTAGTTTTCTTTCAGTCATTACTATGTATTAGATATGTTGACACACACATGGCACTTAGTATCATGAGAGGACAATCATTAGGCGTATGGGCTTTTAACCACTCTGGTAAACCGTAGTATATAGTTCGCACTACGGGCGTGTGTCGCGCTGGTCGCTACCCCAGAGGTATATCGATTTCTGTAGAGTCGCGCTGGTCGCTACCCAGAGGTATGTCAATTTTTGATGTCCATTAACGGGTGTGTGAGTTGTGAGGCTTAGATCGAGTAGCCTACCCTTGCCCATACGTCGAAAAGTTGTCCTCATTGCATTCAAATAGATTGTCTTGTACAGCATACTTATTTATTTTCAAACATTATGCATGTTCACTGTATTCAAATTGGCTTGCTTCTATGTATCTTGTTATGTCCCTCTGAGGACCTGGTCCCTTGCTAGGTATAGGCGATCAGGAGTATCCGCAGGAGTACGGGCCTGGACCTGACGCATTCCTTTCTGTCGAGGAGGTCTTACCTTCTAAGCATCGTTGATTAGCTAGCGATGGATTCTTTTAGCTGATGCACTTCTGTCTTCATATTATTTTATATTGGAGATTTTATACTTCTCTCTCATTTTAGTTTTGGATATAGTCATTGCTAGTGGATTTGTCTCCACCCGACTATTATTTGGTTATTTCAGACTCCTTCTTCTAGTTTAGTACTTCTTTTTTATGACTTGTTGTGTGGATTAGATTAGCATATCTGTGACTTGTGACATTATATATACCACATGTGAGTTTATATTCATTTTACAGTGTACGTATGGGTTATGGTTTCCATATATTGGAGTTGCCATATCCATGCGGCTGGCATGCCTACGTGTCCTAGTCCTACGTATTTTGGGACTGGAGCGTGACATGTTTTTGTGGTGGCCCATGCAGGTCGAGTTAGCCGTTTCGGTTACGTAACTGTACCGAGCGGGCCTGCACCTAGGATTAGAATTTTAGATCTCATCCACACTTGACTATAACTTACCTTCCTTCCAACATGTCCTACTTAAGTGCTTGCATCCTGCTTGATTGATGTACTCTTCTTAATCCTTCGTCCATCTCTTGCAGATAGATGAATTTGCATAACGGACATGCCGCCACCGGGGACAACACGTCTCCAGGGGACGACGACCAATCACCAGTGGTGACCTCAACGATACCTCTTCTTCCCGGACCGGATGGACTGACTAACAATCAAATTCCATCAACTCCTTCCACGATACCTAATAGGACTTTTCCAGCTCCACTAGCACCGCAAAATGGCCAAACACAGCTGTTCCAATTCTTTCAGATGATAATACAGGAACAGAGGCAGCAAACAGCATAGCAGAGGCTAGAATTTCTGGCAGCACTTGAGAGAATGGCTGCACTAGCCCATGTACCAACTCATGCACTAGTTTCAGTACCACAAGCTCGGGTTGGTTCAGTCAAGGACTTTGTGCAAATGGGTCATAAGCCATATAAGGGCAATGAGAGTCCAGAGAAGACCACGAACTGGATTGCCAATACCAAGAAGTTGTTAGAGGCATCACAATTACCTTCTGACCTATGGCTGATAGGAGTAAGGACTCAGTTAGAAGGCAACGCGCATCACTGGTGGGAATCAATGGAGCGCCAGTTGGGTACGCGTCAGACTTGGGAATAATTCTTGGAGTGCTTTGAGAGGAAGTACTTCCCGGATACCGTAAGGGACGCATTGTACGATCAGTTCCTCCATCTAGAGTAAGGGGACAAGACGGTTGATGAGTATGATGCAGAGTTTAGCCGTCTCAGTAAGTATGGCACAGTCCTAATACCTAATGACTTAGAGAAGGCTAAGAGGTTTCACCGCGGGCTGACTCAGGAGCTCCAGCACTACACTAGCTCCCAGTCCCAGATCTCTTATGCCGAGCTATTGACAGAGGCCAGGATCCAAGAGGCCATCAGCAAGGGAAACAGAATTCAACAAAGAATTTATCAAGGACCAGTAAGGACACAACAAGGAGGACCCATTAGACACCCTTTGACACGCCAGCAACCAGATAATGCTGTACCATATCCAACCAAGAAGCTCCGTACTTGTCACTTTTATGGTATACCAGGTATATTCATAGAGATTGTCGTCGTCGATTGGGACTGTGCATGGTATGTGGATCAAGTCACCATCAAGCTCGAGAATATCCTCAGCAGAACCCGGGGTCTATGGCATTAGAATCAAGAACACCGCATACACCCTCAAGTATAGGAGACCAAAGGGACCCACCATCGCTTCTACAGTCTGCACAAATGGAGGGGACTAGACCCCAGTTGAACAACCAAGGACAAGGCCAAGCACTCATTATGACAAGTATGGGAGAGCGGGCACAGGAAGCCGTAGATACAGGTACGACCTTTTAGTTATAACTGTCCTTGCATACTCATAACCCCATTGTGACACAAGATCTTATATGTACAAATAGCTGTAGAATTATATATATGGTAGTTTAGCAGTTATGAGGATGTATGTATATTTTACCCAGGTGGCATACACGCGATGCTAATGGATGACATGAGTAGCAGTAGTAGTATTCTTCCCTATCCTTATCTCGCCCTCTTGGGTGACTCATCTTCTCCTTTTATATTCGTTTGTTATCTCGTGCTTAACTCTTCCTATCATAGTCGTATCTTTCGTGCCATTATGAATTGTTGATTTATATCAACCTTATCCTTATTTTGTTAGTTAAAACATAAATGTGTTAGTAATGCTTGATAACTAAGGATGAGTTCTTAATATGTATATGCACTATAGCAAGATCTGTATTCTTTATTAGTTTAACCCATAAGTAGCACCATGTAGCCTAGTAGAAATTGTTAGATCACTTGAGCTAGAACATAGTCCTAATAGTTAGTTAAGACCTTAAGTGTTTCCCTAAAAACCTAGACTATGCCTAGGAAAGAGTTGAAGGCACTTGTTATGAACTGATAACTATGACAAATCGCTGGCGAGGTAGCGACAGTTACAGCCAGACGATTTTGGTAGAGTAGTCGAATTACTTACAGCCATACTGGCCAGGTGGCGTGGCAGTATTAGACTACGATACTTGACGGTTATGGAAAAAAGTCATAGCTATGAGATTCCAGACAGGTATCCCAAGATTCTCGACCCAATAAATGTATTTGTCTTACAAACATAGACAATAGCTTCAAAGAATGTGACTACTAGTAGAATTTTTGTAAGTTGGGTAGTGTAGACGAGTTAGAGGATGATAAAATAGTGGATGGACAAGAGATGAGGAAGTGTTAGAATGGTAGACCATGAGTTTTAGGAGTCCTGCTAGATACCAATATAGTGTAATAGCTATAGCTATCATTATGAATATGGGTTTGTGTCAATTTCGAGGACGAAATTTTTGTAAGTTGGGTAGAATGTAAAACCCCTATTTCTAAAAATCGTATTTATTATTTTTTTATTAATTAATAATTTAGTTATAGTAATTATGTGCTAATTAGGATAAATAGATTTTTATTAATTTTTATTTTAGGTGTTGGTGCACTTAGAGGATTTATGGGACCATCAGAAATTTTTCGAAATTTATTCCATGTAGGAGACCCCTTGAGCAGTTGCTAGCTTAACGGTGTGCATTATTATAATCTAGAATTTTTTTCTTATGAGTATATATATATATATATATATATATATATATATATATATATATATATATATATATATATATATATATATACAAATATATATATATATATATGCATATATATATTTAAAAAGAAAAGAAAAGAAAAGAAAAGAAAAGAAAAGAATAAACTAATAATACTAATAATAACTATACTAATAACAATCCAATTCTAACAAAGCAAAACTTACTAGCAAACTTAGCAAGCAAACCATTAAAACATAACCATTCCACAAGCCCAGCCAGCAACCACATTCCCTTTATTCCACAACACAGCCAAACCAGGAAGACCCCCCCACGCGGCTTTAAACCAAACCGAATCAACTCTCTCTCTCTCCCTTTCATATATATATATATATATATATATATATATATATATATATATATATATATATATATATATATATTATTCTATTTATAAAATCCTAAACCTAAACATCCAAATCCTTCTCCTTCCCATCTAGACCTAGAGAGAGCCGCCACCGCAGCCGGAGAACCCCGCCAGGCCGTCCAAACAAATCCCGACGACCGCGACCCCGCGCACTGCAGATTCCCACAGGAGGTACCTGTGTTCCGGAGTTGTTTTTCGTTGACTCGCTCAACCAAACGCCATTCCGTCTTCACCAGTATGCTCACCTCTTAATCATCTTCCATATCTGTATGATCGTAGACCTCGAACAACGTACAACCATAGACAAAAATAGAGCCAAAGTTGGCAGACACAGACCGAATTCTGGAATCGCAAAAAACTGCGGTGATCACCCATGTTTCGAAGTTCGTATCTCCCACCACAGAGATCTGAATTCGATGATTCTTTTTGGTATGCGGAGACCACTTGACCTAGTTTAATTTTTGTTAAATAATCCTAGATTATTAACTGCTGTAGACAGAATTAAATTCGTCACAAAATCTCGCAAACCCACTTTTTCTAGATTTCCAAAAGTTGTGAAACGGAGCACGCCCCGCCAAATGGGACCGTCCCGTCGTGTACCAAGTGTACCGAACGGTGCACACAGCGTAACCGGACACGTAAAAATTCGTAGAAACTGATTCGGACGCGTGTGCACGCCGGAATCAACTCGTATCCGCGGACACACATTGTATCACAACTTTGTGGAAGTCGTGCGCATTTTCTACACGCTCGTCAGATTGCGACGAAACTTGCGCCACTGGATGTAACGCCCCGCTCCGCGTCGGCGTTATGTATCTAGGTGAGTGGGCAGAACTTTGTTCTTTGATTCTTGCACGCCTTAATATTAACCTGAGTTTTTTGCTTGCAATATTTTCATAAGAGAATGATAGAACCTGCCTTGCATGTTAATAAACGAACTCACCTAGCTTGTCTTTGAAACAATGTCTGCTTAACGAGAATCCTGAAACGCTTGCTTAGAATGCATGAACATGTTCACTATCGTCTATGCTTCAAGAGAACCATACTGTGCCTGAACGTGTTCAAGTGATAAGTCGGATTGCCCCGCAACAATGATTTTAAAAGCGCCTTATGGTTCAATTGAAACGTATTTCAGTGAATTATATTCTGATGGTTCGTCTCGTCTGCATACTAGAGTTTATTTGATAGTATTCCATGTATTCGCATGCGGTCGGACAATGGCTATTGGTGGAAAGCTGAACTGCATGTGTCACGGCTGCTACAGAGATAGTGGAAAGCAACCATGAGTCACAGCTGCCTCTAGCATCAGATAAAGAGTCATTGGTATGCTGTACAACCAGCTGCCGATCCTGAGATACTTGGGGACCGCCCTGCATATAGCTAAGTCATTATGTTGGCTTGGATAGTGACTGCCCCTAAGATTGTGCATCGTGTGTCTAGCTTTGCATCAGACCCTCGAGTCGTACAAGACACGCTGCGCACACCCTGAAATATGAACGATGGCTTGCTTGCTTATTGTATATGAAACTCTGTTTCCAAACATGTTTTCAAACAATGTAATATGACTCTGCTAGCGAACTGCATAAAACGAACCTAGGTAAAACTAGAAAGATCACTAGTAATGTAATGTTTTATAACATGATTACTTAGTGTTGGTTTGAGTGAATGCTTGTTTCTGTTCAGTTGTTTTATCTCACCAGTACTTGTATAAAGTGCTAACCCACCAACAGTTTACTTGCTTGCAGGTACTGGATCGTCCGAGGGAGCGATAGGAGTGCCACAGTCCCCAAGACCCAGAATCCTGGTTTCGATTGTTGCCCCAAGAATGCTATCGTATAAGAGGGCATAATGTATGGAACGAACGTGTGCCTTTGCTAAAGGAAACCCAAGTTGCCTCGATTGTCCCGAACACTCAGTTGGCTAATGCATTGCATTGCAATAAGTCCCTTTCCGCTGCTTACTCGATTGATACGATGATAGCCAACTATCAACTTAAACGATTGGCCTTGCACGGGCGCAACCCCAGGCCCGTGCGGCATCACGTCCCCCGAAAGCTCGAACGGGCCATTCCATTAACTCCTTCCCCTTGCTCGCACCCGCGGGACGGGCGCGGTGATTCGCGTCCGGCGCGCCGAGGCACGGTAACTCGTGTCCGGTTCGATAATTCTGGCCACACGGGGCGGGACAAGGCGGAGCGACGGCCCTGCGAGTCCGGGGCTTTGATACCATGATTCTGCTAGCGAACTGCATGAAACGAACCTAGGTAAAACTAGAAAGATCACTAGTAATGTAATATTTTATAACATGATTACTTAGTGTTGGTTTGAGTGAATGCTTGTTTCTGTTCAGTTGTTTTATCTCACCAGTACTTGTATAAAGTGCTGACCCACTAACAGTTTACTTGCTTGCAGGTACTGGATCGTCCGAGGGAGCGATAGGCGTGCCACAGTCCCCAAGACCCTGAATCCTGGTTTCGATTGTTGCCCCAAGAATGCTATCGTATAAGGGGGCATAATGTATGGAACGAACGTGTGCCTTTGATAAAGGAAACCCAATTTGCCTCGATTGTCCCGAACACTCAGTTGGCTAATGCATTGCATTGCAACAAGTCCCTTTCCACTGCTTACTCGATTGATGCGATGATAGCCAACTATCAACTTAAACGATTGGCCTTGCACGGGCGCAACCCCAGGCCCGTGCGGCATTACGTCCCCCGAAAGCTCGAACGGGCCATTCCATTAACTCCTTCCCCTTGTTTGCACCCGCGGGACGGGCGCGGTGATTCGCGTCCGGCGCGCAGAGGCACGGTGATTCGTGCCCGGTTCGATAAATCCGGCCATACGGGGCGGGGCAGGGCGGAGCGGCGGCCCGGGCGGGTCCGGGACGTGATAGAATGGTATCAGAGCGGAATCGATTCTTCTGGCCCAAAACCATTGCTATGGCTCTGAGTTATTATCAATATGGTATTACAATAGAGCATTCCATACAATAAGTCCATAGATATTCTCAAAGTGCAAATATTTTCTGAACTTGAATTGCTTGATTGTTTCGATTGAGTACTGTGAGGACGGTACTATCGCTGCTCGGAATATCGAGAAGTTTATCCTTGAAGTTTCGAGGACGAAACTTTTTGTTGGTTGGTAAGTATGTAACGCCCTGCTCCGCGTCGGCGTTATGTATCAAGGTGAGTGGGCAGAACTTCGTTCTCTGATTCTTGCACGCCTTAATAATAACATGAGTTTTTGCTTGCAATATTTTCATAAGAGAATGATAGAACCTGCCTTGCATGTTAATAAACGAACTCACCTAGCTTGTCTTTGAAATAATGTCTGCTTAACGAGAATCCTGAAACGCTTGCTTAGAATGCATGAACATGTCCACTATCGTCTATGCTTCGAGAGAACCATACTGTGCCTGAACGTGTTCAAGTGATAAGTCGGATTGCCCAGCAACAACGATTGTCTTCTGATGATTCGTCTCGTCTGCATACTAGAGTTTATTTGATAGTGTTCCATGCATTCGCATGCGGTCGAACAATGGCTATTGGTGGAAAGCTGAACTGTATGTGTTACGGCTGCTACAGAGATAGTAGAAAGCAACCATGAGTCACAGCTGCCTCTAGCATCAGATAAAGAGTCATTGGTATGCTGTACAACCAGCTGCCGATCCTGAGATACTCGGGGACCGCCCTGCATATAGCTAAGTCATTGTGTTGGCTTGGATAGTGACTGCCCCTAAGATTGTGCATCGTGTGTCTAGCTTTGCATCAGACCCTCGAGTCGTACAAGATACGCTGCGCACACCCTGAAACATGAACGATGGCTTGCTTGCTTATTTTATATGAAACTCTGTTTCCAAACATGTTTTCAAACAATGTAATATGAATCTGCTAGCGAACTGCATGAAACGAACCTAGGTAAAACTAGAAAGATCACTAGTAATGTAATATTTTATAACATGATTACTTAGTGTTGGTTTGAGTGAATGCTTGTTTCTGTTCAGTTGTTTTATCTCACCAGTACTTGTATAAAGTGCTGACCCACCAACAGTTTACTTGCTTGCAAGTACTGGATCGTCCGAGGGAGCGATAGGCGTGCCACAGTCCCCAAGACCCGGAATCCTGGTTTCGATTGTTGCCCTAAGAATGCTATCGTATAAGGGGGCATAATGTATGGAACGAACGTGTACCTTTGATAAAGGAAACCCAAGTTGCCTCGATTGTCCCGAACACTCAGTTGGCTAATGCATTACATTACAACAAGTCCCTTTTCGCTGCTTACTCGATTAATGCGATGATAGCCAACTATCAACTTAAACGATTGGCCTTGCACGGGCGCAACCCCAGGCCCGTGCGGTATTACATCCCCCGAAAGCTCGAATGGGCCATTCCATTAACTCCATCCCCTTGCTCGCACCCGCGGGACGGGCACGGTGATTCGCGTCCGGCGCGCCGAGGCACGGTGATTCGTGTCCGGTTCGATAATTCCGGCCACACGGGGCGGGACAAGGCGGAGCGGCGGCCCTGCAGGACCGGGGCATGACACTGGACTCGTGGTAACGCGCTGGTCCTGTGACCCAATTTTTACACAATTCTGAGACAGTTGACCAAGTTGTCAATTGACGGACCCTACAGTTGACTTTTTGGACGAAATTATGTTCGGCTCATCGGAATCCATATTTGGACATACCATTGGGTTCGTATTGACATCTAGAGTTGTTTGACCTATAAATTTGTCCCATTTAGAGACTGTTACCCTTGGTACGCTTTCCAGTGCAAAATGGGCCACACTGGACCCTATTTTTACCCAAAATTACTATTTTGCTCCTGTGTCCAAATTGGACGAAAGGGAAGTGCTTTCTAGCTATTTTGCTTATTCTGGGAACGTTGGTGATGTTTATTTCAGCATCCGGAGATGTTCATTCTGAGGCCGTAGCTTCTGACTCTTGTTGTTGACATCGGGACACTATATTTTTGCAGCTTTCTTGCCAAGCAAGATACCTTGCCAAATTGCTTACAGTATTTTGCATGCTTAGTATATTTATGTACATTTATTGTATTCCGTTTATTCTTGCATGTGTAGTTTTCTTTCAGTCATTACTATGTACTAGATATGTTGACACACACATGGCACTTAGTATCATGAGAGGACAATCATTAGGCGTATGGGCTTTTAACCACTCTGGTAAACCGTAGTATATAGTTCGCACTACGGGCGTGTGTCGCGCTGGTCGCTACCCCAGAGGTATGTCGATTTCTGTAGAGTCGCGCTGGTCGCTACCCAGAGGTATGTCGATTTCTGATGTCCATTGACGGGTGTGTGAGTTGTGAGGCTTAGATCGAGTAGCCTACCCTTGCCCATACGTCAAAAAATTGTCCTCATTACATTCAAATAGATTGTCTTGTACAGTATACTTATTTATTTTTAAATATTATGCATATTTACTGTATTCAAATTGGCTTGCTTCTATGTATCTTGTTATGTCCCTCTGAGGACCTGGTCCCTTGCCAGGTATAGGCGATCAGGAGTATCCGCAGGAGTACGGGCCTGGACCTGACGCATTCCTTTCTGTCGAGGAGGTCTTACCTTCTGAGCATCGTTGATTAGCTAGCGATAGATTCTTTTAGCTGATGTACTTCTGTCTTCACATTATTTTATATTGGAGATTTTATACTTCTCTCTCATTTTAGTTTTGGATATAGTCATTGGTAGTAGATTTGTCTCCACCCGACTATTATTTGGTTATTTCAGACTCCTTATTCTAGTTTAGTACTTCTTTTCTATGACTTGTTGTGTGGATGAGATCAGCATATCTGTGACTTGTGACATTATATATACCACATGTGAGTTTATATTCATTTTACAGCGTACGTTTGGGTTATGGTTTCCATTTATTGGAGTTGTCATATCCATGCGGCTGGAATGCCTACGTGTCCTAGTCCTACATATTTTGGGACTGGGGCATGACAAAGGGTGCTACACGGGCTTACAACATGGACGCAAAATGAGATAGCCGATCCATACATTACATCACTTACTAAAATTTCAAAAGAACAAACCACCTTGGGTGAGTGTTTGCACTATCGCCTAGGAGCTTCAAAAAGGGTATGTGCGAGCTCCTCGAGAATATGTACTAGCACTCCAAAAAGTCACGAACACGAACGCATTAGATCGATGAAAGGTTGGGAGGAAAGCTTCAGCTTCTCGCCGCGTCGTCTTGGCTCGGGGAACCTGCTGCAACGAGGGTCAGTACTTCGAAAAGTACTAGTGAGGGCGAGCTAACCCAACACACCAAATCGATACCGTATTCATGTGAACATGCAACATTATTATTATGTGATCTTTCTATCTTGCCTTAGTTCAAATTTTACAACATGAGATAGAATAAAATGACATAACAAAATATGCCACCGCTCGGTGATTTTTACATGTACCGTCTGAACTACCTGTACATAATTTACCATGACCTTCCCTGCCACGAAATCATAGTTAGTTTGCATAGTTTAAATATACATAGCGTGTCACTTGGTCAGACGAGGGATGGGTCGGCTGCCATTCCGCTTCGGGTAGCTAGCCCTTGGCGGACGCATGACCCATCCAATGTTACGACTACACTAGCAAATGTTCTACCCGGGCCGAAATGGTCCCATTATCCCGACGATCGTTCGTAGAACTACATCTCTTGTGCACAAGTTGTGCTTGACCACGCATCATCTAAAACTAAGTTATCAAACGAAACATGCAAGATAACATAAGGAACTTAACTTCATGGCATAATCTGACAGTATAGTCTACTTCTCAAGTGATCATATTTCAAATAGGTACTATACATTGCATAGTTATAGATAAATAAGTTCTAGCTACAACTGAAGCATAAATATGTACATGCATAGTAGAAAAGCATGCAATAAGGTGTTCGTTTAGAGATTTTTATGCTATAAGCATAAGTGTTCCATGTCTACTTCTTATTATCTTAACTCAATTTTTATTATTATGGCATCGTTGATCAAAAATGCACAAATGAGTCAGATTATTTGGAAGACTTGGAAGAAGGGCGCCAATTGAAAGTAAAGCCACTCACAAGTTGGTGATTTGGAGGAGAGAAATGGGAGATCTTCATGACTCCGCTTGTACGTTGCCTACACGATCACCTGCACGCACCAACAGATGATCAATATCTCATGCCTCAGTCTCCTAGAGTTCGATACGAAATGTGAAGTTCAAAGAACGAAGACAATAAAATCTATCAAAACCGTTCAAGAAAATGCAATTCACAAAACCAACAAGAAAGCAACCAAGCGGCATAAAAAACGGGCAAAGAAACCAGCGCAACGGAAAGGCCCCTCTCGACTCTGTCGCCGAGTCATTCCTTGAGGAATAATCTGGTGAATGTGGGACTCGATTTCGAAAAAATGAATCCATAACGAGGAAAGAATCTTGATTCAATCTGTCCCGATCGACGATACCAAGTATTTCTTAGTTGCGCTTTCCGAAAAGGGGGAACGGGACACTACATCTTAACCAACTAATAAAAAAATTTGTCCTTGAAACATAGGAATAGAACCTACCCCTAAGAAAATAAAGAGGGAAACTTTTCCTTCATGTCCGATTCGAGTTCCCAGGTCGAATCCTCGACCGCGTGGTTTCGCCAAAGAACGCGCACGAGCGGGACTGTACGATTCAGGAGCTGCTTCTCTTTTCGATCCAAGATCTAAACAGGATTTTTGACCTACGACAAGTCTGTTTGCAGATCCAGCTGACCAAAATCTACCACGTGGCTCGGGTCATGCACGTACTTTCTAAGCTGTGACACATAAAAATTTTTATGCACGTCTGACATGGCTGGTGGCAATACGATTTGATAGGAAACTGGAGCGAGTCGCTTGAGGATTTCGAACGAGGCAACAAATCTCGGAGTTAACTTCCCCTTTATTCTAAATCTTGTGACCCCTCGCATGGGCAAGACCTTCAAAAATACATGGTCACCTTGGAAGAACTCAAGGGGTTGACAATGAATGTCGGCATAACTTTTCTGCTGGCATTATGCTACTTTTAGTCACTCTCGGATCAATCGAACCTTTTGGACTGTTTGTTCAACTAGTTCCAGCCCAAGGATTTTACGCTCCCCAACTTCATCCCAACATATCGGTGACCTACAATTATGCCCATATAAGGCTTCATACGGAGCCATTTTCATGCTGGACTGATAACTGTTATTGTATACAAATTTGGCCAACGGTAGGTGGACGTCCCAACTTGACTTTGAATACATCGCACATAGACGTAGCTTGTCTTCGATCACCTGATTCACTCGCTCATTTTGGCCATCAGTTTGAGAATGGTAGGCTCAACTGAACTTCAACTTGGTCCCCATCGCTGACTGAAGGCTCTCCCAAAAACGTGATAGGATTCGTCCGTCCCGATCTGACACTATAAAAACTGGCACTCCGTTCAGCCGTACAATCTCATGAAGGTAGGTCTGAACAAGACGATCAATGCTCCAAGTAACTTTAATGGCAATGAAGTGAACTGACTTGGTTAACCGGTCGACGATGACCCAGACTGCGTCGTTCCTCCGTTGCGTCTTTGGCAAGCCAACAATGAAGTCCATGCTTATGTGATCTCATTTCTATTCTGAAATAGAAAGATTCTGCATCTCCTCGTTCGATCTCTGATGTTCTGCTTTCACCCTCTGACAGGTTATGCATAGCGACACGAAGCCCGCCACATCTTTCTCCATGTCGTGCCACCAGAAGACAGTGCGAAGGTCTTTATACATCTTTGTGCTCCCGGAATGGACTGTGTAGGCTACATAGTGAGCTTTCGCAAGGATCGCCTTTCTGAGTTCTGCGTTGTTAGGGACACATAGCATTCCCTTCACTCACAACACTCAATTCTCATCTATTGCAAAGTCCTTCGCCTTTTCTGTTATAATCTGCTCGCACATTTTTCTTAGGAATGGATTATCCCTCTGAGTAGACGTGACTCACTCTAATAGGTTAAGTACAAATCGCATCTGAGCAACTCGTGCGCCATGGTATCGAATTCGGAGTTTAATGCCCATTTTCTCAAAGTCTTTTTGTAACTTCTGATCAACAAACATGGATCCCGCAAACACTCGACTCAACGCATCCGCTACAATATTCCCTTTGTCCGGTGTGTAGTCGATTTTCAAGTCATAGTCTTTGATTAATTCTAGCCAACGCCGCTATCGTAGGTTAAGGTCCGTTTGGGTGAATAGGTACTTCAAGCTTTTGTGATCAGTGTAAATTCGGCAAGCCACTCCATAGAGGTAGTGTCGCCATAATTTTAGCGCGAACACAATTGTCGCTAGTTCTAGGTCATGCGTAGGATAATTTTTCTTGTATTTTTTTAATTTTCTTGATGTGTAGGCTATCACCCTATCCCGCTGCATGAGTACACACCCCAAGCCCCCCCTAACACATCGCTAAATATTTGGAATCTCGAGGTCTCGTCTGGTAGTGTAAGTATTGGATCAGAGGTGGGGTGTTGCTTTAACTCTTCAAACGAGGCTTCGCAGTAGGTTGACCACTCGAATATGACTCCCTTATGAGTGAGGTGAGTCAGAGGTGATGCTAACTTGGAAAAATCTTTCAGGAACCGTCTGTAGTAGCCCGCTAGCCCAAGGAAGCTTCGAATCTCAATGACAGATGCATGTTAGCTTCCACTCGATGATGGCTTCAACTTTCTTTAGATCGACTGAAATACCTCCCGCAGAAATGATGTGCCCAAGGAAATATACACTGCTCATCCAGAACTCGTACTTACTCAGTTTTGTATATAGCTTGCTGTCCCGAAGAGTTTGTAGTACGGTCCGTAAGTGCTCTGCATGTTCCTTCCTATTCTTCGAGTACACCAAGATATCATCAATAAATACTACTACAAACTTGTCAAGATATGACAGGAACACATGATTCATTAAATCCAAAAAGGCGACAGGGGCATTGGTCAGTCCGAATGGCTCATAGTGGTCGTAGCGAGTGCGAAAGGTTGACTTTGGCACATCGTCCGACTTGATCTTGAGCTGATGATAACCCGAGCGAAGATTAATTTTTGAAAACGCCGTAATACTTTGTAGTTGATCAAAGAGGTCATCGATCTTGGGAAGGGGGTACTTGTTTCGAACAGTGCTCTTATTCAGTTCACGATAGTCGATGCAGAGATGCATACAGGTGCGACCTACGGAGACACGCTCGGATAAATATACCCATGATCTAACAATTCCTATAACTGGACCTTTAACTCTATTAGTTCTGCCGGGGCCTTTTGATACAGAGCTATGGAAATCGGTCGAGTCTCTGAAAATGTATCAATAGTGAACTCTATCTCTCGGTCGGGCGGCATGTCAGACAACTCATCTGGAAATACATCAGGAAAATCCTCCACAATGGAAGTAGACTGTACGTTTGTACAATCTTGCTGAGTGTCTTGAATGGACGCCAAGAACCCTTCAAAATCAAAATATAGCATCCGTCGATCAGATATTGCAGAGATCACCATGCAGGCATTCGACGCTCTCGAAGCTGGACTGCATGCGTAGCAAAATTTGATCTCGCCAGATAGACGAAATACGACTTTTTTTTTCTGCACAATCAATGGTAGTCGAGCAAGTGTCGAGCCAATCCATCCCCAGAATGATATCATAGTCCCTGATGTCTAAGACTATCGCATCAAGTGATAATTTTCTTCCTCCGATGCAAATATTACCTTCACGACAAACTAAGCGAGCCGGCAAATCCACACTCGATGGATTACTGACGTTAAGATTTAGGCCTAGCGATGTCATAGAAAATTTGTTCTCGACAGCAAAATCTGCCACAATAAAACTATGTATGGCACCAGAATCAAACAATACTGGAGCTGGTACATTATTGAAAAGTGATATACCTGACACCACTGTGTTGGAAGCAAACGCCTCTTCCCGAGTCAGAACATAGACCCGGGCTTGAGCGTTCTGTGGTGTCGTCTGGTTTGCTCGAGGTGCTTGACCCTGATTCTGAGGTGGACAATTTTGCTACCGACAGTTCACTGCCATATGCCCCGGGCGACCACATTTAAAATATGCTCCATTAAATACTCAAAAGTTTTGAACGATGTGTCCGACAAGGTTACACTGGTTGCAGACGAGCTTACTATCTCTTCATGGGTTTGCACCCTGATAACCGCCGTTGTGAGGATGCTTTGATGTATTCTTACCTTCTGCGTTGCTAGGGCGCTTGCGATAAAAATTTTGTACAGCGCCAGTACGAACTGGGGGGTACTGTGGTTCTAGGGAGAGGACATGGTTTAAAGACTCTCTCATGGTATGGTACAAGGGGACGAAGACTTGGGCACGAATAGAAGGTCACAGTCATATTTTAAATCTGCGGGTTCAACTTTCGGCGTCACGGAGATGAGACTTGGCAAAATTTGTGAGCATGTTGAATTCTGCGGCGTACTGCTGCACTATCATATTCCTTTGTTGAAGATGTATAAATTCATCTTCCTTCTCGCGATGGATGGCTGGTGGAAGGTACTCCTCTTTTAAAGACTTGGACGGAATACGGACCAAGAGATAGTCGTCTTGTCGTCTTCACTCAAGATATCTTGTTTGTGCACATCCCACCAATCATGTGCATTTAAATGTAGTGGAGCTGAGCGCAAACAACTCTCTTCATCTCATCCATGTGAAGCACTTCAAAGTGGTCATCTATCTCAATCAGCCAATCTAACGCCACAGAGGGGTCCTCAGTCTCTTTGAAGGTAGTATGACACATCTTCTTAAACTCTGATATTTGAAGGATGAAACCCTTCTCGTCTAAAGGCAGAGGTTCCTAAAAGCCCTAAAGTCCCGCAATCTCAGCTATAACTGGCACAATACGGTGGTCGCCGATGCAAAATGGTTGTTGGCGACGAGCATCATCATAATCGTTTACAGGGTATTCATCTCTTTCTATTGCACCTCAGCCTAAGTCTGAAGTGCCTGAAATTAAGCCTTAATCCGCGACTTGAATTAACTTTGACGTAATTCTGCCTGTCTCTGCTGCGTTTCCATCAAGCGCATCATTCGCTCGAACGGATCAACAGAGGGCGCGGCTACTTGACTTCCCGAGCAGCCCAAAGTGCCGGAACTGCTCCTTTGCAACTGCGCCACTACCTGCGCTTGTGCGTCCGACTCTGAGGTCCTTTCTTGAAAGAAAAGTAACTTTCATCAGTCTCAAAATATATTATGGACTCACTGCATGGAACGTATCTTATTTTGGCCAAGCGAATTCAAGAGTTCAACTAGGAGGGACATGGTCGTTTCAAGAAAATCTTCTGACACGAAGGTCAAAGGATCTGAAGCCATGCTCTGATACCAATATGTCTATGCCCCAAATTCTGCTAAATAGATAATCGTCCCCCGGACGTGATGCCATGCAAGCGTAAGGCGCACCCGCACAAGGCCTAGGCATAATGATATACTTTAGAAAAATATGCAATAGAGTACGCAAATGAGATATCACACCTTGGAATGAATAAAAGTTCTCTTTATTGTTAATGAACATCTTGTTATAAACTTTTGACTCAAAAGTAAAAAAATGATGCCACACGGGCTTACAACATGGACAAAAAATGAGATAGTCGTTTAATACATTATATCCCTTACTTAAATTTTAAAAGAGCAAACCACCTTGGGTGCGTGTTTGCACCATCTTCTAGGAGCTTCAAAAAGGGTATGTGCAAGCTCCTCGAGAATATGTACTAGCACTCTAAAAATTCACGAACAAGAATGCATCAGATTGGTGAAAGGTTGGGTGGAAAGCTTCAGCTCCTCACCACTTCGCCTTGGCTCGGGGAACCTGCTGCAACGAGGGTCAGTACTTCAAAAAGTATCGGTGAGGGCGAGCTAAACCAATACACCAAATCGACACCGTATTCAGGTGAATATGCAACATTATTATTATATGATCTTTATATCTTTCCTTAGTTTAAATTTTATAACATGCGATATAATAAAATGACATAACAAAATATGCCACCATTCGGTGACTTTTACCTGTACCGTCTGAACCACCTATACACAAATTACCGTGACCTTCACTGCCACGAAGACATAGTTATTTTGCACAGTTTTAATATACATAGCGTGTCACTTGGTCGGACGAGGGATGGGTCGTCTTCCATTCTGCTTCGGGTAGCTAACCCTTGGCAGACGCACGGACCCATCCAATGATAGGACTACACTAGCAAATGTTCTATCCGGGCCGAAGCGGTCCCAGTACCCCGGCGATCGTTCGTAGAACTATATCTCTTGTTCACAAGTTGTCCTTGACCACGCATCATCTAAAACTAAGTTATCAAATGAAACATGCAAGACAACATAAGGAACTTAACTTCATGGCATAATATGACAGTATAGTCTACTTCTCAAGTGATCACATTTCAAATAGGTACTACACATTGCACAGTTATAGATAAATAAGTTCTAGCTACAACTGAAGAATAAATATGTACATGCATAGTGGACAAGCACGCAATAAGGTGTTCGTTTAGATATTTCTATGTTAGAAAAATCAGTGTTCCATGTCTACTTCTTATTATCTTGACTCAATTTTTATTATTATGGCATCGTTGATCGAAAATGCACAAACAAGTCAGATTATTTAGAATAAATACTTGGAAGAAGGGTGCTAAAGTAAGGCCACTCAGAAGTTGGTGATTTGGAGAAGAGAAAGGGGAGATCTTCAAGACTCCGCTTGCGGTCGCCTACACGATCACCTGCACGCACCAACAGATGATCAATATCTTTTGCCTCAGTCTCCTAGAGTTTGATACGAAATACGAAGTTCAAAGAACATAGAAATTAAAATCCATCGAAACCATTCAAGAAAATACAAGTAACAAAACCAACAAGAAAGCAACTAAGCGGCATCAAAAACGGACAAAGAAACCAGCACAACGGAAAGGCCCCTCTCGACTCTGTCGTCGAGTCATTCCTTGAGGCATGATCCGCTGAATGTGGGACTTGATTATGAAGAAACCGATCCATAATGAATAAAGGATCTTGATTCAATATGTCCCGATCGAACGATTCCAAGTATTTCTTAGCCGTGCTCCCCAAAAAGGAGAAATGGGACACTACAAATAATAGCGATATTTTGCGACCCCAAATCTTATGTGTCGTAGTAAATTTAAAAGGTAGCGATGGTTAGCGACGTCCAGTATTGATGTCGCTAAATTTATTCATATAGGGTTCCGCTAGTTCGACTTTTTATTTCATTTTCCCCCAAAACTTTATTGCCCCCCCCCCCCCCTCGTTGCCGACGACTGCCTCCGAGCCCCCGGTGATCCCCTCTCTGACCTCAGCCACCCCTTACCCCGCCTCAGTCGTACGTGCCCCACCGGCTCTCTGTGACCCACCCGCGGCTCCAGTCCCTTTGAGCCCCCGGTGACCCACCCACGGCTCTAGTCCCTCCTTCCTCCGTCAGGCGCTCCTCCTCCCCCCCTCCGTCGTGCCCCACCGACTCGCCACCGCCTTCGTCACCCCCCCCCATATTCTCAAGGAAACCCTAACTCCTAATTCTTATAAAAATAATATTGACACACACTGACACGGACACATACTGACACAGACACGACGGAGGGGAGGAGGAGTGGTTAGCTAGCTAGGTTGTGAAAGCTTACATAGAAGTCGTTGATAGTGCCTACTGACTTCCCTGGTACGACCTTTATTTGCATGTCGAACCTACCAAAGTAGTACTGGTTCTTTAACCTGAATCCCGAGTCGGAGGCCTGGTCGAGCGTAAGCTACAAGAGTTCTTGAATATGAATCCCGAGTCGGAGGCCTACTCCAATTTTTTACTTGGTTGATTTTGGCAATTTTTGCTTAAGATCATGATACTCACTCCCCCGGAATATATATATATATATATATATATATATATATATATATATATATATATATATATATATATATATATACCAATTGAATGATTTCAAGTATATATGCAAGAACATATTCTTTAATACTTTAAGGCAACCGTACCCTCCCAATATTTGGATTGGGTTTGGATATGATCATAGTTAACTTCCGGATATTTAGGTAATCATAAGTTTCAATTTCTAACTATGATATAGGTTGTTTGATATAAATTTGTGTATGTGTTTTAGTCAAGATATTGTGTTTGGGTATGGATAGTACCTTGTGTGTGTGTGTCAAGTGTATTAGAGTCCACATGTTCCTTGTGTATGTGTGTATGTGTGTGTGTCAGGTGTATGAGAGTGTCCAGCGTATTAAGAGATTAAAAAATTGGATAAGACTTATGATGTGACTGTGATACTTTTATTGTGCTTATTGTGTGACTGTAATACTTTTATATTGTGCTTATTGTGTGACTGTGATACTTCTATTTTGTGTTTATTGTGTGACTGTAATATTTTATATACTTTTATGATATTTCGTACCCAAGAAATTCAACTAAGGGTTGCTCTGGGTCTGTCTATTTTTATGAACTGTTATAAGTTTGTGTATTTGTTTTATCATTATATATTATTATCAGGTATTACAGGATGACGAGGATTATACGAAGGTAGATTCTCTAGACGGAGTGCTTCTCTGGTACCGTCTACTGGTTTTGGATCCTCGTCGCGTAGTTCTCTAGTGTACCGACCAGTCAAATCTCTGACTCCGTCGATGGTACGTGCCAGTACTCCTTGGACTAGTAGTTCTATGTTTGAGACTACTCCCCCGTCCAGCCTTCCTCCTGCTGAAGTCACCATGGAGACAGAGGAGAAGATGAAGGAGGTTGAGCCGACTTCGTCTACACATGATTAGAGCGATCCTCCATGCACGCCTCCGGGCGAGACGATGATGGAGATTTGGTGGGACGGGCCTTGCAAGTAAGTTAAATAGTTAAAATTTTCCAAATGATTATATCTATATATTCATGAATTTAATTATCGTTGTATAAATATGGTCCTTCGACGGTACAGAGAGCACTGGGCATTTTATGAGACAGAACTATGGTGGGCCTTGGATCAACTACTAAGATGTTCCTAAAGATTGGAAGACATTTTGGATTGCCCACTTCAAGGTAAAAATATATTTACTTTTAATATCAATAATCATTTATGTATATTATATAACTCTCTATTTTACTTTTTGTAGAAAACCTGTTTCTATCCATCACACCGGACTAAGAAGATCCAGGAGCAGTTTTCTACAGTCGCTGCTAAGCTGATCCGTAATGCGATTAACGACCAAAAGGTCCGTGATCACGGCGAAGAACCGATCCACGATTGGATAAAACCTGAGAAGTGGACTGCGATGAAGGCGATAATGAACTAACCCAAGTACAAGGAAAGGTCGAAGAAGGAAAATGCGGCTAGGTCGAAGGCAGGAAAGTAGTGTGATGGCTCGATTTCCATGACAAAATATTTTCGTCGTCTGGTATGTATTCTATTAAAAAAATATTATTTTAATGTAAGTAGGATAAGATGTTTAATTTTAATAACAAATAATATAATTTTTTACAGGTACAGAGGGGTGAGAACGCCAACATGGTGACAACCTTCTTGGCTACCCATCGGAAGGGCGAAAAGCTCATCAATGAGAAAGCCACGTAGACCTATGTATGTTTTACTACCCTGTGTTAGTTTTAATATAACTTAGAAAATATGTAAATACATATCTATATAGTTAATAATAAGTAACTTAGACGTTGTCAACCACTTTTCTAGGATGAGTATCTTAAACTACGTGAGCGAGCGACTGCTAGTGCACCTGCAGATGGAGGGGCTGGTACTTTCTCGCAGCCCTCTACAGCTCCGTCGGCGAACGATCTCTAGATGACCATCATTTTTGGTCTTTAGAGGGGTACATACTACGGTACGGGATCCTACGGCGCCTATGTTGCGATGCAGTCATCCATGGCCCCCTCTGTCAGGCTACATTCCTCTCAACCTTCGCAGGCGTCGGCTCGAGCGCAGGAGAGCGTTGATCATCATATTGTTGACCTGCGTGACGAGTTGCTTCGGAGGATTACGGAGCGGCCATAGTCTGCACCACAGACGAACGATGCGACGATCACTGCACGTTTTGATTCGCTCGAGCATATCCTGATGGAGCTCAGGACTCTGAGCCGTACGACAGCACAACCTTATGGAGCTCAGGACTATGGACCAGACGACAGAGCGCAGCTTGGCAACTCTGGCCGCGTCTATGGAGCGCAGACAGACGGAGCTGGAGGGGTCACATACGGCCATGAGCGAATCACTTGTGAGGATCCATACGGCACATGATTTGTTGAGCCGGTCAGTGGCGGAGAACACTTCAAGGGTTGTATCTGTCATAGATTCATACAATGCTCAACTGCTAGCATTAGAGCAGATACGTCCTTCTGGTCCGCCGGCATCGACACCGCCTCCATCACTGCCTCCTCCATCGGCATTAGTGACGCTTTCACAAGAGCAGTATGAGTTTCTTCTATCCCAGATGCGCGGTGGTGCTCCTCCTGATCAGTAGTAGTCCTTATTTGGACATGTTTTAGTATGTTTGTGTGTATTGGCCCATTCTTGGGTCTTTAATGTATTTATTTCATCCTTTTTATATATTATGAGACGCATGTGACACTTATTTTAAATTTATTTATCTACTTCTTGGGACATATTTAGTGTAATATAACTTTGTATATTTTTTTTATGTGAATTTAGTTTAGTATTCATATAAACTGTACACCAAAATTTACCAGTGTTGAGTGTTCCACCGAAGAGATCGTCGAACCCAGGAAATTCAACGAAAGGTTGTTCTGGGTCTATTTATATAAACTGTGATTTTATAACTGCAGGTAGAGTTTTGTTGGAAAATATTTTACAAACTGTATTCTCATTTTTTTTTTCAATTTAGCGACGTGTTACGACGTATTACGACGTTCCATGACGTACATTTACGTCGCTAGAAAATATCGGAACGTCGCTACCTGATACCAAGGACGTCGCTAGTATGTCGCTAAACATCGCTAACATGCTGACATGGCAAAACTTGCCATGTCAGCATTGTTGTAGAAAAACGTCGCTCATAATGTCGCTAATGTAGCAACGTTTTGCGACTAAATATTACATCGCTATTTAACGACGACACGTCGCTAATCGTCATATATTCTGCGACATCGTGTCGTCGCAAATATATGTCGCTACAGCGACGACTAGCGATATTTTTGTTGTCAGCGACCATGAAATACTTGACACCGTAAAAATGTCGCTAATTACGTCGCTAAATTATTTTAGCGACGTTACTTTACCTATTAGTGACGTTTTTAAGCGTCGCTAATATGTGTTATTCTTGTAGTGGTAGGTCTCCTATAAAATTAAAAAAAGGTATTCAATCAGAAATGGAGTAAGTATACACAAACCAACACATCAAAACAAGTACAACAGAACCAAGAACATCTTAGATGAAAAGTATAATTATAACCTTTTAAAAATAACTATAATATCATGGTTGAAAATGTCCATTTAGAAGTGATCAATTATAAACTATATATTTTCTAAACAAAGAAAATATACTCGAAGGTATACTAAGTCAATCAAGAATCATGCAAAGAACATATTAGTTCTACTCCCCACCCCATATGTTTTAGAAAATCAATATTCGGTATATAGACGTTTTGGGACCTCAAGCGAGGTCGCAACTAGACTAGACTAGAATAGTATAAATACCTTATGTTTCCATAAGGTTGCAACTTGTTCTTAGTCCACATACCTAATAAGTATTTTCTTCCACCTATGCTCATCATATCAGAAACAATCAATAACTTGAAATTGAACAATAACTGTAATAACTAGAACTTGAACTTGAATCAATGTTGCTAGACGAATTAGTGCACTTACGAGATTAAGAATAAATTGTGTAATGAAAATGCATGCCATATATGGTTACAAAAATTCTAACTAAGCATGCTACGAGCAAATATAGAGACAAGTATGAAATATCGGTAGTAGTAATTGCCTTTAGCCTTTAGATGCAACCCTAGAAACTCCTTTACTATTCCCAAGTTTATATGAATCAAAGCCTATCAAATATTAACGTAGGCTTAATATCATTTCAATTTATTAAAGTAGATTGTTTATTACTAACATAAGTTACCCAAATTGTTATATATTTATTTACGATATATTTTCTTTCAAATAGGTTTATAATATATATATATATATATATATATATATATATATTCCACTAGTCCCGATGTCTGATCCCTTGACCACGAGAGCCTTGGGATAGGCAGGCTTCTCTCTCTCTCTCTCACACACACACACATATATATATATATATATATATATATATATATATATATATATATATATATATATATATATATATATATATATATATATATATCGGTTGGTCGAGGACGAGGTGATGGACGGAGCTTGGTCTAGGTCTCCAGTCGGGTGGTGTTGAATGACGGGGTCGGTTGGTCGCAGCGGATGGGTCGAGGCACAGGGATACGTGGAGGGGCTCATCATAAAATGTGGCGAACCGGAGGAGGTTGACTCGCTCACGGGTGATGCTGGAGTGGCACCGCCGGTTTTCTTGTCCATCCGAGAAACCAGCGCTAGAGGTTTGTGAGGGAGGAGGAGGCCAGGTTGGCTCAATGGATTCAGGCGATCGGGATGGAGGTGATGGTCGGGATAGTCGGAGAAGATGCCATAGCGACCAGAGAAAATAAGAGAAAATAAAATAGGCAGAGAGAGAGAGAGAGAGAGAGAGAGAGAGAGAGAGAGAGATGAAGAGGTTATCTTCCTATTTATATGAAATTGTTAAAGAGAGTTCTCATATACATGAGAGAGAAGAGATTAATGGATAAATGAATTAGACGGTGTTCTTCTGATTTAAAATTAGACAGAGAGACCGAACAATTTAGCACAGTGCTAAATTTAATTAGATCAATATAAATTTAATTGTTATTATTTTTATTTTTATTTTTATTTTTATTTTTATTATTATATATATATATATATATATATATATATATATATATATATATATATATATATATATATATATATATATATATATATTTTATTTTATTTTATTTTATTTTTACTATAATGTTTTACTTTATTTTATCTTTAATTTACTTACTTAAATAAGTATTTATAGTCTATTCTATATTTAAAATTTACAAATGCTACAAATTATTAAAATTTATAAAATCTCAATATTGACATGAGACTTAAACTTACTGACATGTACTTCTTGTTTAGAACAAAGCTTGTGAGTTCATAAAATGGCTTAATTCAAACTCAAACTTGTCTATAATACAAGTTTATCAAAATTTTGAGTTTCAACGAGCAGCTCTTGAACCTAATTCGTGCTTGCGAATAATTTAGAGAGTCGAATTTGAACTTAATTTTAGACTCCTCTATAAACTCGATCTAAAAGCTTTATTTTTTTTTCCTTAGAAAGACGAGTTGAAGATGTGGTGCTCGCTAAAATCTTGGCTCGTTAATTAGCACCCATATTGTCCGGCACACTATCACCATCACTGTCGTCGAGGTGGAGGTCGAGGCCGATGCGGTTTATGTTAAGCCCTTTGACACTGAAATTCTAGTTATCCCCGGACCACACCACCAACGTTCTCCTCCGGATAAAACCATCCTTCTCTTGTGTAAAATTTCTCATGATGGACAGGCCATATTTCACCGGCCTTGGTCCCTCCGAAAACTCGACCACCAGAGGAATCCTCAGAGTATAGGAACCCTAATACTCTTTCCTCCAACAAGAAGCTCTAATTGTTGAACCTTCACCCCCATCCCTCAGTGATGCCAACTTTGTTATAGATTTCACAAATATATTAAGCAGCTTTCATCAGGGCACATCTCCCTACCAACATATTCCAAAATATCGATAAGAAATAGGAATATTTAGACTTTATGTCTTACATAAGTTGTAAAATTAGTGTTTGGATCTCCAAAAAATAATAATTAGTATTTTGGTCTCAAAACTGTCGCAAAAATATTAGTGACACTTTTGGTACATTTTTTGTGACACTTTTGAGACCAAAAGTGTCACTAATTATTTTGGAGACAAAATACTAATTTTATAATTTATGTGAGACCCAAAGTCTAAATATCCCTAAGAAATATCTGAATTAACAATTTTGTTCTAGAAGCTTTTGGGGCGCAAAAAGTCATGCTCAAAGTATATTGGAAGTATACTAAAAGTATACTGCCAGTTACTGCCCAAGTGAATTTTTCTGCAATGCAGGATTTCAGTTATAGTTTTGATTATTCGACTGGATCTGGACGATTAGGATTAGTTACCGATTGATTTAGGGATTAAGCTAGGATTGCTTAGCCTATTTAAGGATGCTAAAGGGGCTACTATTTGTAAGTGTTCATTTGTAAGAGGTTCAAGAAGGCAATTATGCAAATCTATGAAGAATTCACACTTCGTTTATAGGGTTCACACTTCAAGACAGTTAGAGCAAGAAGATCTGTTCAGAAAAATTTGTCTACTCCGTTATGGGAGTCATCGTCGGAGTATGGTGAGCGATCTCATTGTATTTTTTGTCCTTTTCATACTTGAGATTTGCGAGAGAACGATTCACAAAAATATACATATTTTTAATCATAAAATATACATAAACTTGAGGATATTTAATAATTGACAAGTCTTATTTAATTTTTGGTTTTTGACAGAAAACGAAACCAAACAAGAAATTTGAATATTTTCAATTTCGAAATCGAATATTTTTTTAACCGAATCGAATCTCTTATTCGATTTGGTTGGATTCGATTCGGGATCCAAAACTGAATAATGCTCACCCCTACGAGCCATGTTTGTCCTCAGCCTGCAACCGTTCGAAGCACTTGTGAGAGGAAGCAAATCCTAAACCCAAACCCTGACCAACATAAATTAGCCGACCAAATTAAAATCAAACTCAACTTGTAACTCCGACCATCCAAACCTAATCCTACATTTTGGCCAACATAAGAAACAAATCTACCTGTAGCAATCCCAATAAAGTAATGAGCTACTTGTTGCAAATTTGACCTCTTATGACCTATGGCCACTCGCTTTGTTCCCCATAGTTGTCAATCAGAATCTAAGCACAAATTTTTTATATGGCTACCAACTTTCCGTCATTGATCACCTAGCAATCCACAACAAAGGGAAAGGAGGAAAATTCATTCACCACCCAAAATGTGTCTTCATACATAGTCAACCAATAATCTTCCTTTATAGATGCTTTATATTTCCTTGACTCTACATACCCATCCAAAACCAAAAGATTGGTCATTTATTAATCTTGTTCTTGTTTCTCATTAGTTTGTGGAAACCACACGCCTCTATAAGGGTTTCAAAAGACAATAACTGGACAATTTTAAACCTTTAGTCAAGGTTGTAGCTTGTTATCTGGTCCACAAAATAATGAAAGAGAGCCATAGAGCTTAGTTCAAGTAAACAACTTCTTTAAGAAGAAGGTATTTTTTTTTCGAGCACTAGAAAAGTTATTTGGGACTGTCCAAATTTTTTTAGGACTGTCAAAATTTTTGAAAATCCTTCCAATAAGTAGGATTGTCAAATTTTTTGACAGTATATCTATTTTAGTACTGTCATAATTTTTTGACAGTCCTGCCAAAAAAAAGTTTTACAGCCCCGAGTAAGAAATATAGTGTTCCTAAAAAAAAAACCTAAGAAGAATAGTACTTAATCTTCCTCTCCATAATTGTTTCCACAACCTTCATTCCTTAAGAGCATCCACGATAGGGACACTTCAAACACATATACTCCAAGTTATTGAAAATTGTGTTAATTATTACTTTTGAAGTGTCTTCTTAATATTGGCACATATGATACACTCAAAATAAAATACTCCAAATTAACCTCATCATTTTTTCTCCCTCTTTTTTTTCTTTATTTTTCTTCCATGTTTGGTAAGAATGATTAATTTTGTTGGGCCCAGAAATTAATGTAGATCGGAGATAGGGCACGCTCCAAATTTAAAGTATCTTTTAGCTTTCTAACCATTTTTAAGTATGGACAAGAGCTCACTGCAGCCATCAAGTGCTATAAAACTTGATTAAAGTCAAAATGTGGCACTTAAAATCTCTTCCACTGTGGATGCTCATAGTACTTCACTCACATGTGAGGGCAAAGAATATTGTTGCTTTATCTAGTATATATGCACGTGTGTTACATTGTATTTAATACTACTTGGAAAAAAAATAATAGTCTTTTAGTTTTTTTACTACATGATAAGAGCAAAATCTCTTCATTTTTTACTACTTAAGAAAGAGAAAACATCCCCCTTAAAAATTTTATGCGTAATTACCTAACTATACATGTTAAATTTAATGAATATTTTTAATTAGTAAATATAGATAATGATAATTTTGGAATAAAAACTTTTATGGTGAACGCTCAAACTTTTCTTATTATATAGTATTATAGATATAAATTTTGTATAACAAAAAACTTAACAAAATAGGAGTAAACGAAGAAGTTCAAAAAAAATCCAAACACAAAAATATTTCGCGCACTAGAGAGTCTACCATGTTCAATTTCGGCCAGATTGTCTGGCAAAAATTGAGCGATTTTTTTTTTGGTTTACTTGGTTTAGTTAGTTTGATTTTGGATTTTTTTAGGCCTGGACATGCATGTTCACCCAATGACCCATCAAGATAAATATATTTTAAAGCTGAATAATGTTCTCTATTTATAACCAACTTCTTTCCTCATGCTTTGTGCACATTCGATGAGGGACTAAAGAGAGCAATATAGGTCTTTTTTGTGCTTCCTATAGTATATTTCAACCCACAGCTAAACAATAATATCTTTAGTCCAACTTCGGATGTGCACAGAGAGCATGAGGGAAGAAGTTAGCTTTAAATATAGGGCCTTGTTCAGCTATAAAATATACTTACCTGATGGGTTATTGGGTGAACATGAAGGTCCAGACCTAAAAAATAATCCAAAACCAAACCAAATTAACCAACAAACCTAACGGGTTAAGATCTTTCAAAAACGTAAAACAGTAAAAGATCAACAAAAGCTATCACAAAAAGTGACTACCATTAAAAATTCATATTGATTAATAAGGATTTTCTTATGATTTAAAAGATTGCTCTCATTATAACATATAGATGACACAATCATACTTTAACCGATCTTTGATCTAGCTGGGATACCTAAGTGATCAAGCATGCAAAATCATATTTTACTTTCATTATTACCTAACAAGATACTATGGTTCAAGTGACAACACCATAGACCCTATTATAACAAGATCATACCAAGGAGATATCACTAAAAGTGAACGGTGTATCGGTAAAATGGTTTATCGGTATGCGACAAAATAAAAAAAAAATTGTTCTAATACATGCTTAGAATATCGATATGTAAACAATTCACATATCTATTTATCACTCATTTACTTGGTCTGATCTATAGATCATCCATTGAGATCAATTGTTATCAATAATACATTGTATCGAACTTACTGTCAAATTGTTTCAAAAAATTTATCAACTGTGACTTATAACTATTGCAATCTATGCAACCTAATTACATCGTTAAAATCGACCATCGAAAGCTTCGATGATCTATTATGAAGAACTTGAAAGTATTTTGATCTAAGCAGAGCAACGATATAGAGCATGCATGTACTATATTATAACCATACACAAAGTAGAGTATATGAAGGAGAAGATAGATATAAGATGATACATACAGACGAGTACATGATCAAGCATCCTTCCAAGCAACTAAAGTATGTCAACAAATCAACCAACTCATCTCTAATATCTTATTTCCCAAATAAACCGTGCTCATATGATTGGACTGCTCCTATTCGATCCGGACAACACGCACCAGGAGGTGTTGGTTGCTCTTGCGGATCCGGGCATCACACCTAAGGGGTTCCGCTGCTCTTGTTGATCTATACAACATCACCTAGGGGGAGATTATTCTTGCCAATTGAATAACAATACCAAAGGGGGTAGTAGGGAGAGGGAAAGAGGGCTTTAGGGTTATGAATTTGTTGTTATTCTCCTTTGTACCTATGTTTTTACTAGGGCTAGGGTTGATTGGGGATAAGTTGGATCTCCTAATTTAAATATGAATATTATCACATATAATTATATTATTTGAAATATAGATTAAAATTCTAATCTAATTAGAAAAAAAATCCCATTCTGAAAATAATACCTCCTTATCTAAATCTTTATATATTTTAATCATAATCTCATTACAATAAATCTAGAATATTTAGACAATTATCAATCTAGAACATTCTAGGAGATTTCACCTAACTCCAACACTAATTGGTTAGCTGCTAATGTATACAATTACTTTGGACTCGGTTCATATGGATGTAAATCATAATCTAATTAAGACTCATCAAACCTATAAACAATTTTGATTAGTTTAGCTTAGTCAAACTCATCATAATGTGTGTGACCGATTAGGCTCACAATCATGATGGAAATGAGCTCGGTCAGTAATGAACAAATACAGTCACCCTCTAACCATCATAGATCAAGATTGACACCTAACAGTGTGTCATGACCTCATATAAAATGTATCACCCTTTGAATTAACCTTCTAAATCAGTCACCATACAATTTAGTCACTTTGTTATTTATGTCCCGACTCGATGATGGTTATGGATATAAATGCAAAGTCCAACTAATTGATTCATATGTATTCAATCAAGTGTTAAACGTTTATTAATGAACAACTAGAATCCACCATTCTAATTAATGCAAGATTATCTTGTGCAAGGATTTGTCAGAACGTGATATGATTGGATCATATAGGATATGCTTGAAGTGACAAATTACATATTGACTACATACTATCTCAATAAATTGTGTGGATGCGCACAATCAACTCCCGTCTATGATCCTTGGTTAGAACCATATTATAGTAACGTGAAACTATAGTTTCAAACTCCTAAGGTAATATGATAGTCTCGGGTCTAGCGACCACTTGTACCACTAACGGATAGGATTTACCCATTGACATGTTGCATACTACTCAATTGGGATTCTTATTAGTTATTATGTTTAACATACTATGTCTTTCAACAAGTACCCACTCTTCTAGTACTAGGACATCTACATGTATGTTACTTATGAGAACAATAAACCTTAGCCTAGAAGGTGATAGTCTTTCCATATACATCAATGTTCCACTTTGTAGACCTATACTAGGAACTTTATTTAAACAACATTTAGAGTTAGAATCTCATACTTGTATCCAATCACACTTTCAACTCGTTAGCCTATGTCACAAAATTTCATTACAATATAATTTTAGCTAAGACATGTTCATAGAGATAACTATTATAATACCTTTATAAATAAGGTTTTTTCTTCTTCAATAACTAACATGTTTGTATAACAAGCAGTAAACATAATATATCAACCAAAAATATATTTTAGATTGGCAACTAGGGCATATCACTATCAAAATTTCCTAGAATATGTGTGCACAAACCGGTATATTAATTAGTAGTATACTGACGGTATATGGCCAACTATGTGCCGTACATATTTGTCACGACCCGTACCCGGAAATTCGGGCACGAGTGCGTGGGTACGTCCAGCCTACGCCGCAGAATCGGCGGTAGTACGCTGTCTAGGTCAAATCCACACTTACTAAACTAGCTCATTCACAAATAACATAAGCAAGACAATAATGAGAATGGAAACTTAAGATTGCAATTGAAATAAATGTGACAACAGATTCAAATGTTTAGTACAGAAATTCAGAATGAAGTCGGGGACAAACCCGATTTATAAGATAAGAAATAGGAATAAAGATAGCTAATGCTAACTACTCTGCAGGAGTAGTCTCCTGGGTGGGAACCGGCTCTGCAACTGTATCACCTGCTGGCTCATAGGGTCCATAGTAGGTAGGGGCAAGGTTCTCATCATCGTCTAAACAACGTATCCAGTCAGGAAAGGAGCAAAGTACACAGTGCACAACAAGACTAAACTAAATATTTATGACAATTAACTGAGTATCATATTGAGAAATTGCATAAAGGAAATATCAACATCTCAGAGTTTAATGCTATAAGCAGGAATATGAGAAAGCAGGAAATAAAGTGAAACAGGAAATGAAACTACAACAGTCAGTAAGAACTATAACAAGACTAGAACTATCTGTGTGAACTTGTGTTTGTTTTAGAATACATAGTTGGCATGTAGGGGTTTATAAGGCTAATCTGGCCGTCATAGATGGCTATTAAACAATACAATCGAGATCTGGCTGATGGACAGTCGTGTACCAACAGCTATTAAACAATACATGGGGAAGGGTAAAACTACATGCCTCCTAGTATTCTCCCACCCGATATGTAAACAAGACATGAACTCCAATATTCAAGACATGAAATACAGTACTTTAACACTACGTGTAATCAGCAAGGGTACTAGTAGAGCAGGAAATTAATTATCACAATATAAAGATTAACTTGAAGTGCAGGTACTTGCCTGTTGTTTGGATCTGATTAAATTAGGTTCTTGGGGGAAAAGTCCAGAGATGAGTCCAAAAGCTGAAACAGACATTACCATCATGCTCAGAAGATGTCAAATAGCTAGAAACGCCTGTCCTTGGGTCCAATTTGGAGACAAGGGCAAAAACGGCAGTTTTGGGTCAAAACGGGATCCGCCGTTGGGCCCGCTTTGCACCGAAAAAATGTGTCCGGGTCAAAAGTCTCCAAATTCACCAAACTTAGTGTCAACAGGTCAGGAACGATGATACGAACCCAACGGAACTTCCAGATTTGGATTCCGATGAGCCGAACACAAAATCGCCCGTCGAGCGGGGCCTGTGGGGCCCACGACACGCGATTTCGTCAACGTTCTCAGAATCGAACCAAACTTGACCCACAGGACCAGCGTATCGCTACGAGTCCGATGGCGCAAGTTTCGTCTCGATCCGACATGTGTACACAAAGTTAGGTCGAATTGCAGAAAAAGCAGATACGGGGCGATGTCCGCGGATATGCGTTGATTCCGGTGTGCACGCACACCCGAATCAGCTTCCACGAAAACTCACACATCCGTATCGATGATGCGTACGTATCTGTGAAGACCGCACGCGACCAAGTCGTCCCGTTTGGCGGGGCGGACTCAGTTCCGGGGTGAAACAGGGTCTCGTTTTTCCTGTTTTTGGATCGCGGTGTGCGATCATCACAGGACGCGATGCCCCGAACAGTTTGTCCGGACACCGAGAGGGTCATACAGGCTTTACAACGCAATTTGCGGAATCGAAAACAGAGCTACGAGGCGAAAGTTACACGCACCTGAAGGGGACCCGAAAACAGGGTCGAATCGTGTCCGACTCGTGTCGGACACGCGGGACTGAATTAGGGCTAGGGTTAGGGTTCGGACACTGCTGGCCGGCGGCTTGGGCGGCGCCGCTGCGGGGGAGGCCGAGGGCGGCGCCGGCGGCGGGCGGCGCGGCGGCTTGGGAACTCGCCGGCGGCGACGGCGCGGTCTGCCGGTGCTGCCGCTGTGCTGCTGCTGTCGAGCGGCCGCTGTCGACGCCGTGGGCAGCCGGAGAAGAAGAAGAGGAGTGGAGGAGGTTGGCTGGCCGCGGAGGAGGACGGCGGCGCAAACGTCGTGGCGGCGTGCGACGGAGGTGGTCGTCGGAGGGCGCCGTGGCGAGCTCGTCGTGGTGGTCGGCACGGCGAGTGGAGGGGTTTATAAAGGGGCCGTCGGGGGTGGTCGTGGCCGAGGGGCCGCGATGGGCGGTGACGTGGGGGGGGTCGTGGCTGGCCGGAGCGGGCGGCGCGCCGGGCGGGGCGGCGCACGACGCGGGGGAGACGACCGGGTTCGAGGGGAGTGGGGAGGCCGGATAGGGTCGGGTCGGGTGCGGGTCTGGGGATCCGACCCGACCCGCTAGGGGGCTGGGCTTGGGTTCGCCCAACGGGCCGCGGGCCGGTTGGGCCCAACGGGCTGGGCCGGGTATATAAATAATAATAATAATAATAATAATAATAATAATAATAATAATAATAATTAAATAAATAATTACATAAATAGTTTTAGGTGTTTTAAAAATAGGTCCAGGGCCCAATAAATTCCAGAAAAATTACCCTAAGTTCAGTTTTCCATTTTACACCCAAAAATATTATTTTCATAATATTTTAATATTATTTATTATCAATTAAAAATTTTATAATAATTCAAAACCCTGATTTTAATTACAGAAAATTCCCAGAAAATTTCAGAAAATTGTGAAAAAATCCCAATTTTAATATTTTTGAAAAATCAGGGGCTTACAATCTACCCAACTTATAAAAATTTCGTCCTCGAAATTTAAATTATGGCAGGGTTCTCTCTGTCCAAACTCACTTGGTCACAGTATAACGGGTTTCTCTTAGGTGAACATTGCGGTCGCTACCCAACTTAAAATTTTACCCCTATCCTTTAAGGCTGTACAACTAGTAAAGCTAGGTCTCAACTTAATAGATTTGGGTATTGAATCTTAAGTCTGCAACACAAAACACAGCACACATCACCTAGGGTATTGCCTTAGTCATAAAGGGTTATCATCTAGCACTATAAATCAAACTTATACCAAACACAGGATTCTGTCCTTCCGAAGTAAGGGAAGGTGAGGATCAATAATAAAGAGTTTAAGGGCGAGGTGGTAGAACAGAGGTATAGGGATCAAGGCGTTTTTCAGGAATTCTAATGGGAATTGTCAGGCGGTTAAGGATCGAGGTTCTATTCTGGTAATGCTGAAACGATATGCTCGGACGTATTTAGGGGCAAGTAGACTAGTCGACTATACCTCAATCCACATAAGTAGTCATGCGAAGTGCGAATCAAAATGCACTAAGGTTGATCAGACCGTAGTACACTGATTCTGAGTAGACACTTGTATTAGTGGGGTTGATCAGGCCTCAGTAATACATGTGTCCTGAACAAGCCCGATAAAGGTAAGCTTGCAAAACTAAGCTATAAAATAGCAGCATATGTCAAGTTCAGCAAAATTCAAGTACGCTAGATAATGATGAAAGGAGGTACAAATTTGAAGTTCACAAAATAACACAAAATAAGCACAATAGCAAAAGTCCCTAAAACAGTTATCAAATTTTAAAAGCATACCAGGTTATTTAGCAAGTTCAAAATTACTAGGTTGAGGCTGAGGTCACGAACCAATAGGCATGAGCTAAACAATACTAGGAAAGGTATCTACGAATCACTTACGCGCATTAGCTGCTTCCAGAGTTTGCGCGTCCTCCACGGTCATCACGTAAGCTTGTCCGCGTCTTGGAGTAGCGGGACAGTCCCTCACTTGATGTTCTGTTGAGCCACAATATAGGCAGGCACCTAGTCTCTTCCTACAAACTTGCCAAGTGTGGCCCGGTCTTCGGCAAAAGTTACAAGTAGCAGCCTGTTGGTTCTGTCCTTGAGCCTGGTGTTGGGGTGCTGGAGCTCGAGGGAGAGGACGCTGGGTTTGCTGCGGGGACCTCTGTTGTTGTTGTTGAAATGGGCGTTTGTTGGGTCCCGCATTTCCGGTATCTCTTTCTCGCTTTAGCTTATGCCCCAGGTCTCTCTCAACGCCTTGTGCCACGTTTAAGATTTCCTCATAGGTGCGGGATCGGCTGGTGGTGACAGCAAGGCGAATATCCGGAGACAGCCCCTTCTTGAATCTACGGGCTCTGTCCTCCGGGGTACGAACCATGTACTCCGCAAAGTGACTTAACCTGCTAAATTCAGCAGTATACTCATCAACAGATAGGTTACCTTGTTCCAGTCTCTCGAATTGGCTTTCGAGAGCTTCCCGAGCCACTTCGGGGTAGAATTTCTCCTTGAATAGTCTCTTGAAGTCATCCCATGTGAGGTCAGGAGCAGATAGTTGGGGTTCGTCTCTAAACCAGGTTCGAGCTATATCGAACAGTTGCAGGCTTGCGGACTCCACTTTGAGATCATCGGGAACCCGGGCAGTCTTCAGGAGTCTCTCGACATTCTCTATCCACTCATCAGCATAGAGAATGCCCTCAGTTCCATAAAATTCTAGAGGCCTAAGGTTCTTGAAGTCTTTGGCACTCCCTGGCCTCTTGTGTGGCGACTCCTGGGACTTAATAGCTTCTGAAAGGCTGGTCCGCAGAAGTGCAGTTTGTTCTTTCTGGGATTCCACCAATCCCTGGAACACTCCTAGCAGTTGTGCCCCATCTAGGGTAACTGCCGGGACAGATGGAGGCGGCGGGAGTGCAAGGGTCTCGGGCACATTCTGCTCAGCTGGTTCTGATGTGCCTCCTACTGTGTTCCTGGTCTGGACCATTCTGAAAGATTAAGGGATAGGAAGATCAGAATAGATTAATTGGAAATCAAGGGCGATAGAAAAATTGATCAGAAGTAATATCAAGGATTGAAATAAGGACCCTATACTGTGAATGAGCTTTATCCTAAAATCCTCAATCTTGTTGCAGGCCTGTTCGGTCCCTAAGTTGGAACCGAACAATTTAGTCGTTAGACCTGCATGGGCCACCATAAAAACGTGTCACGACCCGTACCCGGAAATTCGGGCACGAGTGCGTGGGTACGTCCAGCCTACGCCGCAGAATCGGCGGTAGTACGCTGTCTAGGTCAAATCCACACTTACTAAACTAGCTCATTCACAAATAACATAAGCAAGACAATAATGAGAATGGAAACTTAAGATTGCAATTGAAATAAATGTGACAACAGATTCAAATATTTAGTACAGAAATTCAGAATAAAGTCGGGGACAAACCCGATTTATAAGATAAGAAATAGGAATAAAGATAGCTAATGCTAACTACTCTGCAGGAGTAGTCTCCTGGGTGGGAACCGGCTCTGCAACTGTATTACCTGCTGGCTCATAGGGTCCATAGTACGTAGGGGCAAGGTTCTCATCATCGCCTAAACAACGTATCCAGTCAGGAAAGGAGCAAAGTACACAGTGCACAACAAGACTAAACTAAATATTTATGACAATTAACTGAGTATCATATTGAGAAATTGCATAAAGGAAATATCAACATCTCAGAGTTTAATGCTATAAGCAGGAATATGAGAAAGCAGGAAATAAAGTGAAACAGGAAATGAAACTACAACAGTCAGTAAGAACTATAACAAGACTAGAACTATCTGTGTGAACTTGTGTTTGTTTTAGAATACATAGTTGGCATGTAGGAGTTTATAAGGCTAATCTGGCCGTCATAGACGGCTATTAAACAATACAATCGAGATCTGGCTGATGGACAGTCGTGTACCAACAGCTATTAAACAATACATGGGGAAGGGTAAAACTACATGCCTCCTAGTATTCTCCCACCCGATATGTAAACAAGACATGAACTCCAATATTCAAGACATGAAATACAGTACTTTAACACTACATGTAATCAGCAAGGGTACTAGTAGAGCAGGGAATTAATTATCACAATATAAAGATTAACTTGAAGTGCAGGTACTTGCCTGTTGTTTGGATCTGATTAAATTAGGTTCTTGGGGGAAAAGTCCAGAGATGAGTCCAAAAGCTGAAACAGACATTACCATCATGCTCAGAAGATGTCAAATAGCTAGAAACGCCTGTCCTTGGGTCCAATTTGGAGACAAGGGCAAAAACGACAGTTTTGGGTCAAAACGGGATCCGCCGTTGGGCCCGCTTTGCACCGAAAAAACGTGTCCGGGTCAAAAGTCTCCAAATTCACCAAACTTAGTGTCAACAGGTCAGGAACGATGATACGAACCCAACGGAACTTCCAGATTTGGATTCCGATGAGCCGAACACAAAATCGCCCGTCGAGCGGGGCCTGTGGGGCCCACGACACGCGATTTCGTCAACGTTCTCAGAATCGAACCAAACTTGACCCACAGGACCAGCGTATCGCTACGAGTCCGATGGCGCAAGTTTCGTCTCGATCCGACATGTGTACACAAAGTTAGGTCAAATTGCAGAAAAAGCGGATACGGGGCGATGTCCGCGGATACGCGTTGATTCCGGTGTGCACGCACACCCGAATCAGCTTCCACGAAAACTCACACGTCCGTATCGACGATGCGTACTTATCTGTGAAGACCGCACGCGACCAAGTCGTCCCGTTTGGCGGGGCGGACTCAGTTCCGGGGTGAAACAGGGTCTGGTTTTTCCTGTTTTTGGATCGCGGTGTGCGATCATCACAGGACGCGATGCCCCGAACAGTTTGTCCGGACACCGAGAGGGTCATACAGGCTTTACAACGCAATTTGCGGAATCGAAAACAGAGCTACGAGGCGAAAGTTACACGCACCTGAAGGGGACCCGAAAACAGGGTCGAATCTTGTCCGACTCGTGTCGGACACGCGGGACTGAATTAGGGCTAGGGTTAGGGTTCGGACACTGCTGGCCGGCGGCTTGGGCGGCGCCGCTGCGGGGGAGGCCGAGGGCGGCGCCGGCGACGGGCGGCGCGGCGGCTTGGGAACTCGTCGGCGGCGACGGCGCGGTCTGCCGGTGCTGCCGCTGTCGACGCCGTGGGCAGCCGGAGAAGAAGAAGAGGAGTGGAGGAGGTTGGCTGGCCGCGGAGGAGGACGGCGGCGCAAACGTCGTGGCGGCGTGCGGCGGAGGTGGTCGTCGGAGGGCGCCGTGGCGAGCTCGTCGTGGTGGTCGGCACGGCGAGTGGAGGGGTTTATAAAGGGGCCGTCGGGGGTGGTCGTGGCAGAGGGGCCGCGATGGGCGGTGACGTGGGGGGGGGGGGTCGTGGCTGGCCGGAGCTGGCGGCGCGCCGGGCGGGGCGGCGCACGACGCGGGGGAGACGACCGGGTTCGAGGGGAGTGGGGAGGCCGGGTAGGGTCGGGTCGGGTGCGGGTCTGGGGATCCGACCCGACCCGCTAGGGGGCTGGGCTTGGGTTCGCCCAACGGGCCGCGGGCCGGTTGGGCCCAACGGGCTGGGCCGGGTATATAAATAATAATAATAATAATAATAATAATAATAATAATAATAATAATAATTAAATAAATAATTACATAAATAGTTTTAGGTGTTTTAAAAATAGGTCCAGGGCCCAATAAATTCCAGAAAAATTACCCTAAGTCCAGTTTTCCATTTTACACCCAAAAATATTATTTTCATAATATTTTAATGTTATTTATTATCAATTAAAAATTTTGTAATAATTCAAAACCCTGATTTTAATTACAGAAAATTCCCAGAAAATTCCAGAAAATTGTGAAAAAATCCCAATTTTAATATTTTTGAAAAATCAGGGGCTTACAATATTGATGCTTCGACTTCTCCAGGGATTCTCCAATCATCAGACTTCCATCGCACTTCGTAGTTGAATATGAGCCATATATAATAGCATTATAGTTAGGTAGGACTGAAGGGGGATCCATTAGGGTTAATTTTTTAAATTTTTTGCCGACGAAGCCAGGTGACATGTGACACATTAAAGATGTATTAGTAACATTCAGCGACATAACTTGAACTCTAATAATAACATGGAAGTTGAGTACGTAACGTATTAGAAACCATTTTACTAACGTATACTTTAATAAGGAATGCTGACCAGGCACATACATGTTTTGCAATGTCATGTTGATGAAGGTGCGATGTCTACCTATGTTGCTAAGTTAGTCACAGAACATCAATGATAAGTCACTATGATTCGCGAGTGGTTCTCACATTTACCCACATTTACAATGCCTAAATGTGGGTTAAGAACGGGTATGCGTATGCGGGTGTGCACGCCTAGTGCAACACGGGTACATGTGCCCGCCCACGCTAAGAACACGCACAAGCGTGTGCCTGCTCATATCATGAAGATATGAGTTATGGTCGGTCGATAAAATAACCTTAGTAGGCCTTAAATAGATATATAGTCGATTTAATCTCACTTTAGGTGTCAATCTATGTTTCCATAAACAACTGAGCTTATATCTATTTTTTCCGTAATGATGCAATATGTCATCGCTAATATGTGCCAAATCTTGGATTCTATACAATGTTTAATGTCGACGTTATTTCTATAATCTTTGCACTAAGCGGCTTTGACGCTCATTTTTCAAAAGTAGCTAATTTCACTAATTGAATATTGCCCAAAATAAAATACCAACAAAATAATTTTTTTTGCAATTATGTTTGAAGTAAATGGAATAGATTAGCGAGAGACGAATAAGTAACTTATATTTATTCCTAAAGACCACTAAAAAATTATTATAAATATAATTTTACGAATAAAACATCATCCAAAAAAAATATATCCAAACCAAAATAAACAAATTCAAAATTGCAATTATAAAAGGGGCTAATTAGCGTTTAGACCATGGATTTTATAATAGCTTAGAATTTAAGCCTTGACGTGTCCAATTTGAAAGTTTGAACTCTGGATTTTTATTTTTGGCTTTCTTATTATACCCTCTCTAGCCTAAGTAGAATAGTTCTATTATGAGACATAGGAGAAAGTTATAATGGGTAGAAAGAAACAAAATATAAAAATTTATATATAAGGTGATCCATACGAACAAATACAAAATCAAGCCTCCTTCCAAGCGACTAAAGTATGTCAACAAATCAACCATCTTGTCTCTAATCTCTTATTTTTCAAACAGACCGTGCTCATACGAATGGACTGCTCCTATTTGAATCAGACAACACTCCCCAGGAGGTGTTGATTGCTCTTGCCGATTCAGACAACAATGCCTAAGATGGTATGTTGCTGTTATTGATCTATACAACATCACCTAAGGGGTAAATTTTCTTGCCAATGGAATAACAATACCAAAGGGGGGTAGTAGGGAGAGGAAAGACACTACCAGAATAATTCAAATTAGTGACGCTCAAAAACATCGCTAAAATAAATTAGCGACGTTTCAATGAAGTCGCATTTAAGCTAGTTGCTGACAGAAAAAATGTCGCAAAACGTCGCTATAGCGACGTTTTCTTGCGACGTATTTGCATCGATAAATTAGCAACGTATACTGTGTCGCTAAACGTCACTAAATTTGTTCTGTTTAGCGATGTTTTGTGACACATTTAGCGATATTTTATTGACCTGACAAATACTACTATGTCAGTAATTTAGCGACATTCAGCGACGTATTTAGCGACGTATATAAACGTCGCTAAGAGTCGCTAAACGACGCTAAACGTCGCTAAATTTTCAGTGAAAAAAATTATCAATGGTTTCCAAATCAATCTTCTTGCTGTTTATGAATTCCTAATTTATATAAATAGACCCGGAGCAACCCTCCGTTGAACTCCCTGGGTTCGCCGACCCCTTCAATGGAACACTTAACACCGGTAAATTAACATATATTTAATATGAATAAAATAAATACACAGACTTATAATAGTTCATAAAAATAGACAGACCTAGAGCAACCCTCCGTTGAATTTTCTGGGTACGAAATATCACAAAAGTATATAAAATATCATAGTCACACAATAAACACAAAATAAAAGTATCACAGTCATACAAAAACCACAATATAAAAGTATCATAGTCACATAATAACCACAATAAAAGTATCACAGTTACACCATAATTCTTATCAAATTTCTCAATCTCTCAAGAAAATCCAATACGCTGGGGCAGAACCTAGTCCCTTAGATGCTTCGCATCAAAATAATGTATTATTTGGCATCAAAATGATGTATTATTTGCACATATTTGATCAATAAATTTGTACTAAAAACTGTATTAAGAATCACGAAAACGGGTTTTCGAAAACTTAGAAAACTTACGATATAGAGTGCGTTCCGACAAACCGGTCCACCACGTCATGTACCGGTTGCACCAAAAGGCACGTATGATATTTTCTGATGTGTGGACTTTCGTGAAAGTTGATTCGGATGTGTGTGCACGCCTGAATCAACCCGTATCCGTAAAAAGTCTCCCGTATCGACGTTTTGCAAATTTCTCCATTAGTAGGTGAATGCTCGGCAGAACGCGATGGAACTTACGCCAACAGATCCGTGGTATCATGATGGTTCCATGACCCAAGTTTCATGCGATTTCGAGACAGTTGACCGAACCACCTATTCGCGGGCCCACAAGTTGACTTGACGAGCGAAATTGTGATCGGCTCACCGAAATTCAAAATTGGATATACCATTGAGTTCGTATTGTCGTTTAGGATTTTTTTGACCTATAATTTGTCCAATTTAGAGACCTTTACCCATGACACAAAATTTGGTGCAAAGTAGACCACTTGTGGACCCCGCTTTGATCCGAAATTATCGTTTTGCCCCTGTGTCCAAATTGGATAAAGGGTAAAGTTTTTTTGACTATCTCACTGTTTTTGGAGATGTTGGTGATATTTATTTCAGCATCCGGAGATGTTCTTTCAGAGTCCTTACATTTCGGTTCCTTGGAATCATTGTCTGCGTCTACATTACACAGTCTGCTTGCCAGGCAAGTATACATTGCTATAGTACTATTTAGTTACATTCTTTGTTGCATATTTATTTTTTGTTGTTTATTTTTATTTATTTTGCTATATAAAACTGCACGTCCAAGAAAGACTTGGGTGCAAAGACGGTTGCGTCGTCGTTGTCTTTATTTATATTATGCATGTTGACCTAGTTTTACGAGACCATCCTATGAGTTTGAGATATCATTATATTTATTTGGCCGTGACACAATTGTTACACGAGTTGTGAGTCTCATGTAGGACGCTGACTTGCATATTAGGCTGCCCACTTGTACGTAAAGATCGTACGACGGATAAGGAATAACTGCTAATAGAAATATCATATTTTAGTGACTTAAGAAGTTACTAGAGGTGTTTGTGTGTTATGGATTGTCACATTAGTAGCATTGGGTGGGGAGAACAATGAGTAAGCGTACGTGACTCCTATACACTTTTCCTTTTTGGCCCGTAAACTCCGTCGGAGACACGAGGCGTTATGACCCCATTATTTACTGTAGGCCTATGACGATCTAAAGACATTATGCCAGTAGCCCCTGGATCTCCGAGAGAACTATGTCCATCTCATTATTTTAGTCAGATAGTCTATACGCGGGAAAGCTGTTCTTAAACTGCATATCACATAGACTGGTTAGGCGACAACGTTGGATGTTTACTTTCAGTACTTTATTGAAATACTTTTATGTATCTTGTTACGTCTCTCTGAGGACCTGGTCCCTTTCCAGGTATAGACGATCAGGATTATCCGCAGGAGTACGGTCCGGGATCTGACGCATCATTTTCTGTTGATGAGGTCTTACCCTCTGAGTACTCATGATTACTTCATAGCTGATGGATCGTTAGTTGTTATTCTCTTTATTGACATTTATTTTATATTGGGGTTCCGTCCTCCTCTATCATTTTAGTTTTGATTTAGTCATTTGGTAGTGGATTTGTCTCCACCCGACTATTATTTTTTTGATACCTTGTACTTGAGACTTTAAGTTATTTATTTTGATATTCCTTTACTTGTGTCTGTGGATGAGATATAGATGCGTGTGACTTGTGATGCATGACAATATATGTACCACTTGTGAATTATTTATTCATATACAACGTACGTGTGTGTTATAATTTTTTTAACATATTGGAGTGTCATATACATACGATTGGCATGCTACTATTCCTAGTCCTACGTATTTTGGGGCTGTGGCGTGACAAAAATGCCCCTTCCTTTCTTTCCCCCATCTCTCTCCGGCTGCGAGTAGGACGAGCGCGGGAGGCCGGCAAGCGGCGGGCTGCGCGCGCTGGCGCGGGGACACTCAGGGGCGCGCGGGGCCTAGTGGGGGCGCTGAGGGGTGCACGGGGCCGAGCGAAGACGCGATGGGCGTGAGTGGAGGCACGCACAAGGTGGGCTGCGGGGGTTAGGGGGGGAGGCGCTTAGGCGCGAGAGGGGGCGCTTGGGAGCGAGAGGGGGTGCTTGGGCGCCAGAGGGGGCGCACGCGAGGTTGGGGGGTCGTCGTTGCCGGGGGTGGGTAGGGGGTAGTCGCCAGTTGTTGGGGGGCTGGCCGCCGGCAGAGAAGCCATGCGGTGGGGGTAGAGGGTGGGTGGGGGGAGGGTAGTTTAGGAATAAAATAAATTTTGGGTATTAAATTGAAAATATTAGTTAAGATAGAATATTAAATTAGTACCTCTCAAAGTTGAAAGTATCAAATTGAACATTGTCAATAGTGACGGTTTCAAGTTGCAATTAAGCATATAAAAATTTATGGCCTAAAATATTCAGTTAGACATATCAGTACTTAATTTTTAATCTATTATAAAATTCAGGGTCTAATTAGCCTTTATTTTATTATACCGCATCATAGAATATTCTCAAATTGACGGATGTCGCGTACGGTTTCCCTCTTTTGATAAGTGACGCACGCGCCTCCGCTACGTGAAATTTAACAGAACCAATGAAATCCCGCCACGTACACAAATCACACCTAGGTTGAAAAGCCGTCTAGATACATTGCACCTGGTGCTCTGTTCCTTCTCGTGGCCATTATTTAAGCTCAACCGAGAGAAAAGGAAGAATAATTTCGTCAAAGAAGTAAGGGCTTGTCTGCAAAAAAATATGGCGTCGGCCATTTCCATCTCCGGCAACGCCCTCTCCTCCCGTTCCTCCCTCCTCCTCAAAGAATTCAGAGGTACAATTTTTCATCCAGCACCCTCTGTTTTTTTGCATTATTAGCAACAGAACCCATTTTTAAATTTTCTTTCTTGATTTTGTTTAGCGGCGCAAATTGGGCCGGTGTTGCAAGTATCGGCCGGGAGACGCTCCAAGAGATGGGCGGTGCTGGCTGTCGAGCCCACCAGGATGGTCCCGGCGGTGGCGGCGGCGGCGGCGGCGGCGCCGGTGGTGGAGGCGGATTACGAAAAGCTGGCGGCGGAGCTTGAGAGGGCTTCGCCGCTCGAGATCATGGACCGGGCGCTGGAGATGTTCGGTGACGGTATCGCCATCGCTTTCAGGTGAAATGCATATTTTCTCTTTATTTCGTAAGCCGCTTTTTTTGTAAGCTTTTGTCGTAAGCTATTATGTACCAAAATAGCTTTATAAATTGTTGTTTAAAAACATGTTTTGGGTTTATTTTGGATTTTGGAGATTTTAAATCGGAATTCTAAAGTGACAAAACTGTGAGTTTTTATTCAAGTTACAGGACATTTTAGGAGCTTGGACTAATAGACTTTCATAAAAATGGGTCAATTTGAGTTTTAGTAACTTTCCTTTGAGTAGTCAGTGGGGTTATAGCCTGTTGGTTAATTGGGGAACTTGGGAACTTAGTTCCTAATTCGGTAGAAAGACATAAAAAAAAAAAAAAACTTTCCTTTGAGAAGTTTAAAATGGAGTTTTGTTACAAGTTCTTTTCTTGTTAGTTAGATATAGTTTGAGCAACACGAGAAAACAAACATCGGACCACATAAAATATTAATTTAAAATTGTTTTTATCACTTGTACTTCAAATCCATTTAAATCTCCCAAAAGAATAAAATATAACTAAAGACAAAAAAAAAGCTCAAAATTTTCCCCAAAAACTTGGTCTGGATTACAGACCGGCCGTGCCCATGGGTAGCTACATTTCTGTGGAAAAAACTTTTAAAAATTATCCCATTTGATTTCAAAAGGTTTTAGACTTTTAGGGGAGGTATTTAGTTTTAGGGTTCGCATAATATTTTTAATTTGTTTGAGGTTTTCCAGAAAAGGGTTTGGTCTTGTGTACTACGGTTGTCTTTGGGCAGATATAGTTTAGGTGTACATAATATTATAAGTTTGTGTTTAGTTATAGGGTCCCTGTAATATTCTAAATTTAGCGTTTCAATCTCCATTTTGTAGTCAAAGTCAACTATGGGTGCGGACCCAATTTTTTATGTAGACAATAGAGATCTAGAACCACACTAAATAAACTTGCACATGTGGATTTAATATTTTTATTGTATGGATGGATGTCTCTATATCGCATGTGATTGTTCTTATTTTGGAATCTTGGAATAATTGTATGGGGATATATGTTTATATGCTAAATTTCAACTTAGATACCCTCAAATTTTTTTTTTTAACTTGATGTTGTAAACTTTAAACTAGATAACTTGATACCATCAGCTATTAAATATTTTCAACTTTGTCTCCTTAGGGGTTCAGTTTTCCGTTAAAAAAATTGACTAAATCATCTCCACCACCATACTATACTGCTCTGCTGCCGCCCCCCCTCTCCCTGACACCCCCCTCTGCCTCTGCCCGCAACCCACACACAATTTACTAAATTTATTGAATTTACTGTTAGTTGTTACCCTATAGATGTCTGTAGGGGTGAGCAATTCTCGGTTTTTAACCGAAAACCGAATCGGACCGGACCGAAATTGAAATTCGGTTCGGTTTTTAATCAACCGTTTCGGATTTCGGTTTATCATTTGATTAATTTGGGTTATCGGTTTGGTTTTCGGTTTCAGATTCCGAAATCCGAACCGAACCGAAAACCGAATCACTACATTATAAAAGAAAAAAAAACCGGTTTTTATGAATTTTGTATACACTCACCACTTGGTATAAAATTAGTTTATTGTTATTTTTGGTACACAATTTTGGTTTTTCTCAGTTAGGTTTGATTTTTTTTCGGTTTTTATGAATTTGGAATACACTCACCACTTGGACCTAAAAAACCGAACCGACCGAGAACCGAACCGATTTAATTCGGTTCGGTTTTTTCGGTCTTTACAAATTCGGTTCGGTTTTCGGTTTTGCAAAAATCGGTTTTCGGTTTAGTCGATTTTTGGATATTCGGTTCGGTTTGAACCGAACCGAACCGAACCGTTGCTCACCCCTAGATGTCTGCATCATGTACAAGTTCCATGGTTAGAAGAAACATAGATTTTATTTGTATCGACTCGAGACTGAGAATCTTGGAATACGGGTCACCACTAAAATATTTTAATAGCTAATTATCAACTTCATCTTTAATTAAATATAATACTTGTAAAATCTTTGACATAGTTATTAACCAATTGGGAGGGTGTTTAAGTATAGGATTGATAACATATTAGTGTACAATTGAAATATAGGACATCTATAAGCCGGTGGGAATCGTGGGACCCACACTGTCTGTAATATTCGGATTTGGTAGTTAGTTAGTCATTGCGTAGTAAGTCCCTGACACTCCAAAAAATAGTGTCATATTTCAGAGAGGACGTATAAAACACTCTAAAATTTGTCGTGTTAGTATCGTGTTGTGATTCATGTTGTGATTTGAGTAGCTGGAAAGAGCATAAAAGTCTTATCATCAACCCTTCATTATAAACAAAAGTATGTATATATTGACAATTCACTTCCTAGGAAGTGACTTGCCTTTTCAAAATGAGTTTAGGAAGGGAAATAGTTGTTCTTTGAGAATTGAGATCATTGTTCACTCTTATACAAGCAAATGGTGGAAGAACTTCAATGACCTAAGCTAAGATCCACGATAATTTCAGTATCCAATTAACATGAGAACACATCTTGGAGACACTGACATCACGAGAAGTACACTATCTTTATTAAGTGAAATGCTAATTCCACTATTTTGTTAAAACAAAAATAAAAATCCAGTTTTGTGTTAAATTAGAATAAAAGTCTGCTATTTTGGTAGAAGTACACCTACTTTGAAAAAAAACTCGGGATTTATGTATCTTAATATTTCTTCAAAAGGCAGGAGCTTACTAATGACTTATTTGTTAATTACTAAACCATGGTCTTAGGATGAATTATGAACTAATTTAATTATCAACTAGGCTAATGATAGACAGTTCATTGAGTTTATTAAATGAGTAGATACATGTCTTTGTAGCTTGGCTTTGGACAATCCAGCTCAAATTCTGTTTTTCATTTTTACATACAAGTGTAGGAAAAGAAGTGGCTCAGAATAAAATTTGGAGGCCTTGGACTTGAATTTCTAAGTCAAACAATTAACAAGCTACATGTCTTTGTAGCTTGGCTTGGCTTGGCTTCTTGGACAATCCAGCTCAAATTCTGTTTTTCATTTTTACATACAAGTGTAGGAAAAAAAAGTGGCTCAGAATAAAATTTTGGAGGCTTTGGACTTGAATTTCTAAGTCAAACAATTAACAGATTGATTGGATGATCTTCTCGTGATGTCTTCTATTCCAGCCAGATTGACTGTTAGTAGAAACTTGAAGGAAAAAGAAAAAAAACCCAGAAATGTGGCTCAGAATAAAATTTTGGAGGCTTTGGACTTGAATTTCTAAGTCAAACAATTAACAGATTGATTGGATGATCTTCTCGTGATGTCTTCTATTCCAGCCAGATTGACTGTTAGTAGAAACTTGAAGGAAAAAGAAAAAAAACCCAGAAATGTCTCCTGGGTTTGTTTTTTCCCTTTTCTTTTCCTTTTTCTTATAACTAATCCTATCACGAAACATATAACCCCCTTGAAATGTCCAAAACCACTTCTGCACAGATTCTGAACTTCTATGATGCAGCTTGTGTTTCATTTATGGTGTTTCTTTCTGATACTTTTTTTCAAATGAGTTGGTATGAAATTAACAACTAAATTTCTGCTTCTTGCTTTGTGTAGTGGAGCGGAGGATGTTGCACTAATAGAGTATGCCAAGTTAACCGGCCGACCTTTCAGGGTCTTCAGTCTTGACACTGGAAGGCTAAACCCTGAGACATACAGATTCTTTGATACTGTAGAGAAGCGCTATGACATTCACATTGAATACATGTTCCCGGAAGCAGATGAAGTTCAGGCTCTCGTGAGGACCAAGGGCCTCTTCTCCTTCTACGAGGATGGGCACCAAGAATGCTGCAGGGTCCGTAAGGTCAGGCCACTGAGGAAGGCCCTCAGAGGCCTCAAGGCTTGGATTACAGGCCAACGGAAGGATCAGTCCCCTGGCACCAGAGCCCACATCCCAATTGTCCAAGTCGATCCTTCTTTCGAAGGGGTTGGTGGTGGAGCTGGAAGCTTGATAAAATGGAACCCTGTTGCTAATGTCGATGGCAAGGACATCTGGAATTTTCTTAGGACCATGGATGTCCCGGTGAACTCTCTCCACTCGCAGGGCTATGTGTCGATCGGTTGTGAACCATGCACTAGGCCGGTCTTACCAGGCCAGCATGAGAGAGAAGGAAGGTGGTGGTGGGAGGATGCCAAGGCCAAGGAGTGCGGGCTTCACAAGGGCAATATTTCACAGGACGAGGCACAGAAGGCAGCAGGCGTTGACGGAAATGGAACCGCTGCCATCAATTCGGTGAATGGAAAGCCCGACATCTTCCAGTCTCAGGTTATTGTCAGCCTCACCAGGCCCGGGATCGAGAACTTGCTAAAGCTGGAGAACAGGAAGGAGGCCTGGCTGGTTGTTCTCTATGCGCCTTGGTGCCATTTTTGTCAAGCAATGGAGGGTTCCTACATCGAGTTGGCCGAGAAACTCTCAGGTTCCGGAATTAAGGTAGGGAAATTCCAGGCTGATGGTGATAGGAAGCCATTTGCACAGCAAGAGTTGCAACTTGGAAGCTTCCCTACGATACTCTTCTTCCCCAAGCATGCCTCGAAGCCGATCAAGTACCCTTCGGAGAAGAGGGACGTGGATTCTCTGCTAGAATTCATAAGTTTCCTCCAATGATGGACCAAAATGGTCTCTATTGGTATCTGGTGGGATGTTGTACTGTGTTCTCGAGAGACGAGTTCCCCTATCTACTTCATTTCTCTCCTTTGGAAGGAGAGTGAACTTTGCGGTGGCTGTGTTTTTAGACTAGTTTAAAGTATCGGCCGATATCGATACAGTTTGGCATGTCCCGATCCGATACCGACCGATACCCGATACTGACCGATACCGACATTAGAGGTCTCTTTTTCAGTCAATTCGGCAAAAAAAAAATTGAATTAAAAAGACCAATTAGAAAGGATGTAAAAGCATAGTAAGGTTGTAAAAATATATAAAAGAGTAAAACTTATCTATCGCATATAAATCAATCGGTCAATCGGCAATGATGACTACTATTTTATTTAATATCAAAAATACTAAGAAACAATACTAAAAATACTTTAAATTATGCGTAAATGTATAAAATATATTCTTTAAAATGTTAATAATTTACTATTAGTTGTTTGCTTTTCGATACCAAAAAATTTGATACTTCGATCCGAAACCGCCGATACCGCCGATCCCGATACTCATAGGAATGGTCTGATACCGATACTTTGAACCTTGGTTTTTAGTTTGTATTACTAGGTACATGTCAAGATAGCAGCTGAGGATGTTTATGCAAATCATCCTCACGAGTTTCTTTTTTTTTTCTTTGTTTCTTAGATTTATAGTTGTGTATCTCTATATATCTTCAGTTTTTTTTGGCATATCTATAAAGTTATGTTTCTAGTGTAGTAAGTACAATTGTTCTGTGCCCCATTATTCACTATTAGCAGTCCAACTCGATTGACGATTTTTCACAAATAATTGAGATTCGCGTTTTCGAATCTAAAGACAGAAGGTTAAGAGGTTAGACTAAGGTACTAATTGAGTAATCGATTGAGTAATCGAATTATATCAATTTTTTATTAATTGTTTTGCGAAGTCTTAAAAACGTTTCTCTTTCAAAGTTGTACTGGAATACGCTATTCAATATTTTCTTTCTACATAATTTCTGTCATGGCAGAGAGAATATAATTGTTTGCTGTCCATTAATACTGCTCAATGTGTTCATTGTTCAAGATTCAACCTGAAAGCAATGCAAGTGAAATATCTGTTTGTTGTCAATAGGTTTGGTGCTTGCATTCAGACATTGGGTTGTGGAGGCTCGTGGTGGGACACCCTTTATCCACCTAATGATAGAGCCAATCTCATCAATAATGCCACTAAGTTTCTAGGACATGATTATTAGGTTGTATGCTGCCTCTTCTTCAGTCTGCACCACAAAGTAACAGGCTAAAACCTCGCTTATAATAGATTGTCGTAGTAGCAAGACCATGTTACACTAATTCAGTGGAGAAATTATTCAGTGAGCTGGCTGACCATTATCTTCATTGTCCTTCACTAGATGGCATGAGAATGAGTGCATGCAGTGGCAGCCTAGAACAGTCCTCCGTATCTCCATGTCATCAATTGGAGAACAATGAAAGTGCATTGTGAGCCTGCTGAATAATTTCTCAATTCAGTGGTGTAGAAAATGTTGGTTGAATAATTATTTCTGTAGTCTTAAAAAGGTTGAACAATATCTTATGCAGAGTCGGTCCCTTGTTGATCCACTCTTACACCGTATACTACTGAAGTTCCTTTTTCATACTTGGGAACACAGTTCAAAAGTATCTATTGCTTACTGATGCTAATCAATTTCATGTCAGTTTGAGTATTTACCGAGACAAACAGTAACTTGCAAATCCTTTCAGAATCGCAGTTCTATGTATTTATTCTATTCACCTAAAGAGAATGTATCACATGGACAAGAGGATCTTAAGAGTGATTTGTGGAGTTATTGAGCTGGATTATATGGATGGTTTCAGTATACTCGCTGACCTCGTAAATATGACAAAGAAACGTCCTACAAAAAGGAGAATACAGCCATAGGAGCGCATAAGCATAAGAGAAAGAGTTCCAAAGTTACTAAATCTTCTTTGTTGAAAATCGGACACGTCTTGCAAGTGTTTCGACACCGAGTCTAAGAGTGTCCGCAGCGGAAACTTTAGGCCAACCCACCTAAGATAACCAACCCCTGTCTAACGAACACCAAGCATAGATAAAAACAAGTATATGGCGGTGACTACGTCACCTAGACAAATTCCAACATTTACAACTCAGATGAAATTATAAGATTGACAAAATCAATGTTGAACCCTTTGGCCTAATGGATTCAACCTACTCACCACACTCAAGAAGAAAAGAAAGAGATTATAATTGAAATTACTCACCAACCCGTAGCAATCTCCCTGAGCGAAGGCGACGACTTCTCGATCAGATTTCTTTCTTCCTTTTGTTTTGGATGACGAAGTCCTAAGAGCAAAGTATAGACTTTCTCTTAGATTTTCTGTGGACGAGCACCACGAATCAACAACTTGTGCTATACTTTGTGCTATTTTAGGTCATAATATGATTTCATAAATAGAAAACCTTAAATTAAGAATCATATTCCACATAAAATAGTCCAACACCAATTATGGACGTCCAAATATGGTCAAATTAAATATTTGATACAAATTTGAAATCTAATCAAATCTTACATTTAATGTAGATTTTTAAATTATATCAAATCAAATCTTTGACCATATTTGGGCTTCAAAATTTACCAAATCCAGACTGGACCCCAATAATCTTTCCTCCAGTCTGATGAGAGGGTGTTGACCCCATGACTTCTCAATTGGACTCCATGCATGTCGTCCCGTGACAGAGTTCCTTCTCCCCCATGACACCGATCTCCGATCCTCCGAGTTACTTTGCATCTTCCTTCCACTCCTGCTCCTCGACCGTCACGTCGACGGTAGGTGCCATGCGTAGCACCTTCTGTACCACTGGGATCCTGCCGACATCAATGACACGGCTGGGACCTAAGTCCCTGACTATCAGTCTCATAGTGAGTCGTGGTTGCCTGTCCCCGACTTCCGTCTTCCACCAAAACGTGTTAACGTTCCGAGGAGCTGCTTTACCCTTGGCTGGCCCAACTAAGCGGATGGTGCGATTCTTCCAATATTCGAACTCCTGAATCTGCCCACCTTCGTGTCCGAACCTGATGCTCCCCTATACACATGCGTCATCGAGCAGAGCATCACGCACTGTGCATGTCGACGATGACCCACAGCTCCCCCTGAACTGTATAAATGATGATGCTTCCGTCTCAGATTGAGTTTGCTACAAACCTTGATCTCCTTCCTGGTCTCGAACTGCTGAAACCAATGTCGCTCCGTAAAGCTTTGGCAAACCACCCGTCACCAAAACCAGATCCGTGAAGCAACCCCCACTTGAAGATCGACTAGCTGTCATGGGACCGACATACTGACCTGTCACGACTCGCACCCGATATAGGGGCACTAGTACGTGGGTACGTCCAGCCTACGCCGCAGCATCGGCGGTAGAATGCTGTCTAGGTATCTATAATATTAAACATAACTTACAACTTGTCAATGATATCAACTCCATAAGGAGGACAATAAAAATAAACATTGCTCAACAGTTCATAATGTATACTCAATCACAGTAGCTATAAGAAATAAATGGCACGATGAGATAAAAGATAAGAAATACTGACATAAGTCAAGCACAACAACTCAAAACAGAGATAAAAATATAAAGTCTAGCTGTCCAACATAAATAGTCTCAGCAAGTCTCAACAAATTCTCAACATAAACTCAACATAAGTCTCAAAGATGCATAAAATAAATGTCTAAATAGTTGCAGGTAGTGTCTCCTCTAAGGGAAATGACTCCTCTAAGATCTCTGGTATGTAGTCTCCCTCTATACCTGGCCCATAGTGTGTGGGACAGAAGTTCTCAAGGTCCTCTGGAAAAATATATCCAGTCAGGATTGGAGCGAAGTACAAGCACTAACAACAGTTCCATGTATATTGACAAAAACTATAATACAGTGTAAAAAAATACAAGATGGAGATAAATACTGAAAATAAGAAATACTAGTGAGTATAAAATACTGGAATAAGAAATACTAGAGAATATATCATCATCAATAGTACAACTAGCAATGAACAGAAATACAAGTGCATGCTAGAACAATGAACTGAAAATACATGAATAGAATATCTAGCTAAGTGTGTGAAATATCAGTCTATCATGTGATCGGCTTGGGACAGATCAGGCTTGTTACATATGATTAGCTATAATTCATGTAAGGTCAGGCTAACCATCCGCTAGCTATGATGCGAGCAATAGTTAGGCTAATCATATATAACAGGCTATGAGGCATGTAATAGTCAGGCTGCACCCGACGTGAGGTGTGGGGTGAGCTATGATACGTGTAGAGTAGGGTATGATCACATAATCTACTAATATTTCTCCGTTCCCAGCTAGCACGATGGATCCCAATCACGACTTCTCATGACAGGACTCGATAATGCTAACTCGTGTATCCAATAGTGTCATAATCAAGTACGCTATACAACTAGAATCATAGAGATGATCAACATAATAAAAACTGTCATAGAATGTACTCGTCTGTGGTCCTGAGCTAGCAATACCAATATCCTATTTCTGAAGTCTCGTCTGAACAATCCAACAGTCCTATATACATAATATAATAATAGTATAACGTCAGTCGTTACACTAGCATATACAAAAACATAATTACTCTGAACTCAAAGACTACGCTAGGGGTGATACTTGTCAACTAACAGGGTCAAGTATGCGTTTAACTACACGTGTGTCATGTCCTCAAATGTTGTGCATAATCAGATAGTTAACTCACTAACACATGTCTAAAGATCTAAATCCCGTGTAACACCAACACATGTCTAAGCCAGTACGTTAGTGTACACAAGACAGTCAATTCACTAATATTCAGGGTCATATAGTCATATGCAAATACGGGATACCAACTACTAACACTTATGGCCATACAACATATATAATACTGACATACATAGTATTAGCAATCAACTTCCAACAATATATATATATATATATATATATATATATATATATATATATATATATATATATATATATATATATATATATATATATATATATATATATATATATATATATATCAAACTAGTTATTATACACACAAACGCACGCACACGCATACTAGTTATTAGGTTCACCAACACAGGTCTTGCAATCACATCAACTAAACTATCATAAAGCAATATGCAAATCTCTAATACTATTCACACAAGTACACATAAAATCACGAAGAAGATAAGTTCGAACCTGTTCGTGCACAGGGTTGAGGGAGGCTGATGCTGACCTGAGACGGTTCTTGGGCTCCGACGAGGGTGGTGGTGGTGATGATGATGATGATGATGGTGTGGTGCCCCATTCCCCCTATTCGGGGAGCGGGGATAAGAAATACAAGACGGTATCGTTCGATCAGGATAGATTAAAATAAGAACCCATCCTTTTTATGGATTTGCTTCTTCGGAATCGATTCTCATATTCAGTAGACCGTGCCCCCGGGATCGACTTAGCGGCAGAGTCAGGAGGGACCTCTCCGCTGTATCTTTTGTTGCCTAATTTTTGTTGTCGCTTGTTGCTTTCGTGCCTTGAGTTGGTTTTCGGATTTGCTTGAGTTTTCTTGAACGGTTTCGATGGATTTCATTATTTTCGTTCGTTGAACTAAACTTCAATTCCGATAATAAAAAAGAGTGGAAGAGGTATTGATCAGTTGTTCGTGGCAATGCAGGTGAACCAGCTGTAGGCAACGCTCGAACGGACTCCTGAAGCACCTTTTTTTTCTTTCTTCCAACAAACTTGTGAGTGGCTTATATTCGATTCAGTTGACCCTCCTTCCAGTCTTCACACCTAAAATCTTGTATTCTTGCTTGCCCCGATCAGACGATACCAAGTAATAACTAAAATACTTCAAGATAAAAAGGGAATAGACTTGGATTATTATGCTTGTCAATCAAACTGGTGAACGATTTCTCATTTGCATACTTTTTCGTTTGGAATATTCATCATATGCATAAATACAAGTTAGAATGTATACTCTTTCTTTAAATTATGCTGTGTACCGAACTCATACCCAAAATAAAATAAGCTGTTCAGGAAGAATATGCAATGAAGCATGCTAATTCTACTTGTCTTGTACTTGTGTTACCAAAAATGCATGAATGGTTAACTTAATATAGACTCCGTTGATCACGGACAACTTGTGCACAAATCTCAGTTCCTGCGGAAGGTCGCTAGGGCACTGGCACCGATCCGATCCGGACGAAACTTCTAGTTTAGTCTCTTGTTCTGGACGGAATGACTTGTAGCGCACCTTGTTCTTTACGTTACAAACCATCATCGTCATGACTATTGTCCATTATGACAGCATGCCAGTGATACCCTCGTATATTTAAAACCTGTTGCAAGCTAACTTGTATCTTCTTGGCAGGGAAGGACATGGTAAGTATTGTGCAGGTGGTTCAGACGGGCAGGTAAAAGTCACCGAACGGTGGCGAGTTTATTTCAGTAGTTTTATTATATATTGCTGCTTGTAAAATGAACTAAGGCAAGATAGAAAGACCAAAAAATAATATGCATGCTTCATATAAATAATGTGTTGATTGGTATAGTTGGGTTAGCTTGCCTTCACTAGTACGTTTCGATGTACTGACCCTCGTTGAAACAGGTTTCCCGTACTAAAGAGAGCCGAGCGAGGAGCAGAAGTCAATCCCCGATCCAGTCCAGTTGTTAGCACGTCCTGAGTGCTCCATATTTTAAAGCATCTTTTGAAGACAAGAGCTAGAACCCAAGCAAGAATGCAGCTCTGTGGAAAGGCCATCATTCCACCAGGAGATTTTTATATTTTGAAGTTTAGTAGGGATGTAATGAACAGGACTGCTATCTCATTTTGTGTCAACACTTTTGTAAGCCCGAGTGGCAACCTTATGACTCAGTTCAAGAGTTTGTAATAGATGTTCATATTATCAATAAAAAAAGAACTTTTTCATGTTTCAAATCTGTGTTCAATTTATCTGCGTACTCTGAATATGTGCTCGCTATACAAAATAAAATACCTTAGCCTTGTGCGGTGCGCAACCTAGGCCATATTGGTATCAGAGCACAGCTTCAAGTTCCTTTGACCCTCGTATGGGAAAAGTTCCTTTAACCATAAATTCATGTGCGAACTCTTGAACTCGTTAGGCCAAAATGAGATGCGTTCATACAATAAGTCCATAATACATTATGATCCTGATGTAATTTACCTTCTCTTGAAGGAATGGCTCAAGCGCAATCCTCAGCGCAAGCACCGGGCGAGACGCAAGCCCAAGAGAGCAGTTCCGACACTTCAGGAAGCTCTCGGAGCCAGCAAGCCATGTCTCAAGTTGATTCGCTTCAGCAAATGATGCGGATGTTGGAAGCCAGCCAACAAAGGGATGAAGCTCGTTATGAACGGGCTGAGAAGCGAGCGGATGAGAGACTACTCAAGTTTTAAGACAATATAGAGACACGATTCTCAGTCCAGCAAAAGCAGGTAGATATCCTACAGCAGATTGTGCAGACTTTGGTCTCCAACCAGTCCGCGGCGACACCAGCGACTCCTGTGGAGCAACCCGTGCTTGAAGCCGAGATGCCTCAAACTCCAAGGAAGAGGGAAGTGACTGCCTTCGACTTTGGCGACTTCAAGAAAGTCTGCAACACAACATTCAACAGGATTGAGGATCCGATAGTGGCTCTAGATAGGTTGGCCAAACTTGAGGATCATTTCTTACTGTTAGAAGTACCTAAAGAAAAGCGCGTCGCATGTGCTCAACTACAGCTTCGTCTCAACATACACGATTGGTGGAACGTGCATCGATGATCTCTTCCAGTTGATAATGGAGGGGAGGCGATAGCATGGGCCACTTTCCGTGGTGCGTTTGAGGAGGAGTTTATACCCTCACCTGTACGGCGACAGAAGGAAAACGAGTTTGTGCAACTACGGTAGGGCAGCATGACGGTTAAACAGTATTCTGCCGAGTTCAACAAGCTTGCCAAGTTTGCCAGCTCCTATCTACCCGATGCAGCGAGTCATGCCAGACGATTCGAAGAAGGTCTACATCCTGCCATCCACCCACACGTAGTCGTTCCACAATACCAGACAATGCGGAAAGTCCTAAACCATGCTCTTTCTCTTGAACCGTAGTATCCTCACGTTGCTGCCGGTGTTGTGCATACCTCCAATCACAAACGCCATAGCAATGATAGAGGAAACACCGCTGTAAAGCGCCCAAACAATGGAGGCAAGCAGAAAGCACATTCAGGCCTGATATGTTTCTTTTGTAAGAAACGTGGACACGTCATTGATGATTGCCGTATGAAACTTTAATTATGCCTTGCTTGCAGTAAAGCAGATCATGATATCCGTACATGTCCGTACCACTACAATCGTCGCGCTCAGCATCCAAATCAGGTGACTGCACCTCAGGCAAATCAAGCTGCGCCCTAGCAAGAGCGTCGCCAAGCTCAAGGCCGGGTCTACACAATGACACGAGAGAAAGCTTTGGCCTCAGACACTGTTGTGTCAGGTACTTTGCTTTTTAATAACATACCTGCTTGTGTGCTATTTGATTCTGGTGTAACGCATAATTTTATTTCCACAAATTTTGCTGTGAAAAACTATATAAAAATGACTCCATTGTATCTAGACCTAAGTGTTAGCACCCCTTCCGGCACGAAAATACCTGTCCATTCAGTATGCCAAGGTGGTTACGTCTGTATTGGAGGAAGGAAGCTATCGCTTGATGTTTTAGTTCTAGATGTTCGGGACTATGATATCATCTTGGGAATGGATTGGCTCGGCGCCTGCTCGGCAACTATAGAATGTGCAGAAAAGCGAGTCATCTTCTGCCTGCCTGGAGAAGCCAAATTCTGCTACACTAGTAGTCTAGCAACTGATGCGACCAGGGCCTGCATGGTGATTTCTGCAATATCTGCTCGGCGAATGTTACACTCAGGCTGCGAGGGATTCCTAGCATCGGTTCGGGACACACAGTTGGACTACGCAAACGTCGAGTCTTCTTCCGTTGAGGTAGAGTTCCCTGACGTGTTTCCGAGCGAACTACCCGGCATGCCACCCGACCGAGAGATCGAATTCACCATAGACACCTTCCCGAATACACAGCCGATCTCTAAGCCTCCGTATAGAATGGCCCCTGCTGAATTGAAAGAATTAAAGTGCCAACTGTAAGAGTTACTAGATCGTGGGTTCATCCATCCGAGCGTGTCTCCTTGGGGCGCGCATGTGCTCTTTGTAAAGAAGAAAGACGGGATGCTACGCCTCTGCATCGATTATCGGGAACTGAACAAGGTCACTATCAAAAACAAGTATCCTCTGCCAAGGATAGATGACCTATTTGATCAGCTGCAAGGGGCAACAGTATTTTCAAATATCGATCTTCGCTCGGGCTACCACCAGCTGAAGATTAAGCCTGAAGACATGCCAAAGACTGCCTTCCGAACCCGTTACAGGCATTATGAGTTTTCCATGATACCGTTTGGACTGATGAATGCACCTGCTGCATTCATGGACTTGATGAATCGAGTGTTTCGGCCATTCATCGATAAATTCATGGTGGTTTTTATCGATGAAATCTTGGTGTACACAAAGAATAGGGATGAACACGCAGGACACCTGCGGATGGTGCTTCAAACCCTTCAAGACAACAAGTTGTATGCCAAGCAAAGTAAATGCGAGTTTTGGCTGGACAACATATCCTTCTTAGGGCACATTATTTCTGCGCAAGGCATTTCAGTAGACCCAAGGAAGGTAGAAGCCATTATGCAGTAGAAACGGCCTAAATCAGCTAGCGATATTAGGAGTTTCCTTGGACTGGCAGGCTACTACGCAGATTTATACAAGACTTTGCTAAAATTGTGTTGCCCCTGACTCAGCTAACTCGAAAAGGTGTAAAGTTTACTTGGACGGACGACTGTGAAGCTTCGTTTATGGAGTTAAAGCAGGGCCTCGTCTCTGCTCCAATCATTACTCTGTCGAACGGACCTGACGACTTCAAAATATATAGCGACGCATCGGGAAAAGGTCTGGGATGTGTCCTTATGCAAAGGGACAAGGTGATAGCCTTCGCATCGAGGCAGTTAAAGCCTCACGAGAAGAACTACCCAACGCATGATTTCGAACTGGCTGCGGTGGTGTTCGTGCTGAAGCTGTGGTGCCACTACCTTTACGGTGTACCGTACGAGATTTATACAGACCATAAAAGTTTAAAATATCTGTATACACAAAAGGATTTGAATCTTCAACAGTGGCGTTGGCTTAAACTTCTTAGCGACTTTGACTTAATGATTAGATATACGCCTGGCAAGGAAAATATCGTAGCTGATGCACTGAGTTGAGTGTTCGTTGGGAGTTTAGCTATTGATGACAGGCTGCGCCAAGATCTTGAATCCTTGGGCATTACACTACTAATCAGATACAAAAAAGGGGGGCAAGTGGCACAACTGCGCCTTGAGCCCGACTTGTTACAAAAAGTCAAGTTCGCTCAGAAGGATGACATGTTCCTGCAAAAGATGCAAGGTCTAATTTCAGCAGAAAAGGCATCCGACTTTGCGGTAGGCACGGACGGGATGATCCAAGTGAAGGGAAGACTGTGTGTTCCAGACGATGTGGCCCTCAAAAGAGAGATACTCACTGAAGCCCACTATGCTAGTTATACTTCTCATCCAGGTAGCACAAAGATGTATCGAGATATCTGTACGATATTTTGGTGGCACAGCTTGAAACGAGATGTGGCACAGTTTGTGTCATAATACATGGCTTGTCAGAGGGTAAAGACCGAGCACCAGAAGCCGGGCGGAGAACTGCAGAACCTCGCTATTCCAGAGTGGAAATAGGAACATATAACAATGGATTTTATTGTTGGCTTGTCAAAGACGCAATGAGGGAATGATGTTGTTTGGGTTATTGTTGATCGCCTCACTAAGTCATCTCACTTTCTGCCAATCAAGAGTACTTGGAGTGCCGATTGCTTGGCTCAAATCTACCTCAACAAAATTGTTCGGCTCTACGACATGCCCATATCTATTGTCTCCGATCGAGATGGTCGATTCCTATCGCGTTTCTAGGAAAGCCTGCAGTCAGCAATGGGGACGAAGTTGAAGTTGAGCTCCGCCTACCATCCACAGACGGACGGCCAAACAGAACGTGTCAACCAGATCCTCGAAGACATGCTACGACTCTGCGCCTTGGACATAAAGACTAGTTGGGACCTGCATCTGCCGTTAGTTGAATTTGTATACAACAATAGCTTCCAATCCAGCATTCAGATGGCGCTGTATGAGGCGTTGTATGGACGGAAGTGCAGATTCCCGATATGTTGGGACGAAGTTGTAGAATGGCAGATCCTTGGCCCTAAACTTGTGGAGCAAACTGTTCAAAAGATTCGCTTGATTCGGGAACGGCTAAAGATAGCCCAAAGCCGCCAAAAGAGCTACGCCGATACGCATCGACTACCACTTGAATTTCTAGAATGAGACGTGTATTTCTCAAGGTTTCGCCCATGTGAGGAGTCACCAGATTTGGAGCAAAGGGAAAGCTAAGTTCGAGATTTGTCGGTCCGTTCGAGATATTAAAGCGAGTTGCCTCAGTTGCATATCAGATTGCCTTACCGCCATCCCTATCCGAAGTGCACAATATTTTCCATGTTTCCCAACTTAGGAAGTATGTGTACGACCTGAGCCACATGGTAGATTTGGATTAAGTGAATCTTCAGGCAGACTTGACATATGTAGAACAACCTGTGCAAATTTTGGATCGGAAAGAAAAGCTGCTCAGAAGTGGTTCGGTTCCTCTCGTGCGCGTGCTTTGGCAAAATCACTCAGTCGAAGAATCCACTTGGGAGCTTGAATCTGAGATGAGGGAAAGCTTTCCCTTATTATTTCTAGTGGTAGGTTCTATTCCTAAGTTTCGGGATAAAACTTCCAATTAGTTGGGTAGGATGTGGTGCCCAGTTCCCCCTATTCGGGGAGCGCGGCTAAGAAATACAAGACGGTATCGTTCGATCGAGATAGATTAAAATAAGAATCTATCCTCTTTATGGATTTTTTCTTCGGAATATATTCCCATATTCAGTGGACCGTGCCCTCGGGATCGACTTAGCGGCAGAGTCAGGAGGGACCTCTCCGCTGCATCTTTTGTTGCTTAATTTTCGTTGTCGCTTGTTGCTTTCGTGCCTTGAGTTGATTTTCGGATTTGCTTGAATTTTCTTGAACGATTTTGATGGAATTCATTATTTTCGTTCGTTGAATTACACTTCAATTATGATAATAGAAAATAGTGGAAGAGGTATTGATCAGCTGTTCGTGGCAATGCAGGTGAACCAGCAGTAGGCAACGCTCGAACGGACTCCTGAAGCACATCTTTCCTTCTTTCTTCCAACAAACTTGTGAGTGGCTTATATTCGATTCAGTTAACCCTTCTTCCAATCTTCACACCAAAAATCTTATATTCTTGCTTGCCCCGATCAGACGATACCAAGTAATAACTAAAAGACTTCAAGATAAAAAGGGAATAGACTTGGATTATTATGCTTGTCAATCAAACTGGTGAACGATTTCTCATTTGCATGCTTGTTTGTTTGGAATGTTCATCATATGTATAAATACAAGTTAGAATGTATACTCTTTCTTTAAATTATGATGTGTACCGAACTCATCCCCAAAATAAAATAAACTGTTCAGGAAGAATATGCAATGAAGCGTGCTAATGCTACTTGTCTTGTACTCGTGTTGCCAAAACTGCATGAATGGTTAACTTAATATAGACTCCGTTGATCACGGACAACTTGTGCATAAGGTCTCAGTTCCTACGGACGGTCGTTGGGGCACTGGCACCGATCCGATTCGGACGAAACTTCTAGTTTAGTCTCTTGTTCTGGACGGAATGGCTTGTAGCGCACCTTGTTCTTTACGTTGCAAACCATCCTCGTCATGACTATTGTCCATTATGGCAGCATGTCAGTGATCCTCTCATATATTTAAAATATGTTGCAAGCTAACTTGTGTCTTCTTGGTAGGGAAGGACATGGTAAGTATTGTGCAGGTGGTTCAAACGGGCAGGTAAAAGTCACCGAACGGTAGCAAGCTCATTTTAGTAGTTTTATTATATATTGCTGCTTGTAAAATGAACTAAGGCAAGATAGAAAGACTACAAAATAATATGCATGCTTCATATAAATAATGTGTTGATTGGTATAGTTGGGTTAGCTTGCCTTCACCAGTACGTTTCGATGTACTGACCCTCGTTGAAACAGGTTCCCCGTATTAAGTAGAGCCGAGTAAGGAGCATAAGTCAATCTCCGATCCAGTCCAGCTGTTAGCACGTCCTGAGTGCTCCATATTTTGAAGCATCTTTTGAAGACAGGAGCTAGAACCCAAGCAAGAATGCATCTTCGTGGAAAGGCCATCATTCCACCAGGAGGTCTTTACATTTTGAAGTTTAGTAGGGATGTAATGTACAGGACTGCTATCTCATTTTGTGTCAACACTTTTGTAAGTCCGAGTGGCAACCTTATGACTCAGTTCAAGAGTTTGTAATAGATGTTCATATTATCAATAAAAAAAGAACTTTTTCATGTTTTAAATCTGTGTTCAATTTATCTGTGTACTCTGAATATGTGCTCGCTATGCAAAATAAAATACCTTAGCCTTGTGCGGTGCACAACCTAGGCCCGCATGGCGTCAAGTCCGGGGGACGACTAAAAATTCCATGGAATCGGGGCGTGACAGATGGTGGTGGTATAGATGGTGGCGTAGACTCGGGAAGATGTCGGGGTTGCTCAGGATCCGGCGGGGTGGCCGCGTGGACTGCAGTCGACTGTGAGGGGCTCGGGAAGTCGGGGTCTCCGGCGGAGAAGGCTGTTCGGTGGTCGGTTGAAGTGGATGGCTGTGAACGGGGTAGCCACTGCTCGGCGGGAAGATGTGCTCAGGTGGTTGGATGGCCAAAAAGATGCTGCTCCGGTGGTGAATAGTATGGGTGTGAAGAAGGAATGAGAGGTGATTAGGGTTTTATGTTTGAATATTGAAAAGGGATGGTGATCGTTTTTGTATGAGGGAGAAAAGGGTGATGACTACTAGGGATTAGGTCCGGCCATGTGTTCCTAGGGATTGGGGTTGGCTCATTGGAAAAGGGGTGGGGATGAGGGATTATATAGGAGAGTGTGTGTGGTGAGGATGATGCTCCATTTTGAATGAAGGGCCATGATTAATCATGAAGAAAAGTGTACAAACAAAAAGGGGAGAGAAAGAGGTGATTGGACCGGTCAAAGAGGGGATGAGGTTTTCTTCATTGGCCTTGACCAATAGGATGGTGACTCCTCATTGCAATTTTGCATAAAAGTCCCCAAAATTGGAAAATTGCACAAAATATGAGAATTGGGATTGGATGAGAAAAAATACCATATTTAGTGTGAGGTAGTGGTTAAAAAGGGTGTGTAGTGTTTAGTATGAACCTTGAGGGTGTGAGTGGGGGTTTGGTTTGGTGTTGGGTTAGTTTTGGGTTAAGTTTTTAATTAAAATTAATGTAAATGGTATTCTAAAAGTAATTGGAAGTACAAAGGGTTAAAATTAGGTGGGAGACAAGTGTCATGGACATAGAAGACTCAGAATTGAATATTATTATAATTTGGGTTGTACAAAATGGGTCGAGATTGTGTCTCCAATTTCGATTGAAATGGACAAAGATGCAAAGTTAGATTTATTTGGAATTAAAAAAGTGTTTGTAACGAATATTGTGCGACTAAAATGAAGCACAAAAGAGCATATTTATAAGTTATACTGTCACGCCCCAGTCCCAAAAATACGTAGGACTAGGACACGTAAGCATGCCAGCCGCATGGATATGGCAACTCCAATATATGGAAACCAATTCCATACGTACGCTGTAATATGAATATAAAATCCACAAGTGGTATAAAATGTAATACAAGTCACAGGGTAAAATTTAAATCTCATCCACCAAAATCATATAGAAATAAATAACCAGTATCTATGAAACTAGATCTCAATAAGAAGTATCTAAGGATGATAGTTGGATGGAAACAAATCCACTACCAACTCGAATATAAGAGCAAATACAATATGAGTACAACACCACAACACAATATAAGAATACCAGCTATCCACCACAGCTCGAAGAGAAGACATCCTCGGATCACATGTAACCATCCAAATCTGCACTCCTGCAAATACTCAAGAAAAGATACACCTGGCAGCGGACAAGGTCCTCAGAGGGACGTAACAAGATACAGAAAATATGAGCCAATTTGAATACAGTAAACATGCATATGGTTTGAAAATAGATAAGTACGCTATACATGACAATCTATATGAATGCAAATGAGGACAACTTTTTGACGTATGGGCAAGGATAGGCTACTCGATCTACCTCACAACTCACACACACGTCAATGGACATCAGAAATTGACATACCGCGGGGGTAGTGTAATCCCCCTGATTTTCATAAATTTAAAATTTTGATTTATCACAATTTTCTGGGATTTTTTTGAATTTTCCTGTAATTAAATACCAGTGTTTTAATTATTCAATAATTTTTAATTGATAATAAATAATATTAAAATATTATGAAAATAATATTTTATGGTGTAAAATGAAAATCTAGACATAGGATATTTTTTCGGGAATTTATTGGACCCCGGGTGGATTTTTAATCACCTAAAAAGCTATTTATTTATTTAGTTATTTATTTATTAATTAATAGATTATTTATAACCCAAAACCCCCAGCCCACCGGCCCGGCCCATTCCCTCGGCCCAACCGGCCCAGCCTACCCATTTGGCCTTAACGGGTCGGGCGGGTCAGCCCAACCCGCACCCGTGAACCCGCTAGCCCGAATCCCCTTTCTCTGTAAACCGACGACTGCTCGAATCCCCGCCGGCGACCCTCCGACTTCCGGCAACCGCCCGCCGCCGCCACTCTCCATCTTCCCCGACCCCTCGGTTCGGCTTCCCCGCACCCGGCGACCTCCTCCCTTCCTCTTCCGGCCAACGTCCGGCCGATTCCCATCCCCAATTCCCCTATAAAAGCCTCAGCAGCCGGCCGGAAAACCCCCTTCGACATCTCCTTCTCCGGTGATCGCCTCCACTCCCAGCCACCCTCCGCCCGGCTCCCTCGACCACTCTCCGACACCAGAACCCTCGCCTAGCTCCTCCACCGCATCCAACCCTCTCCGCTGCCCAGAACTCGGCGCCACCCCACCGTGCTCGACTCTCCCCGCAGCGCTCCGCCGAGCCCGTGCCGCCTCAGCGCCGCCGTGTGCCTCACCGCCCAAGCCCGGTCGGCCTCCCCATCGCAGAGCTGCCGCAGAGCCGCCGTCTCCGTGTCCAAAACCCAAGCCCTAACCCTAGACGCTGGATACGGACACGGCTTGAACAGAACCTTGACGCGTGTCGGACACGGAATTAATTCGGGTTTTTCTGACTCTGCTCAGGTAACTGTAACTCTCTGCTTGGTTACCCGTTTTCAATTCCGTCTTTTGCGTTGCGTAGCCTGTATGACCCTCTCGGTGCCCGTGCAAACTGCTCGGGGCATCGCGTCCTGTGGCGATCGCACACCGCGATCCAAAACAGGAAAAATTAACGACCCTGTTTCACCCCGGAATCGAGTACGTCCCGCCAAACGGGACGACTTGGTCACGTGCGGTCTTTACCGATACGTCAGCGTCGTTGATACGGACGTGCAGGATTTCGCAGAAGCTGATTTGGATGTGCGTGCACACCAGAATCAGTGCGTATCCGCGGACACCGGCCCGTATCCGACCATTCTGATTCTCGCTGTAACTTAGTGTACACAAGTCAGATCGAGACGAAACTTGCGCCATCGGACTCGTAGCAATACGCTGGTCCTGTGGGTCAAGTTTGGTTCGATTCTGAGAACGTTGGAAAAATCGCATGTCGTGGGCCCCACAGGCTCCACTTGACGGGCGATTTTGAGAACGGCTCATCGGAATCCAATTCTGGAAGTTCCGTTGGGTTCGTATCATCGTTCCTGACCTGTTGACACTAAGTTGGACTGTTTTTGAGACCTTTGACCCTGACGCGTTTTTCGGTGCAAAGCGGCCCACATCTGGACCCCGCCTTGACCCGAAAATGACGTTTTTGCCCTTGTCTCCAAACTGGACTCAAGGACAGGCGTTTCTAGCTGATTGACATTTTCTGAATCTGATGGTGATATTTGTTTCAGCAGCCGGAGTACTGCCTGCAAATCCAGCTATTGCCAGAGCTACACTTGGAGCTGAAAACCCAGGCAAGTGTACCTTGCCATAAAAGCAGTTTAATGATTCATTTCTCTTGATTTATTTTCCTGTGATTATTGTACTTGCTCAACCCTAGGGCCGTGTGACTTGCTTAGCGTCCGATCATAGTCGGGTGCCAACACCGTACGCGGGGTTGGGCAATGTCATTTAGAGGTGGAAATCGTGACATTTATATTCTTGTACTTGCCCTATCAAGTACTTATTACCCAGGACACCTGACACAGAGCATGAGACAGAATCTTCCTGAAATATTCAAGGTGATTCTGAGTAGGTTCCAGGATTTATGACTTAAACATTACATTCCTAGACATTATGTTCATAGATATGGTATGACTTACTGCATTAGATATGATCGTACGTGACGTGGACATGAGGCATCGTGGACATGATATGTATGATTACATTGGGTGGGGAGAGACACACAGGCTACAGGCTGATTATATATATAAATTCATAGTAAACACATAGTAAAATTCATAGTATAGCTGCTACCGGCTCCCAGACACAGAGCTTGTAGTGGTATCAGCCTAAGTTTAGTGATGCTCTCAACTTGCATTTCACATAGATGGTTATATAGTTGACCCTATTGTTTCATTAACTGCTTTACTGCATTTATTTTGGCTTGTGTTTTCTTGTACCTTGCTATGTCCTCTGAGGACCTGGATCCGGATTATGTCCCCAGGATTTGCAGACGAGGTTTATCCAGAAGTCCACGGAACAGGTGCTCTACACGGAATAGTACCCGTAGCTGAAGACGAGGTGATCGCTGAGGACTTCTCCTGAACCATTGCTTCGCCATGCTCAGTCGTTATTTCATGTTTAATTAAACTCTTTAATTTCTGTTTATGAGATCATTGTACCAGACTTATATCGGGTTGTTCCCCGAATACTTTGCTGAGACTGGATGTTTAAATTACTTTCTTTATTGCTGTTGATTTATATTCTTTTCTGTGGATGAGATTAGTTCTGAATTATTGTTATAGACCTTATATACAGCTTAAGTATGCCCGATGGATCCATTAAATTGGGTTTGTCCATCGGTGCATGCTGCTGGCCATTGCCACGCTTCTCTAGTCCCTCGTCATTTTGGGACTGGGGCGTGACATGGTTTTTGTGGTGGCCCATGCAGGTCTACGACTAAATTGTTCGGTTTCAACTTAGGGACCGAACAGGCCTGCAATAAGAATAGGATAAAGTTTTAGGATCTCATCCACTTGCTTGAAAACGTTCTTGATATCTGTATCGTATTCAAATTAACTTTTGACTTGCATCTTGCCTTGAATCCAGTGCGCTTCTTATGTTTTATTTTGATGCAGACTAATGGATCCAAGAAGTGGAGACGAGAATCCCTTGAGTACACCACACGATGCTGTGGTCACTTATAATGAAGGAGTGACACCTGAAGACCGAGGGCAATCTTCTCAAAACGATCAAGAAGCACCGCATAATTCAAGGTTCCGGCGTGATGACATCCCGCCGCCTCCGCAGTTCGTTCCACCGATGCCTGTATTCCCACAAGGGCAACCTATAGACGGGCAGCAGATATTTCAAATGATCTACGCAATGATGCAAGCCCAACAACAAATTCATCAGGAGGCGCATCGTCAGGAGGCAGAGTACCTGAGAACCAGCCTAGTAAATGCATTGGAGCAAGTGAACCCACAAGCTAGGCGACCAGCAACGGGATCTATCACCGATTTTCGTCAACTCAAGCCCCGTACCTTTTCGGGCAAGGAAGGACCAACTGAAGTGCATGAGTGGCTCACCAACATACAACACCAGTTGGAAGCAGCTGAACTTCCAAGAGAACGTTGGATGACTGCCGTCAGAATGCAATTGACGGATAATGCTCATCACTGGTGGTTATCTGAAGAGACCAGGCTCGGACCAGATCGAGTTACTTGGGAAGAGTTCTCCAGACTCTTCCAGGAGATGTACATACCAGCTATCGCTCGATCAGAACTGAGGGACAAGTTCAATCGCCTCACTCAGGAAGCTATGACGGTGGAAGAGTACAACGCCGAGTTCATTCGTCTAAGTCGCTTCGCCCCAGCATTAATCCCAACAGAAGAAGAGAAGGCCGAAAAGTTTTTCGACGGCCTTAACATCGAGTTGCAGAAGCTAATTGGATCTGTCGCACCCACTTCGTACTCGGACGTTCTCGCTGCAGCCCGACGCATGGAACGCGTCACCAGGAGAGAGACCGGTCTGAAACGGTCTTCTACAGCAGCCAAAGCACCACAAGAAGAAGCTGCAAAGAGGCCTCACATACACCAGCAACCCAGAGCCTCTCCGCAGACAGTACCTACATGTCAATACTGTGGCAAGATAGGCCATTTAGAGAAGGACTGCAGACGCAAGTTGGGATTGTGCTTGATTTGTGGAACCAATCAACATTTAGCCAAGGATTGTCCTTATCATCGAGGAGGAGTACCAAGGATAAACCAACAAGCTCTACCAGCACCAGGAGGGTATCAACCAAGGCCACCCTTGGCACCGCAGGCAGCACTCTTCCAACAAGCCCAGCAGCAGCAGCAGCAGCAGCAGAGGAATCCACCAGGACGCGGCCAAGTTTTCGCAATGACTGTGGGAGACGCGCAGAACCAAGGAGTAGCAAATGCGCGTAAGTTTTTATAGTTTATGTTTCTAGTTTTGCATTATTTTGTGCCTGCTGGTTCGTGACCCTAGACCTAACCTGGAAAATTTTAACTTGTTAACCTAGTAATTTAATTTGAACTTGCAAACAACCTAGAGTGTTTTATAATTGATAACCTAGTGTTAACTTAGAAATTTTGAACTTGATAATAACCTAGAATGTTTTAAAATTGTTAGTCTAAAATGTTTTATAAAGGATAAACTAGTGTTAACCTAGTAATTTATTTTTGAACTTGCCAATAAATCAGAATGTTTTATAATTGTTAACCTGATAAGTTTTGAAAGATAACCTGGTTTTAAAAAAAAAAACTGTAATTTTCTAGATTTCCCTCATTTGGGAAATTGCATAACTTTTAATGCTTAGGAAAATAATTTTTCCTAGGTGCTCCTTGATTTTGATGTGTTTCGAACAATAGTTGCAACCGTGTCATCTCTGTTGACCGGTTAATCTTTGATTGCGAGGACGCAATCCTCTTAAGGGGGGTGTATTGTAATCCCCCTGATTTTCATAAATTTAAAATTTTGATTTATCACAATTTTCTGGGATTTTTTTTGAATTTTCCTGTAATTAAATACCAGTGTTTTAATTATTCAATAATTTTTAATTGATAATAAATAATATTAAAATATTATGAAAATAATATTTTATGGTGTAAAATGAAAATCTAGACATAGGATATTTTTTCGGGAATTTATTGGACCCCGGGTGGATTTTTAATCACCTAAAAAGCTATTTATTTATTTAGTTATTTATTTATTAATTAATAGATTATTTATAACCCAAAACCCCCAGCCCACCGGCCCGGCCCATTCCCTCGGCCCAACCGGCCCAGCCTACCCATTTGGCCTTAACGGGTCGGGCGGGTCAGCCCAACCCGCACCCGTGAACCCGCTAGCCCGAATCCCCTTTCTCTGTAAACCGACGACTGCTCGAATCCCCGCCGGCGACCCTCCGACTTCCGGCAACCGCCCGCCGCCGCCACTCTCCATCTTCCCCGACCCCTCGGTTCGGCTTCCCCGCACCCGGCGACCTCCTCCCTTCCTCTTCCGGCCAACGTCCGGCCGATTCCCATCCCCAATTCCCCTATAAAAGCCTCAGCAGCCGGCCGGAAAACCCCCTTCGACATCTCCTTCTCCGGTGATCGCCTCCACTCCCAGCCACCCTCCGCCCGGCTCCCTCGACCACTCTCCGACACCAGAACCCTCGCCTAGCTCCTCCACCGCATCCAACCCTCTCCGCTGCCCAGAACTCGGCGCCACCCCACCGTGCTCGACTCTCCCCGCAGCGCTCCGCCGAGCCCGTGCCGCCTCAGCGCCGCCGTGTGCCTCACCGCCCAAGCCCGGTCGGCCTCCCCGTCGCAGAGCTGCCGCAGAGCCGCCGTCTCCGTGTCCAAAACCCAAGCCCTAACCCTAGACGCTGGATACGGACACGGCTTGAACAGAACCTTGACGCGTGTCGGACACGGAATTAATTCGGGTTTTTCTGACTCTGTTCAGGTAACTGTAACTCTCTGCTTGGTTACCCGTTTTCAATTCCGTCTTTTGCGTTGCGTAGCCTGTATGACCCTCTCGGTGCCCGTGCAAACTGCTCGGGGCATCGCGTCCTGTGGCGATCGCACACCGCGATCCAAAACAGGAAAAATTAACGACCCTGTTTCACCCCGGAATCGAGTACGTCCCGCCAAACGGGACGACTTGGTCACGTGCGGTCTTTACCGATACGTCAGCGTCGTTGATACGGACATGCGGGATTTCGCAGAAGCTGATTTGGATGTGCGTGCACACCAGAATCAGTGCGTATCCGCGGACACCGGCCCGTATCCGACCATTCTGATTCTCGCTGTAACTTAGTGTACACAAGTCAGATCGAGACGAAACTTGCGCCATCGGACTCGTAGCAATACGCTGGTCCTGTGGGTCAAGTTTGGTTCGATTCTGAGAACGTTGGAAAAATCGCATGTCGTGGGCCCCACAGGCTCCACTTGACGGGCGATTTTGAGAACGGCTCATCGGAATCCAATTTTGGAAGTTCCGTTGGGTTCGTATCATCGTTCCTGACCTGTTGACACTAAGTTGGACTATTTTTGAGACCTTTGACCCTGACACGTTTTTCGGTGCAAAGCGGCCCACATCTGGACCCCGCCTTGACCCGAAAATGACGTTTTTGCCCTTGTCTCCAAACTGGACTCAAGGACAGGCGTTTCTAGCTGATTGACATTTTCTGAATCTGATGGTGATATTTGTTTCAGCAGCCGGAGTACTGCCTGCAAATCCAGCTATTGCCAGAGCTACACTTGGAGCTGAAAACCCAGGCAAGTGTACCTTGCCATAAAAGCAGTTTAATGATTCATTTCTCTTGATTTATTTTCCTGTGATTATTGTACTTGCTCAACCCTAGGGCCGTGTGACTTGCTTAGCGTCCGATCATAGTCGGGTGCCAACACCGTACGCGGGGTTGGGCAATGTCATTTAGAGGTGGAAATCGTGACATTTATATTCTTGTACTTGCCCTATCAAGTACTTATTACCCAGGACACCTGACACAGAGCATGAGACAGAATCTTCCTGAAATATTCAAGGTGATTCTGAGTAGGTTCCAGGATTTATGACTTAAACATTACATTCCTAGACATTATGTTCATAGATATGGTATGACTTACTGCATTAGATATGATCGTACGTGACGTGGACATGAGGCATCGTGGACATGATATGTATGATTACATTGGGTGGGGAGAGACACACAGGCTACAGGCTGATTATATATATAAATTCATAGTAAACACATAGTAAAATTCATAGTATAGCTGCTACCGGCTCCCAGACACAGAGCTTGTAGTGGTATCAGCCTAAGTTTAGTGATGCTCTCAACTTGCATTTCACATAGATGGTTATATAGTTGACCCTATTGTTTCATTAACTGCTTTACTGCATTTATTTTGGCTTGTGTTTTCTTGTACCTTGCTATGTCCTCTGAGGACCTGGATCCGGATTATGTCCCCAGGATTTGCAGACGAGGTTTATCCAGAAGTCCACGGAACAGGTGCTCTACACGGAACAGTACCCGTAGCTGAAGACGAGGTGATCGCTGAGGACTTCTCCTGAACCATTGCTTCGCCATGCTCAGTCGTTATTTCATGTTTAATTAAACTCTTTAATTTCTGTTTATGAGATCATTGTACCAGACTTATATCGGGTTGTTCCCCGAATACTTTGCTGAGACTGGATGTTTAAATTACTTTCTTTATTGCTGTTGATTTATATTCTTTTCTGTGGATGAGATTAGTTCTGAATTATTGTTATAGACCTTATATACAGCTTAAGTATGCCCGATGGATCCATTAAATTGGGTTTGTCCATCGGTGCATGCTGCTGGCCATTGCCACGCTTCTCTAGTCCCTCGTCATTTTGGGACTGGGGCGTGACAGGTAGCGACCAGCGAGACTCCAGAAATCGACATACCGCGGAGGTAGCGGCCAGCGTGACACACGCCCGTAGTGCGAACTATATACTACGGTTTACTAGAGTGGTTAAAAGCCCATACGCCTAATGATTGTCCACTCATGATACTAGGTGTCAAGTGTGTGTCAACATATCTAATATATATAGTAATGACTGAACGAACTACACATGCAATGAATATAACTGAACGAGACTACACATGCAATGAATAAACAGAAATATAAATAGCATGCAAAGTACTGTAAACAATTTGGCAAGGTATCTTGCCCGGGGTCCTGCTGCTGGTATGAATCAGAGTCCAAGTCACAGTCCAAATAGCCTATGTATTACAAATTTATCACGTCAAAAGATAATTTATTTTAATTTATTTAATTCTGGAATAATTACTCTAAAATCCTATTTTAATCTTATTATTCTAATTTTTATGTTAATTCCTAAATTTTATCCAAAGAAACTGAATTTTATCAACTCGAGACTCATGGCACGCAAATCGAGGCGATCTGTTGACCAAAAAGTCAACCGACACAAATTTAGCTTTTATGTATGATTTTCTGAAGATTTCAGCGTCAAAAACATGCTAGAATTTATAGCTCATCCGAATTCAAATTCGTTTAGGAATTATGGCACATACAAATTTTGTATTGTGCACCGATGGTTAAATTCTAACCTAGAAGTTCTACAGAATTAACAGTATATAAATACTTCGAAATAAATTCTGAGAAAAATATATGTCGATGATCTCGATATTAGCTTTTCGAAACTTTAAACGGTTCGTGATTCTGATTCCTGGTTCTCCCGAAATCGCGAAAACATCGAAACACGTCTATTTTCGGACATGCTGTGCTCTACAAATTTTCCAGAATTTAATACTCATAATTTAGAAAAACAATTTATATAATCATAAACCTAACCTCATTATCGTTCTAACAAAAAAAATTAGAGCGTGTTTGGAGTCCGGAGCTAGCAGATGTCGTCTTTTTAATTCGTCATAACTAGTAGAAAATGAGACTGAATTTATGACGAATTTTGACTGATTTTGGACAAAAAATAGAGGAATTTGGGGAAGAAAAATATGAAGGATGAGGTATTTATAATGGTGGAGACTACTTAATTAAATACAACTAGGATTGGTTAATTTGGATAGGATTATGATAAATTTAAATAAGGATATGATATACATTAAGTTGTTTTCCTAGTAGGTTCAGGATTTGAATTAATTTAAAGTAGAGTTTGAATCTATCTCAATAATTTATAATCTTGAATATAATTAAATATAATACAAATAATTTATAAAATCTTATTAATATCTATTAACACTAAATTAGCATCTATCTAATATTAAGACTATATATATCCAAATAAATCCTAATTAATTTCAAAAATCTAAAATAACCTAAAAATGATTCTAAATAAATATTTATATAAGTAAATATATCAAAAAATTTATTTGCTAATTAAATAACAGAATACTCTAAAGAAATTTAATATCTATAATAGTATAAAATATACACAAAATATCTATTTTGGGTGAGGGGGTTTACAATCTACCCAACTTACAAAAATTTCGTCCTCGAAATTAAAATAGAACATGGTTTCTCTCTATCTAATCTCACTTGATCACAATCTAAAAGAATTTACCTCAAGTTTAATAATGCAATTTCTACCCAACTTAGAATTTACCCATCTATCACATAAGGCTCTTACACTTAAGAAAATATTCCTCAATTTATTTTCTCATGTCATTCAATCCTCAAAACTTTAACACCAACTATATCATATGTGATATGCCCTTAATTAATTATGAAAGATAGTCACCAAATAATGTGATTGGCCTATGGGGTATATCTTATACTATCCGTGTATCACTTATATCCAAGCACGAGATTTCGTCTTTCCGAAACAAGGGAAGACGGAAAGCAACGGAAAAGAGTTCAAGGAGGGGTAATAGAATGGAAGTATGGGAATCAAAGCGTTTAAAGAATTCAAATGGGAATTGTCAAGACAGTTGTGGATTGAAATCTTAATTTGGTAATTTCCTATTCGCATGCTCACATCGGTACAGTTATGTACTTGATATAATATGCTTTGTCGTATCTAGAGGGTAAGTATATTTGTCTACTGGTCCACTATACATCTCAATCCACGTAAAATACTATTGCGAAGGGCGAATCAAGCGCATTATGGCTAGCTAGACCATAATACACTGATTCTGATTAGACAATTTGTATTAGTGTGGTTGATCAGGCCCCAATAACACATATGTCATGAACAAGCTCGATATAATATTAAGCTTGCAAAAACTAGGCTATAATAGCAGCATAATTCAAGGTAGCACGGAAAATATAACGCTGGATTATGATGTGAGAAGTTACAAAATAATTCAAGTTCGCAAAAGCAAAAACAACATAAGCAATAATAATAAAAGACTCTACAATCTCTACAGTTATCATACAACCTCCTTATCTAAGTCGCTAGTCGACCAAATAGGGCAAGGACCTTTAAATTCTATGGTCTGAATAAACACTGTCGTCTTTTGCTAGCATGCGATAATTATCATTCGGTTACACTTCAATTAATAGGTCAAAAGACTATGTGATACTAGGTGTCAAACATTATGGTAAAACTTCTAACTAACTCTAGTAGTGTCTATACTACTCTCAAGTCTTCTTAATACATCAAGGGGTAATGGTATAACAATCTAAAGATAAGGAATTCTAGGTTCACTAGATATTCTAAACTTAGTGGTGTGTCTATATTCTCGTTGTATTCTTAATAGGTGTGCTACTCTAATTATCATCCTAATAACAGGGGTTCCTATATTCTAGCAGAAGACTATACTCAAGGAACTATTAGGGAATCACATGAATCAAGCAGGATACAATTATTCAAAATAGAACAGATAGGAGGAGATGAATCACAGTCAATTGTGGATAAGATCCTATACTCTAGTCCTAGGTGCAGGCTTGTTCGGTACAGTAACGTAACCGAGACAATATGCTCTCGACCTGCATGGGCCACCACAAAAATATGTCACGCCCCAGTCCCAAAAATACGTAGGACTAGGACACGTAAGCATGCCAGCCGCATGGATATGACAACTCTAATATATGGAAACCAATTCCATACGTACGCTGTAATATGAATATAAAATCCACAAGTGGTATAAAATGTAATACAAGTCACAGGGTAAAATCTAAATCTCATCCACCAAAATCATATAGAAATAAATAACCAGTATCTATGAAACTAGATCTCAATAATAAGTATCTAAGGATGATAGTTGGATGAAAACAAATCCACTACCAACTCGAATATAAGAGCAAATACAATATGAGTACAACACCATAACACAATATAAGAATACCAGCTATCCATCACAGCTCGAAGAGAAGACATCCTCGGATCACATGTAACCATCCAAATCTGCGCTCCTGCAAATACTCAAGAAAAGATACACCTGGCAGCGGACCAGGTCCTCAGAGGGACGTAACAAGATACAGAAAATACGAGCCAATTTGAATACAGTAAACATGCATATGGTTTGAAAATAGATAAGTACGCTGTACATGACAATCTATATGAATGCAAATGAGGACAACTTTTCGACGTATGGGCAAAGGTAGGCTACTCGATCTACCTCACAACTCATACACACGTCAATGGACATCAGAAATCGACATACCGCGGGGGTAGCGACCAGCGAGACTCCAAAAATCGACATACCGCGGGGGTAGCGACCAGCGCGACACACGCTCGTAGTGCGAACTATATACTATGGTTTACCAGAGTGGTTAAAAGCCCATACGCCTAATGATTGTCCTCTCATGATACTAGGTGTCAAGTGTGTGTCAACATATCTAATATATATAGTAATGACTGAACGAACTACACATGCAATAAATATAACTGAACGAGACTACACATGCAATGAATAAACAGAAATATAAATAGCATACAAAGTACTGTAAACAATTTGGCAAGGTATCTTGTCCGGGGTCCTGCTGCTGGTATGAATCAGAGTCCAAGTCACAGTCCAAATAGCCTATGTATTACAAATTTATCACGTCAAACGATAATTTATTTTAATTTATTTAATTCTGGAATAATTACTCTAAAATCCTATTTTAATCTTATTATTCTAATTTTTATGTTAATTCCTAAATTTTGTCCAAAGAAACTGAATTTTATCAACTCGAGACTCATGGCACGCAAATCGAGGCGATCTGTTGACCAAAAAGTCAACCGACACAAACTCAGCTTTCATGTATGATTTTCTGTAGATTTCAGCGTTAAAAACATGCTGGAATTTATAGCTCGTCCGAATTGAAATTCGTTTAGGAATTATGGCACATACAAATTTTGTATTGTGCACCGATGGTTAAATTCTAACCTAAAAGTTCTACAGAATTAACAGTATATAAATACTTCGAAATAAATTCTGGGAAAAATATATGTCCATGATCTCGACATTAGCTTTCCGAAACTTTAAACGGTTCGTGATTCTGATTCCTGGTTCTCCCGAAATCGTAAAAACATCAAAACACGTCTATTTTCGGACATGCTGTGCTCTACAAATTTTCTAAAATTTAATACTCATAATTTAGAAAAACAATTTATATAATCAGAAACCTAACCTCATTATCGTTCTAACAAAAAAAACTGGAGCACGTTTGGAGTCCGGAGCTAGCAGATATCGTCTTTTTAATTCGTCATAACTAGTAGAAAATGAGACTGAATTTATGACGAATTTTGACTGATTTTGGACGAAAAAGAGAGGAATTTGGGGAAGAAAAATATGAAGGATGAGATATTTATAATGGTGGAGACTACTTAATTAAATACAACTAGGATTGGTTAATTTGGATAGGATTATGATAAATTTAAATAAGGATATGATATACATTAAGTTGCTTTCCTAGTAGGTTCAGGATTTGAATTAATTTAAAGTAGAGTTTGAATCTATCTCAATAATTTATAATCTTGAATATAATTAAATATAATACAAATAATTTATAAAATCTTATTAATATCTATTAACACTAAATTAGCATCTATCTAATATTAAGACTATATATATCCAAATAAATCCTAATTAATTTCAAAAATCTAAAATAACCTAAAAATGATTCTAAATAAATATTTATATAAGTAAATATATCAAGAAATTCATTTGCTAATTAAATAACAGAATACTCTAAAAAAATTCAATATCTATAATAATATAAAATATACACAAAATATCTATTTTGGGTGAGGGGGTTTACATATACAAAGGTCCGAATGGAAGACTGGCATATCGAGGACATGGGTGTGAAATATGTTGGAAGACAAAAGCTAGTGTAGCGCTCCCAATATCGAAGCAACGGTAAGGTAAAACAATCAAATAAAATCATAATAATAAATTATAATCCTAATATTTAATCCCAAAAATGTACAAATTAAAATCAATAATCCTATAACTTAGTCAGGGGTTCATCTAGTGGGCTTCTAGGTCTAGTCTACTAACCCATGCATTAATGAACACTATATATAATATATAAATATAACATGCAATATAATATACACAATACTTATAATAATTAAAAGGCAAAAATACCCCTATTTTAGAATGTGGTAGTGACAAGTCTACCCTCCTTAAAAAAAATTGTCCTCAAAATTTAAGATCCTCAATAGTTGTATTTATTTATTTATTACCATCAAAATTTAAATCCATCAACCCATATAATCATGAAGTAAATCCATATTGTTATTTCACAAAATTTTCAAAATTCTATAAATATTATATTCCTGAAAATCTTCAAATTTAAAATCAAATTTTATTCGTATCACAATCTCCTCCAAATTTTAAGTTAATAACTAAATAAAAAAATTTAATATCCAATCCTCTAACTTTAAATTCAATCAATGCATATTTATAAAATTTGAAATCTCATCCCAAAAATTTGAATTCAAACACTAATCCATTTGTGGTCTTATTCCTCGACTCTTTTTTCACACAATACTCAAACACTGTAATACTTATGAAGTCTTCAAATACAATATTCAAAACATAAGTTTTAAAATTTATATCTTGCAGTCAAATAAATGTAATGATAATCTTCTTAAATTTCTCAAATTTTAAAAACAAATTCAATCATATCGTAATCTTCATAAAAATAAATGATTTTACAAAATCGTCAATTCTGCCATATTAAGTTCTCAACTCTTTATTTAAATTAATGTTTATCCTCAAAATTTAAGATACCTTGTCTCTCTCTTTCCAGTCATAACCTCTTCATTAATCTTCACTACGGTCAAAACCCCAGCAACCAAGGTCTAAGAAAATTTTACCTACAGTCATACAACATGCAATCTAAAGAATACATGCATGGTTATGGTCTATTTTGTCATGGTATTATAGTCTCTGTCAGGGTGTACTACCAACTACATTCTAGCAATAAAATCACTGATACAAACTACAATACTAAGGAATCAATCAATCAATCAAATAGACGAAAAAGGAATAGAAGAAAAGAACATAACATAACCTGCTAACCCATCACCTGGACATCTTCATCCTCTAACATACACTTAACTCTGGCACATTCACTCGCTAATTCCTATCCCTATACACTGAGACCCATATCAACTAATCACTAGTGTCACGCCCCGGACCCGTCCGGGCCGCCGCTCCGCCCTGCCCCGCCCCGTGCGGCCGAGAATTAACGAACCGGACACGTATCACCGTGCCCCGGCGCGCCGGACGCGAATCACCGCGCCCGTCCCGCGGGTGCGAGGGAGGAAGGGAGCCAAGCGAGTGGCCCGTTCGAGCTTTCGGGGGACGTGATGCCGCACGGGCCTGGGGTTGCGCCCGTGCAAGGCCAATCGTTTAAGTTGATAGTTGGCTATCATCACATCAATCGAGTAAGCAGCGGAAAGGAACTTGTTGCAATGCAATGCATTAGCCAACTGAGTGTTCGGGACAATCGAGGCAACTTGGGTTTCCTTTAGCAAAGGCACACGTTCGTTCCATACATTATGCCCCCTTATACGATAGCATTCTCGGGGCAACAATCGAAACCAGAATTCCGGGTCTTCGGGACTGTGGCACGCCTATCGCTTCCTCGGACGATCCAGTACCTGCGAACAAGTAAACTGTTGGTGGGTCAGCACTTTATACAAGTACTGGTGAGATAAATCAACTGAACAGAAACAAGCATTCACTCAAACAGGCACTAAGTAATCATGTTATAAAATATTACATTACTAGTGATCTTTCTAGTTTTACCTAGGTTCGTTTCATGCAGTTCTAGCAGAGTCGATTTACTTGTTTAGAAACATGTTTGGAAACAGAGTTTCATATTGAATATGCAAGCAAGCAAACCGTTCATGTTTCAGGGTGTGCGCAGCGTGTCTCGTACGACTCGAGGGTCTGATGCAAGGCTAGACACACGATGCACAATCTTAGGGGCAGTCACTATCCAAGCCAACACAATGACTTAGCTATATGCAGGGCGGTCCCCGAGTATTCAGGATCGGTAGCGGTTAGTCCAGCATACCAATGACTCATTTCTCTGATGCTAGAGGCAGCTGTGACTCATGGTTGCTTTACACTATCATGGTAGCAGCCGGGACACATGCAGTTCAGCTCTCCACCAATAGCCATTGTCCGACCGCGTGCGAATGCATGGAACACTATCAATTAAACTCTAGTATGCAGACGAGATGAACCATCAGAACAGATATCGTTGTTGCGGGGCAATCCGACTTATCACTTGAATACGTTCAGGCACAGTATGGTTCTCTCGAAGCATAGACGATAGTGAACATATTCATGCACTCTAAGCAGGCGATTCAGAATTTTCGTTAAGCAGGCATTGTTTCAAAGACAAGCTAGGTGAGTTCGTTCATTAACATGCAAGGCAGGTTCTATCATTCTCTTAAGAAAATATTGCAAGCAAAAACTCAGGTTATTATTAAGGCGTGCAAGAATCAGAGAACGAAGTTCTGCCCACTCACCTTGATATATAACGCCGGCGCGGAGCGGGGCGTTACATACTTACCAACCAACAAAAAGTTTCGTCCTCGAAACTTCAAGGATAAACTTCTCGATATCCCGAGTAGCGATAGTGCCGTCCCTCGCCGTACTCAATCGAAACAATCAAGCAATTCAAGTTCAGGAAACGTTTGCACTTTGAGAATATCTATGGACTTATTGTATGGAACGCTCTTTGCAAAACCATATCGATAATATCTCAGAGTCATAGCAACGGTTTGGGCCAGAGAATCGATTCCGCTCTGATACCATTCTGTCACGCCCCGGCCCCGCCCGGGCCGCCGCTCCGCCCCGTCCCGCCCCGTGCTGCCGGGAATTAACGAACCGGACACGTATCACCGTGCCCCGGCGCGCCGGACGCGAATCACCGCGCCCGTCCCGCGGGTGCGAGGGAGGAAGGGAGCCAAGCGAGTGGCCCGTTCGAGCTTTCGGGGGACGTGATGCCGCACGGGCCTGGGGTTGCGCCCGTGCAAGGCCAATCGTTTAAGTTGATAGTTGGCTATCATCGCATCAATCGAGTAAGCAGCGGAAAGGAACTTGTTGCAATGCAATGCATTAGCCAACTGAGTGTTCGGGACAATCGAGGCAACTTGGGTTTCCTTTAGCAAAGGCACACGTTCGTTCCATACATTATGCCCCCTTATACGATAGCATTCTCGGGGCAACAATCGAAACCAGGATTCCGGGTCTTCGGGACTGTGGCACGCCTATCGCTTCCTCGGACGATCCAGTACCTGCGAACAAGTAAACTGTTGGTGGGTCAGCACTTTATACAAGTACTGGTGAGATAAATCAACTGAACAGAAACAAGCATTCACTCAAACAGGCACTAAGTAATCATGTTATAAAACATTACATTACTAGTGATCTTTCTAGTTTTACCTAGGTTCGTTTCATGCAGTTCTAGCAGAGTCGATTTACTTGTTTAGAAACATGTTTGGAAACAGAGTTTCATATTGAATATGCAAGCAAGCAAACCGTTCATGTTTCAGGGTGTGCGCAGCGTGTCTCGTGCGACTCGAGGGTCTGATGCAAGGCTAGACACACGATGCACAATCTTAGGGGCAGTCACTATCCAAGCCAACACAATGACTTAGCTATATGCAGGGCGGTCCCCGAGTATTCAGGATCGGTAGCGGTTAGTCCAGCATACCAATGACTCATTTCTCTGATGCTAGAGGCAGCTGTGACTCATGGTTGCTTTGCACTATCATGGTAGTAGCCGGGACACATGCAGTTCAGCTCTCCACCAATAGCCATTGTCCGACCGCGTACGAATGCATGGAACACTATCAATTAAACTCTAGTATGCAGACGAGACGAACCATCAGAACAGATATCGTTGTTGCGGGGCAATCCGACTTATCACTTGAACACGTTCAGGCACAGTATGGTTCTCTCAAAGCATAGACGATAGTGAACATATTCATGCACTCTAAGCAGGCGATTCAGGATTTTCGTTAAGCAGGCATTGTTTCAAAGACAAGCTAGGTGAGTTCGTTCATTAACATGCAAGGCAGGTTCTATCATTCTCTTAAGAAAACATTGCAAGCAAAAACTCAGGTTATTATTAAGGCGTGCAAGAATCAGAGAACGAAGTTCTGCCCAGTCACCTTGATATATAACGCCGGCGCGGAGCGGGGCGTTACAACTAGTCCACAAGATATCCATGGATATATCCACATTGCACATACCTATCTATTAATACCAAAATCTGATACCAAGAACCTCTAACACAACCATGGGTCAAATGATGCATCCAAGTTTAATACCCCTATCCCTTTAGGTACCACTGTTTCTACTACAAGCACACCCACTGCTAGCTCTCTTACCTACTATAATTGTTTATACTAGTTGTTCTTATCACTCAAGTGCATACCTAGTGCAACACACCACACTAATTACTTCTCTCTCTAATACAACTCTAGATGGACACCCAAGTCAGTTTGCAGTGCCATCTCAAGCATGCTCAAGCCAACAGATCCTTACACATGCACATTATTTACTCATATACTAATATACAGATTTCTTACCCACATCTATCTAAGTATACATATATATATACTCACAGTCTCTAACACTCAAGGTACACACAATACACTAATTGTCTATAACTCTCAACTGTGTACTGAAATTTGCAATGCCCGGATTACTTGCACTATTACTTCCAATAATTTTCTATCCACATTAACTGATACACCAATCTAATATTATCACACAAGGTACTTATTGTTACTATTACATTGCTCAACTAATCCTTGATATATAAATACTAGCACTATTGGTATAGTAACACTAGCTTCGTCATTAGATTACCTCATCACACTCACTAGAACTCATGATCACTTGCACTAGTTATTAACTTCTATAATACACATGCTTCACTTCACTCCCAAAGTCAGAAATATGGTTCCATATCTCTATTGATGTATAAGTATCTTCCCTTAACCTTTTACAGAGTGATACACTAATCAGTGATACACTTCATACCTTCTATGACCAATCTTGATATTTCTCAACCCATGAAACATTATTGGAATTTTCTAATACTCATGCTTCCACTTTCATGAACTTCCACACTGACACTCAACACCCACTGTGCATCCTGCATACAATTTCTAGACACTCTTCCATCTATTGCTTCCAACCCATCACTGGCCTCAATATCAGGTGATACATCCATCACTAGTCATATACTGGTAGACTCATATCTAATCACATCAAGGCTCTACTTTTATCTGTAACACAAGTCTTACTACCTAGAACAATATATTCTTATTCCCTCACACTCTCTTATACACTTATGGGTACCCTCCTACTATGGCACACTCATTAATACCCTTTATGCATATACATTTCTTTACTCTTGACACACCCAAGTATCAACCACCAAATTGAACATCATGCTCCATTAATTTTTCACATAATTTCTTTGATACTTAATTGTTTACATGGATCACCCAACTACATAAATTCTTGACTATCCAGGACTGGCATACTCACTCTGATACTAACTCCTGTAACCCTCACTGATACTCTTTACTCCCCCTTCTACCTATAGTACTAACTATAATGACACCTATTATAGAACTATTGCTACAAGGTACTATGCTATGGGTTATCTCTAGATTGATGCCTATTGTTCACATGTCCAACCAAAAAACACTTATAGACTCACAAGCCATACTCCCAACAGTCAACACTAATACTCAAGACACAGACCTAATTGCAAGTCACCAATTATCACACTAACAAGGAATTCTAATAGAACGAAGCTCTATAAGGATCTGGACTAAGGACTGAAGGTATCTCTACTGCTAGCAAAAAAAATGATGGAACAAGGTCCTATAATAACAACAGTAGATAATTTCGTCCTCGAAACTTAAAGAAATAACTTAATTCAACATATCACTTAAGTCATCCCACGAAAATATTTTATGTCAGCTATAGGACAATACCCCATTTCCATCTCCTGTCAATATTTCTCATTCATGAATCTTGTATACTTATGCATTACAACCATCTCTTTTCTTCCCAAATAATTTGTTCATGTTCTTCCATTCATTAATACTCTCCTGCAGCTCTATTTGAATTCTGTTCACCACTTTGCCTGAATCGTACATAAATTGCAGGGATCCCCGAAATATAATGCACTCAACCAATGCTAATGGTTAGAGAAACCAAACGGCTACAGAGGTAATTCCACTCCTCATTACTGATCATTTAATACTTTTGGCCAAGATGTTCTTTAACATCGATTTCCCATAAATCTAATTTATTGTGACACTTATTCAGTCAATATTGTCAATATCTTTCTAACACGTTGCAATCAAGTTTTGGTCTAAGCATTTCTCAATATTTTCCAACATCCTCTTGGTCCATCATATGCACAATTCTTTTATCTTATTCATAGTGTTCCTTTATACAACCATTTGCCACAATCGTTTTCTTCCAATTATGCCAAAATATAAAAATCCTTAAGGACTGCCCAGGTTAGGCCATTAACCCAAGCACGATACTTTAATCATTTTGAACAAACCGACCATAACGAAAATTTTATTAATTTTAAATTGCAGTATTCCTTCTTTCAATGTCAATTCCGTCATTCCCACCTCTTATGAATAATTTTACCTTTTATCACATTGTTTTGATCCATCCAACTTTTATTGATTACATTAAGGATATCATATGTCATCTCTTTATTATGATCCAAGTATATTTATAATTGTTCTGACCATTTACTCAATATTGCAATTTTTTCATTCAAACTTCTAGCAAATTTTTTTTCCAACATTAGTAGCATCAAAATTCTTATGAATCCAGAGTTCCCTTTGGTTATGTCACTGTCCAAGCCACAAAAGTTTATTTTTGTTTAATGATCATAATCCGTCCTGTACAATAGTCATATTTACTACATCACATATGAAGTTTCTCTACCCAACGTATGAAATTTCCATCAAAATTCTCAAGCGATATTTCTATCTTTTATTATGATTTATTTCTTATTCCAACTTGATTCGAAGAGAAACCAACTTGATTCCAAGAGAAACTATTCCAAGATAATCCATCCAATTGAACCCACTATTGATTTACGTTCTAGTCGAAGCAATCAAATCCAACACTAGTAATCGTTAATTCCCAAACTTAGCCATCCAACAGTTTATCCATTCTGACATGACCTGTTATCCTGAAATACTCATACCCAAATCTCATAACAAACTATCCCAATACCGACTGAACATAGGCCGACTAATAATATACATTATTTGAGTCTCACACGATGTTACATTACCCATGTAACAATAATAGAGTCATCCTATGGGTCTCCGACAACCAACATAATTTTTCGGACAAGTCTCTAGGGTTAGCTATACTGACATCTTAACATAGTATTCATAGGCAATCCATCTCATGCTAGGCAGCTGATAGCTACCATACCCATCTCTATTCTTAAGTCCAACCGTAATTCGACCAATCTAAGGGACTTCTAGCCAAATTTTATTACCAACTAAAACCATGAATGTACTACCATTGATCTACCCACAAATAAGGGACATTTAATAGTCTAGGTCAGGTCTATCTACTTACGGTTAATTACTTAAGGGTCTATCTCAAACAAAGGTTTATTATAGACTTACCCCAACCTAACAAGGTCAATTTAGAACCACATGCTCAAATCTCATATCCCTCAAGTAAATTTTCAACATTCAAAATCTGAATTGCTCTAACATATTATTTTATTTCTGATTTTATAGTCATCCTCTAGTTGTACCAACATATCATTCTTTTGTGTGTCTGATTTATCTATCGGACAAGACAACTAACCCAAAATTAAATTTTAATGGATCATCTTTACTAGTATATTATTCATGATCCTTACTCTTAATTTATTTCCATTCATATTACGTATTTGTGTGTTCAGTATCACCCAAATAATTTATAACTGACAATATTACCCAACCAATATATTAAAAATATCTTTCTTCTGATTCATTATGTCGAACATACTTTTGCTAACTTTATTTTGATAGGGTCAACTTTCATTCGCATTAACCATCAACTTAATTGCATCACCTCATCAATATCTCACAGAATTTTATCTCGCTTAACCACCTTCGATAATTATTCACGTACTCGATATATTAGTCAACCCACCAAGCTAGGGATCACCCTATATTAATAATTTGATTAATTATATATGTCAATCAACTGTTATTGATGCAACAAAACTTTTCATTGATAATATTTATCCCATGTTCTAGACCTCAAGTTGTATTGGTATTCCATCCATCGAAGCCTCTTGACTAACTTCCATATATTGCCAGATAATAAGGGTCATCGATTAGTTACTTGTGCTGATTAAATATTATTTGCCAATCGCTAGGTTCAAATATTTCTATTTTACGGTTGTTATCCTTTTTCATTTAGGCATGTAGTAAATGCTACACACCTAAGGTCAAAGGAATTAATTTCCCATATACTCGGTCCCTCTTTAATTAATTTCCAAGAACTTCCAAACTCAGGTAACCTACCATAATATCCCACTTGTGATTCTCAATCAGTTTCAACCAATCTCACTGGATATACGATCCAACTTGTTTATTGATAGTAACATTCGATCATCGATGCTAAAATTTAAAACTTTTACCCAACCTATTTTAGCCACCATATAATCTAACTCGTTATTTCCAGCTAAGGCATGTATCTCATACCTTCTCACTTTCTTGCTATCCCATGTAACATTAAGCTATCGAGAGTCTAACGTTGACAACTCAAATCCAACTATCAAGGGTCCTATGTTGATACCCTATCCGAAATACCCAAGGAAAAATTATACCGCGTACAATAAGGCATCATTTTCGACTAAGTCTTGGCACTAACCCATTCTTACTAGTAGGCTCAATACCATTACTTATGGAAGGGTCACTATACATGCATCACTAAGAGGGTAGAGGCATATAGCACAAAAAAAAAGTTATTTCTTGTCTATTACACCATTCTTAGACTGATCCAACATCCATACCGTACTACATTCACATGGTAGCATTGCATGCTATAGCATAATTCTCATACTCAGATATAAAATACCATCCTGCCATCGTACATGAATTAACTCAGCTTTACTGTTGATTTCCTCTATTGAAGTTACACATGCACAATTCTCATTGATTACAGCACATATATTAATTTTTTTATTTTCACATACAATATATTAATCGTAAGTTAGTTATCTATGGCATCGAATTATTGTTGGGTTCTTGGTATCATTTACAAATCAAGAATCACCACAACTAGGGCATCATAATATTTAGGCTCATTGTATGGAATATCCAGTGAGTGTAACCAAGCAGTCAAATATTTATGATTGCGGAAAAACTTTCTAACAATAGTGGAAGCAACACAGAACAATCACAGATGCAAATTTGATAATCGCATAAGCGACTTTGAATAATCGCAGAAGGCAATTTTGAATATGCACTGAGGCGACTGTGACTACTCGCGGAAGAGACTTTGAATAGTCACTAGCGCAACTTTGAGTATCCGTAAAGGCATCATTGAGTAATCATGGAAGCAACTTTTGATTTAGAATTTGCCGAGTCCAGTGATGCATAACCGTGCTCTGATACCAATTTATCACACCCCGATTTTGAAGAACCAAAAGTAGCCACGGACGTGATACCGTACAAGCCTAGATTGCACTTATACAAGGCAAGAAGATAGACAAGACATTGTATATCTCAGAAATAACGACATCGCAGCAAAATTAAGCAGACAAATTGAAGTCACAATGAATATAATGAAAAGCTTCTCTTTATTATTAATGATAATTGAGTACATGGCTTACAAAAGATTTAGAAAGCTCTCGAATACAACTGATACTTAGCCAATTGGCTTATATTGATATTTTTTGTCTTGGCTTACAATCTCACTAATACAACTGAATTATATTATTTTATACATTATGTTCATTATAACAGAATATGCCTTCAATGGAAGAAGAGCTTTTGCGCGCCCCAATAATGCTTTGATGCCTCAAAACTGTTCCAACCACTCCCCAATTCTGAGTACTTGGGGATGCCCACAAACATGAGTCAGTACATATCACGTACTAGTGAGCAGAAACTAGCCCACTCACCTAAACTGACACTAAGTATTCATGTAAAAAGTATGCATATTAACTTAGTGATCTTTCAATTAGGAACTAGGTTCATTTCAATGATCAGAGTATTCAGCAGCATAATGAAACATTCCTTGGAAACAGCAATATATGTGAAATATGTACATATCGGTTAACAGTGAATCTTACCAACAGCCCACTCGTCGTATCCCTGCAAAACAATGATTAGTCACAACATAATTAATATGAATCATTCTTACAGAGATAATATTAAGCCTGCATATATATATTCTTGTTAGTATGCAGCCTAACTATATGAGGATCATTGGCGATATGCTTTCGCAGCACGAGGGACATGCCATATAGGACTTTGAAGGACATACAAAGCTCCATTCATGAGGTTGTGATTCCTAATGAATATCTCGTTTATATCCGGTGCTACCAAAGTACTATATTTTCTCCTAGGTCGAACGATCCTGGTGCCCTGGTGCATCTCGTTCGAGAAAACTTACCAAACCTTGTGCACAAGTTGTCCCTAAACATGCAACGACTATGCAAATAAAATATAAGCATAAATTGCATGCTAAAAAAATGTAAGTAAAGGCTCGCATTATTGATCCTTCTTGTTTTGCTCATTCTTATATCTGTTGATAACCCGTAGGTCCCAACTTACAAATATTTTCGTGGTCCGGTGGTACCAAACCACAATTATACTCGCATATGAAGCATTTTCTTCATAGTTATTGTGCACTGATGCACTTATACATGTATAGATGTTCAATGTTCCATTCTTAGTGTTACCAGCAGGTGAAGTAGATTGCATAATATTACTTCTTTCTTATGGCATACTTACTTTATAACATTCTTATATCAATAGTACTAGCAGTTCATTATTTATGTGTTTTATTTATTACAAAAATATTGAACATAATGCATCATTATCATTGTGTAGACTAGAGCAGCATATAGTTATGACATACATCAAAGCAACACTAGCATTCATTTTATTAGGGCATAAAGGAGTAGAGGAGAAGGGACAGATCCACTCACTTATATAAATATTATTTCTATGCCACGATCCCACATTCGTCTACGATCCCTCAAGAATGATCCGACGCGATGTACAATTTTTTTAACTTGGCAAAATTATACATTCAAACCATGTCGCATAAGATATCCCATCCGGTCAAGTTAAGAATTATAGCATCATCACACCAAGCATCTTGATTTCTCGTACCACTTGTATTCCATCAGTCTGATTCATCCATAATTTTAATGTAATGCCTTTTTTGAGGAGCAGGGTATTACAGACCCGGCTTCATGTATAGTTTGGGACACCTATCCATTATACCCAGTCCTAACTACATTCTTGATTGTGATCCGTCGTTGTGCACTCTTATTTATTGCCTTGTACCTGTCTCGTCCTGATATCATGTATAGTTTTGGGATCACATACCCATTATAGACATGTCGTGTATAGCTTTGGGGACACCTATCCATTATACATCTGTCTAGACCTGTCCTGGTATAGTTTGGGCCATCTACCCATTATACACTTGACTTGTATATTAATTATTGTGGCTTGTTATAGCGCACGCTCGTCATGCCTATAACCATTTGGTTCTATTCCCATATAGTCGTGTGCTTATGCTTGTCAAATCATTGTCTTGTCTAGTTCATCCCCGCAGGGAGCATCATGCCTAGGATGAATTCTGTAAAATGCCACACCCGGAATCCTGAAATAAACTGCTAAGGATTAATGACTAGTTTTAAATAAATAGAGCATAGGGATGTGAGAATCTCTAGGTTGCATGCAGTCCCGTTATCTTGACGTCATCCTGAATGGATTTATAGCGTGTCATCGAGTAGGGCACATTTCTAGTATACTGTCGAGTGGGGCACTAGTACATCTTTAATTATTTTATAATCCGGATAGCTGGGATAGACTGCAGGACATGCAACAATAGAAATTTTTAGTTATTGCATCTTGTTAGTAATTAGGACTTGTGATAACCCTACTTAGCTAACTTAGCAAGCCATACTTCTTGCTTGGCCGTAATTTTTGGATGGAGTCCATTTATTGCTATGTTCTTATGGTTTTGTTTCCGACATTGTTCTATTTCTTTTCTCGTTTACTTTTCTTGTCCAGTTGTTGTATATGCTACATGTACCCATTTACTTATATGCTAGTGTCCACCTTACATGATCCCGTATATGTTCACCTGATCCCGTACATATCACCCGTCCAGTTTTCTTTATAGGTTTTTTGTTTTTATTTTCCTGTTTTCTGGTGCACTTTATATTTTTTTTGGTAGTTACATGTTGCTTAGGATCTTTTAGCTATATGTTGCATTATTGATTTTAGTTCATAGTTTTGCCTCCTTTGTGGTACTTGCTATTTGAGATCTGACCCCACTGATTTTGCTTGGCCAAAATCGGTAGCGGTGTCAAAGGATCTTTCGTACATTTTCGAGGATGGTGACCACGTGGAGCACCAGACCGATTGAGTGGGTTTCTATCTTGTTCTCCCACTTATTGTACATATTATTTTGTGACATTTAGCCCCGAGCACCTGTTAGCTCGTATTTTGGACTTGATACATCGCCTACTGGGCATAGCAGGATTAGTATATTGTAGACTATAGATAGAGTTGATCATGTATGACTTATACTCTTGCTAGTTCTTTATTTTGTATTACTAGCTTCATGATCAGCTATGGATATATGGTTTGGGACGCTTTACTATTTGGCTTCAGATGATCATGTTTCTTTGTATATTGTGGATTTTTGCTTGTGATTGAAACACTAAGATTTCTTGACTTAGGTTGGTTGATGGCTTGTAGTATTAATCTTCCATGTCTATTTACAGCCGTAACCGTATTTCGGGGTAATGGATCGTACTCTGGTATATGTAGCTGGCTTTGTTGGCCCCCGCTCTTCAGTATTCTGGTTCTTGGGCCTGCAACTATATGTTACTATATTTTTGTTGGAGGCAATCTTGTATCTTGGAGAAGCAAGAAGCACTATGTAGTGGCTAGGTCTACAGCTGAGGCTGTCATACCCCAGTTCCAAAATATCGAGGAACTGGACACGTGGCAATGGCCAGCAGCACACACCGATGGACAAACCAATTTAATGGATCCATCGGGGCATACTTAAGCTGTATTACAACTATCAGGGTTTACTAATCTCATCCACAGAATAAACACAGCAATATCAACAAAAATATTAAACAACATCCAGTCACAAGTAAATAAAATCGGGGAACAACCCGATATTAAGTCTGTTACAATTGTTCAATTAAACGGGAATAAAAGAGTTTATTTGCCATAAAAACTGAGCATAGAGAAGCAGATGTTCAGGAGAAGTCCTCAGCGATCACCTCGTCCTCAGGTGCTGGTACTGTTCCGAGAAGTGCTCATGTTCCGTACACCTCAGGATAGATATCCTCTGCTAATCCTGGGGACATAATCCATTCCAGGTCCTCAGGGGACATAGCAAGGTACAGATAATACAAGTCAAAATAAATGCAGTGCAGAAATAAAAGAAACAATAGAATAAATAAAATAAACCAGCTAAGTGATATGCAAGTGAGAGCAACACTAGAACTTAGGCTGATACCACTACAAGCTCTGTGTCGGGGAGCCGGAAGTAGTTATACTATGCTATGTAATTTACTATGTTTTGGCCTATACATATATAATCAGCCTGTAGCCTGTGTGTCTCTCCCCACCCAATGTAATCATATGTCTCATGTCCACGATGTCTCATGTCCATGTCACGTAAGATCATATCTAATGCAGTGAGTCATACTATGTCTATGAATATAATGTCTAGGAATATAATGTCAATGTCATAATCCTGCAACCTACACAGAATCACCTTGAATATTTCAGGAAGATTCTGTCTCATGATTCATGTCAGGTGTCCTGGGTATAACGTACTTGATAATGCAAGTACGAGAATATAAAGGGTCACGAATGTCCATCTCTAGATGACGTACACAACACCGCGAACGGGGTTGGCACCCGGCTATTAATCGGACGCTAAGTAAGTCACACGGTCCTAGGTTTAAGCATGTACAACAGTTTATAATTAAGTCCAAGTAATATGTATCAAAAACTGCAAGTTGGCAAGGTACACTTGCCTGGGGTTCCGGCTGCAATTGTGGCTCTGACTTCAGCGGGATTTGCAGGCAGTACTCCGGTTGCTGAAATAAATATCAACATCAGATTCAAAAAATATTAATCAGCTAGAAACGTCTGTCCTTGAGTCCAATTTGGACACAGGGGCATAAATGATATTTCCAAGTCAAAGCGGGGTCCACATGTGGGCCGCTTTGCACCAAAAAATGTGCCAGGGTCAAAGGTCTCCAAATTGGTCTAACTTAGTGTCAACAAGTCAGGAACGATGATACGAACCCAACGGAACTTCCAGAATTGGATTTCGATGAGCCGATCTCAAAATCGCCCGTCAAGTGGAGCCTGTGGGGCCCACAATACGTAATTTTGTCAACGTTCTCAGAATCGAACCAAACTTGGGTCACAGTAGCAGCATATTGCTACGAGTCCGATGGCGCAAGTTTCGGTTCGATCCGACGTGTGTACACTAAGTTACAGCGTATTCCAGAATGGACGAATATGGGACGTTGTCGGCGGATACCCGTTGATTCCGGTGTGTACGCACATACAAATCAACTTCTGCGAAATCCTACACATCCGTATCAACGACGCGCACGTATCGGTGAAGACCGCACGCGACCAAGTTGTCCCGTTTGGCGGGACGTACTCAGTTCCGGGATAAAATAGGGCGTTGGTTTTCCTATTTTTGGATTGCGGTTCGCGATCACCACAGGATGCGATGCACCGAGCGGTTTGCAAGGGCACCAAGGGGGTCACATAGCCTACGCGTCCCAACTGACGGAACAGAAATTGGGGCAGCGAGCAGAGAAAAATGAGTACCTGAACAGGGCTCCAAAAACCGAATTACGCGTGTCCGAGTTCGAGTCTACCGTGTCCTGGATGTGTCCGGGCCGTGTCCTGGCTAGGGCTTGGGCTCTGTCGTGTCTGAGCTCACCGGAGGCTGTGCTGGACGGCTGAGGGTGTCGCCGAAGTCGGCCGGGGCGCGGGTGGTGGCAGCGCCGGTGCTGCGGTGCCGGCCGGAGGAGCTAGGCTGGACGTCAGGTTCTAGGAGGCCGGCGTGGTCGAGGGCGGCCGGGTGATCGGCTGGGACGAAGGGGATGTCCGGAGTTAATGGGGGCTCGCCGGAGAAGAAATGGAAAGGGGAAAATCCGGTGGCCGCTGCGGGTTTATATAGAGGGTAAAAGAGGTGGAGCGGTCGGGAGTTGACCGGAAGTGGAAGAGAAGGCGGCCGACGTTGGGGGAAAGTGAAGATGGGGGGTCGCCGGCTGCCTCGGCGGCAGAAACGGCTGCCGGCAGGTGAAGGGTCGGGTAGGAGAAGAGGTTTGAGGGGTTAGGGCTCCAAACGGGTCGGGTCGGGTTCTCAGCAGGTCGGGTCAGACCCGGATCCGACCCGCTAAGTTTGGGTTGGGTCGGTTCGGGAAGACCGGCCGGTTCGGGTCACTCGGTTTGGTTTATTTTGGTTCAATGAACCGGGTTCAGGGTTAATTCGGTTTATATTAAACAATAGTTTTTAGGGCTTTAAAAATACTTTCGGGGTCCAATAAATTTCCGAAAAAATATCCTATGTCTATATTTTCATTTCATACTAGAAAATATAATTTTCATAATATTTTAATATTATTTAACATCATTTAAAAATCATTTAAATTTAAAATACCTTAGTTTTAATTTCAAAAAAATCCCAAAAAAATCCAGAAAATTGTGTAAAATTCCAAATTAAAAATTCTTGAAAAATCAGGGGGTTTACAATCTACCCTCCTTAAGAGGATTGCGTCCTCGCAATCAAAGAATAATCGGTCAACAGAGATGACACGATTGCAAAATTTATTCAAAGCACAACACGATGAAGAAAAGTCAAGGTTGAGGGTTTAAACACATAGGAAAAATCATTTCCCTAAGCAATGAAAGTTATGCAATTTTCCAAATGTAGGAAATATAAAAAATTACAGTTTTAGAAAACCAGTTTATCCTTTATAAAAACATATTAGACTAACAATTATAAAACATTCTAAGTTATTTAGCAAGTTCAAAATTACTAGGTTATTTATTATTAACAAGTTAAAACTGTAGGTTAAGTCTAAGGTCACGAACCAGCAGGCACGAAGTAAAGCAATACTAGAAACAGAAAACTATAAAAACTTACGCGCATTAGATACTTCATGATTCTGCGCGTCCTCCAAAGTCATCGCGAAAGCTTGTCCGCGTCCTTGTGGTGAATTCCTCTGCTGTTGCTGGACCTGTTGGAAGAGTGCTGCTTGTGGTGCCAAGGGTGGCCTCGGCTGATAACCTCCTGGGGCAGGTAGAGCTTGTTGGTTTGCCCTTGGTTCTCCTCCTTGATGCTGAGGATAATCCTTGGCTAGGTGTTGATTGGTTCCGCAAATCAAGCATAATCCCAACTTGCGTCTGCAGTCCTTCTCAATATGGCCTACCTTGCCACAGTATTGACATGTAGATAATATCCGCGGAGAGACTCTGGGTGGCTAGTGTATGTGAGGTCTCTTTGTAGCTTCTTCTTGTGGTGCTTTGGCTGATGTGGAAGATCGTTTCAGACTGGTCTCTCTTTTGGTGACGCGTTCCATGCGTCGGGCTGCAGAGAGAACGTCCGAGTAAGACGTAGGTGCGACGGATCCGATGAGCCTCTGTAGCTCAAAGTTTAGTCCGTCGAAGAACTTCTCAGCCTTCTCTTCTTCTGTCAGGATCAAAGTAGGGGCGAAGCGACTTAGACGAATGAACTCCGCGTTGTACTCTTCCACTGTCATACTGCTCTGAGTGAGGCGATTGAACTTGCCCCGAAGTTCTGATCGAGCGATAGCCGGAATGTACATCTCCATAAAGAGTCTGAAAAACTCTTCCCAAGTGACTCGGTCTGGTCCGAGCCTGGTCTCTTCATATAGCCACCAGTGATGAGCATTGTCCGTCAACTGTATTCTAACGGCGGTCATCCAACGTTCTCTTGGAAGTTTAACTGCTTCCAACTGGTGTTGTATGTTTGTGAGCCACTCATGAACTTCGATTGGTCCCTCCTTGCTAAAAAAGGTACGGTGCTTGAGTTGACGGAAATTGGTGATAGACCCCGTTGCTGGTCGCCTAGCTTGTGGGTTCGCCTGCTCCAAGGCGGTTACTAGGCTGGTTCTCAAATACTCTGCCTCATGACGCTGCGCCTCCTGATGAATTTGCTATTGGGCTTGCATCATTGCGTAGATTATTTGAAATATCTGATGCCCGTCCATGGCTTGCCCTGGTGGAAAGACAGGCATCTGTGGAGTGAACTGTGGCGGAGGTGGGATGTCGTCACGCTGGAACCTTGAATTATGCTGGCCTGCTTAATTGCTTTGAGAAGATTGTCCTCGGGCTTCGGGTGTCACTCCTTCATCATAAGTAACCACAACATCGTGTGGTGTATCCAAGGGATTCTCGTCTCCGCTTCTTGGATCTATTACTCTGCATCAAAAATAAACTATAAGAGGCGCACAGGAATCAAGGCAAGATGCAAGTCAAAAATTAATTCGAATACGATATAGATATCAAGAACGTTTCAAGCAAGTGGATGAGATCCTAAAAACTTATCTTATTTTTATTGCAGGCCTGTTCGATCCCTAAGTTGAAACTGAACAATTTAGTCGTTGACCTGCATGGGCCACCACAAAAACCATATCATGCCCAGTTCCAAAATATCGAGGAACTGGACACGTGGCAATGTCCAGCAGCACACACCGATGGACAAACCAATTTAATGGATCCATCGGGGCATACTTAAGCTGTATTATAACTATCAGGGTTTACTAATCTCATCCAAAGAATAAACACAGCAATATCAACAAAAATATTAAACAACATCCAGTCACAAGTAAATAAAATCGGGGAACAACCTGATATTAAGTCTGTTATAATTGTTCAATTAAACGGGAATAAAAGAGTTTATTTGCCATAAAAACTGAGCATAGAGAAGCAGATATTCAGGAGAAGTCCTCAGCGATCACCTCGTCCTCAGGTGCTGGTACTGTTCCGAGAAGTGCTCATGTTCCGTACACCTCAGGATAGATATCCTCTGCTAATCCTGGGGACATAATCCATTCCAGGTCCTCAGGGGACATAGCAAGGTACAGATAATACAAGCCAAAATAAATGCAGTACAGAAATAAAAGAAACAATAGGGTAAATAAAATAAACCAGCTAAGTGATATTCAAGTGAGAGCAACACTAGAACTTAGGCTGATACCACTACAAGCTCTGTGTCGGGGAGCCGGTAGCAGTTATACTATGCTATGTAATTTACTATGTTTTGGCCTATATATATATAATCAGCCTGTAGCCTGTGTGTCTCTCCCCACCCAATGTAATCATACGTCTCATGTCCACGATGCCTCATGTCCACGTCACGTAAGATCATATCAAATGCAGTGAGTCATACTATGTCTATGAATATAATGTCTAGGAATATAATGTCTATGTCATAATCCTACAACCTACACAGAATCACCTTGAATATTTCAGGAAGATTCTGTCTCATAATTCGTGTCAGGTGTCCTGGGTATAACGTACTTGATAATACAAGTACGAGAATATAAAGGGTCACGAATGTCCATCTCTAGATGACGTACACAACACCGCGAACGGGGTTGGCACCCGACTATTAATCGGACGCTAAGTAAGTCACACGATCCTAGGTTTAAGCATGTACAACAGTTTATAATTAAGTCCAAGTAATATGTATCAAAAACTGCAAGTTGGTAAGGTACACTTGCTTGGGGTTCCGGCTCCAATTATGGCTCTGACTTCAGCGGGATTTGCAGGCAGTACTCCGGTTGCTGAAATAAATATCACCATCAGATTCAGAAAATATCAATCAGCTAGAAATGCCTGTCCTTGAGTCCAATTTGGACACAGGGGTATAAATGACATTTTCAAGTCAAAGCGGGGTCTATATGTGGGCCGCTTTGCACCGAAAAACGTGTTAGGGTCAAAGGTCTCTAAATTCGTCCAACTTAGTGTCAATAAGTCAGGAACGATGATACGAACCTGTAAACCCCCTCGATTTATTCTGTAGATAGTCAGGTTGGATTTGGAAAATTTTGGATTTTTGCAGCAGATGTTGAGGTTTAGAATGGAGTTAAGTTTGCCTGGTATTTTAATTCATTTAATTTAAACCCTTGGCGCGCCCTATCATTGCTTGATTATTCGGAGCCCAATATCAGCCCATAAATTTCATCGGATTATTGTACTTCTGACTTGACCCGCCAAATTAGGCACTGGATTTTTCCGTCTTCACAAAAATCAGATTTCGTTGTGCTCTAAATTAATTGCACAATTTTCCGAAACCGAAATCCATATTTAATTCTGTGTCGGATACCTGTGTCGTTACCCTAAATTTTGAGATACCAACTTAACCCGTTGAGCCGGACCGACTAAAGGGTCCAAGACCGACTCCAAGCCCCCACTATTTTTGACCTTTGCGTCATTTCCGGATTTTGATCCCAAGTGCCTCCATTTTATTTACAAGCGCGGGACACTTTAAATTCTATTTAAATCGAGGACACCATTTTTGCCTAATTATATTTAATCTCTAATTAATACCAATGCCATTTTAATTAAACCTGTGCCTAACGCACAACACCCTCTCACCATAAAAATTACTAAACACATTTTTCTCCAAAAATTTTGTGTCATTTTATGTGTCCGTGGAATTTCTCGAATTTACGGGGCTAAGTTGCAATTAATGAATTCATGTGTCATCACCCTATTGGCCATGAACAATGGAGAGGTTCCAACATGGGGTCCCATTCTCACCCATCCATTCACCCCCTTCATGAAGAAATCCACTTTTCTTCATGACCAATCTCCACCCTCCATTTTGAATAGGATCATCACCACCCTCCATCCAATTCCCAAACCCCTATAAAAAATACCTCACCTCACCCTTCACTCCTCCCAAGCAGTCCCTAATCCCAATGCATAGAAAATCCCACCCCCCCTCTCTCTCTCTCTCTCCTCCTCCTCCATAAAACACCAGCCAATATTTCTTCCCATTCTTCTTCTTCTTCCATTCTTCTTCTTCTTCCTGGACATTCTTCTTCTCCCATTCCTTTCTTCTTCTCCTTCTTCACTACCTCATCTCCTTCCTTGGAGAACCAATTTTTTCGGCCAGCGGCTTCCAGCTCTGGCAAACCGAGCCTACAATCACCACGCTGCTGCAGCCCTACTCTGACCTGATCCTCCCCCGCACCCGGCGTCACCCCCCGTGGCTGATGCTGACGGACTTACCACTCCGGCATTGCAGTCGGCCCCGCCCGTGGCTGACCCTGACCAGCAGCTCACCCCCTGCGGCCGACCCGCTCCGCCGACTGGACAGCCCGCCGGCAGTGCACCTCATCCTCCCGCCGGCAGTGCAGTTCTCCACCCCGGCCGATCTTCTTCCCCGCCCCACTGTACAGAGCACCCAGCCGACCGCTACGCAGCTCCGGCCGTGCGACTCCCCCGTCCGGCCTCCTCCCTGTCTAACGCTTCCCCGTCCACCGGTGTGACTCGCTCGTCCGGCTGACCTCACCCCTACCGACTTCCCCGTCTCCTCCCTGTCATTACACCACCACCACCACCATTAGCTTACACCACCACCACTACCACAAGCTCCTTACATCGCCCACTCGACCACCCTCAACCCGTCCACCTCCAGCTTGTTCTCCGGTCATCACCCCTCCGGCCAGCTAGCCTCGACGAGGTACAACTCCCTCCCCCTCTCTTGGATTATATATGTGTTATTAGTTAGGGTTTATAGTTGTGTAGTGTAGTGTAACTTGGAGCATATATGTGTGTATGTTTGATTAAGGTTCCAATGTTGAGTTTATGATTTATTTTCATAAGTTTTAAATTGAAATTATGATGTACAGGGAGATAGGGTTTGAGGAAATGGATGGAAATTTAGGGTTTATTCTTTATGAAATTAGTGGGTAAGCATGGAGTTGGGATATGAGGTTATAGAATATATACTTCGAGGCTTGGAAACTATAGGTACATTTAAATTTAAGGGTTGAGTATGGAACGGGCTTAGTAAAGGGTACGAATAATCATTGAGATTTTTGGTGGTTAAGTGTCATGTGAAATCTAAGGGTTATTACATTTTAGTAAAAATACCTTGATGGATGTAGAGGAGCAGGTTTGAGTATTGTGAAATGATGAGGCATTATTAAAAATATTGATTTGTATCGTATAGTATGTTTATGTTTAGGAGATGTGTTTGATATCATAAGTTGTTCATTTGCTGAGGACTGATAAATAATAAGGAAATGGTAGAGGAGTAGCTATGTATAAGGGAGATGAGGTTCAGATGATGACATAACCGTTTCGAGGGTTAAATAAATAATAAGTAAATTATTTGAGGGAGATATATATATAAGCGTACATGATAGCGTCTGTGAAATACCAGGGATAATCTGAGGATTTATCATGGCTCGAACCACTGATAAATATCGTGATGAACATAGTAAGATCGAGGTTTGGATTGATGATATGGTACAAATGTTTAATTTGAATAGATGTAATATACTCCGAAACAACCCTGGTCAACCCCCTAGTGTCTTGTACCTGTGAGTCGTAGCTGAAACTGAGTTTAGATGAAGATGTGCGTCGCATCCATGTCTGACGTAGAATAGATTATTGATTATTGGTTTGTATCTCTTCTCTAGGTACTACGGAACCAGAGGACTTGGACGTGGTATCGGATCCTCGTCATCAGCAGCCGGACGCAGGCAAGTGTACCTTGCCACCCTGTATTTCAGATTACAGATATTGTTATTCTTATTGTACATTGTGCACGTATTTATGTTGACGTTCGATACCTCGTGTCCGGATCACAACCGGGTGCTGACGTTCGTCGTAACGTCTTAGAATAATTGTTAGATGCTTTATAGTACCTCGATGCACGTACCTGAGTACATCGACACCCCAGGACAAACTCATGCACTGATCGTGCCAGATTCCTGTATCCTGATACTGACATCATGACCAGAGACTGGGACGACCTTAGGGTCGCGTCTGTTGAGTTATTTCTGTGTGTCGAGACTGTAGTTAGAGGTTCATGTTCAGCGCACAATCGTTTCCCACTTGGGAAGGGAAGACAGTTACTAGACGTTTGGGCTACTCTGCACGCGCTTATATATGTATATGTAGTGATCATGTATTATAGTGTAGTGGTATCACCCGTGTGTCTCTGTGCTCGGAGCTACGGTACGACCCGTGTGTCTCTGTGTTCGGAGCTACGGCTTATTTTAGAAAGCCCACGCGTCGAACATTTCTTTAAACTGCGACACACTAGTTGGTTATGATAGAGTACCCTGTCGTGCACTTGTACTTTCTGTTTACTTGGCATTGTTGTATTTTTGTACCTTGTTACATCCCTCTGAAGACCTGGTTCCCTGCCAGTTTTGCAGCATAGATGATTACGGAGCACTCGGAGATACTGTTGGAGTTGCATGTCTTGTGGGCATGGTACCAGGTACTCACATTATATCTACCAGCATTATGGTTATTTTACATTGTTTATTTCATCTGCTGTTGTAGCCTAGTTTTTATAGACTCATACTTCTTCTCGAGTCTATTCGAGTTAGTGTGTTATTGGACGGCAGACTCTAGCACATATAGCTTCTTCTTGTATATTGTTGTACATTGTGGATTGAGACATAGAGGTTTACATTTATGGAATATCTAGATAGTGCCCTTTATATTACAGCTTATACGTATTCGAGTCAGACCAGAGTCTGGTCGAATGCGTAGCTGGCGTGTCACGTATTCCTGGTCTTACGTATTTTGGGACTGGGGCATGACATGTTTTTGTGGTGGCCCATGCAGGTCCGATTTAAATCGTCTTGGTCACCTGACTGTGCCAAGCGAGCCTACAAATTAGGAATAGATGTTATGATTGTTGAATAGGATCTCAATCCATAATCGATTTTAAAACTCTTTGTATGTGATTATCGCCCTTGGACTTCCACTTTGCATTCGTTCAATCTTCGTCAGTATCTCTATCCTTGTTTCTCGTCCCCTATTGTTCGGGAAGACGAATGCTTGTGACTGATGATTTCCCTCCAGAAGAAGATCGAAGACCAGACGGCAGAAGACAGAATTCGTATACCTTTCTATGAGAAGAATGTTACCCTATCAGGATAGATTGAAGGGTTCTTTGGATTCTAGAACTAGTATGAAAGGGTGGCAAGAGAGTTGGACCCAGTAGTACCCTACCCGTGCTTGAGGTAGCAGTGATTTTGGAAGTACTAAGAGCTGGAAGGATTATTGATCATGACCTAGAATAAATTATGGAAATGCATAGCCTGATGATGGAAACTAGTGGTTGTATATGATAGCAACACCAGGAATGACATTATGGACTAGAGGAGATAAAATTTCAAGCTCTCACTTGGAAGATGATGATCTAATACCAAAAATTTTAGTATGTGCTTGAATGATACCATTACAGTACTATGCGACTTGGAGAGATAAATAACGAAAAGAAGAAACTTGAGGAAAAAAAAAATTTAGGAAAAATTTGAGGAGAAGAGAAATTATATTTTAGGCAGGGGAGAAAATTTTCTTTTAAAGGATTAGTGTGGTAAACAGAACAGGAAGATTTATTTTGAGGTTAAGTCTGGAAGATGACACCGTCCTAGCATGAGTTGATTGAGCCAATACCACGCGATACTAGGTTGTCGACGTAGTTGCATTTATATTTTTAGGCCACCAGGTTACCCTGAGTTGAGTTCAGGGAGCCCAAGAGTATGGTGCCCATCTACCTTAGGGGTATACAATGCAGGAGGTAAACCAGTGTACCACCATGTTATATCAGAGTGGAGGATGTTTTTCTAGAGGATCTTCTAGGCCTGCCACCTGACAGAGAGATGGAGATTGTTAAAGAGTGGACTCCCAGAGCCGAGCCAGTTATCCTCTCGTCTTCAGACTAGCACCGATATAGTTGGTTGAGTTGAAGATCCATAGTAGAGGATCTCTTAGACAAGGGTTTCAGTCGGGCTAGTGTTTCCCCATGGGAAGCAACTATCTTAATCGTGCCGAAGAAGGATGAGACAGTATACTTGAGTATCGATTACAGGGCGTTAAGGGCTGTAACGGATAAAGAACAAGTACCATATGCCGCGCATCGATGATTTATTTGATTAGCTTAGCGGCGCATATGCATTCTCGAAGGTCGGTCTCAAATCAAGTTATCACCAGATCAAGGTACGGAGAGAGGACATTCCGAAGACGGCTTTTCGGACGAAGTATGGACACTGTGAGTTTCTAGTCATGTTGTTTTAACCAACGTGCCGGCAGTATTTATGAGTTCGAGGAACAATATTTTCTACCAGTACTCGGATAAGTTCGTGGTGGTAATTATTGATGATATCTTAGTTATTCCAAGAGCCAGGAGGAGCACGAGAGACATCTCAGGATCGTGTTGGAGACACTGAGACAGGAGAGACTGTATGCCAAGCTCAGCAAATATGAGTTATGATTAGATAGAATAGATAGTCTACGCATCAGGACGACTAAGGGTTCGTGAGAAGAACTATCAGACGCCCGACCTAGAACTAACTGCAGTGATAATTGTACTAAAGCTATGGCGACACTACCTTTATGGAGAGCGGGTTGAGATTTATACAGATCATAAAAGTCTGAAGTATGCCTACACGAAAAAGGAGCTCAACATGAGACAGAGGCGTTGGCTAGAACTTATGACAGGTTATAATATCGAGTTGCAGTACCACCCTGGCAATGCGAATGTAGTAGCAGATGCCTTGAGCAGGAAGCCTATGACATATTTTTACGACTCATCGCCAGTTGTTAGAGGATTTTCAGGAACTCAGGATTGAGGTTGTATTGCCAGGCATGGATGGACAGATGGCCAGTCTCGAGGTTTCAGTCCATATTTATTGAGAGGATCAAGACAACCTTGCCTACAGATACGTAATTTAGACGACAGCGAAACAGGACAGAGGCCGACATGCAAATAGGACTCAGGATTCAGGAAGACGGAACATTGAGGCATGGAGATTGCCTATACGTTCCAAGTGGCGAGCTACGCCAAGAGTTGAGGACCGAGGCTCATAGCTCGATTATTTTATTCATCCCGAGAGGTACGAAGATGTACCGAGACTTGAGGCAGCATTTCTGGTGGCATGGGAATGAAGAGAGAAATTGCAAGATTCATGGCGAAATATTTAGTTTGTCAGCAAGTCAAGGCTGAACATCAAAGGACTGTAGGATTATTGCAGCCGCTTCCCATTCTCGAATGGAAGTGGGAACACATTACCATGGACTTTGTCACAGGATTCCCGCGGAGCCCTAGCGGGAAGGATGCAGCATGGATTGTCATAGACAGACTCACCAAGTCTACACATTTCTTGCCCTTTAGAGTTGGGCAATCCACAGAGATACTAGCTGACATGTATATGAGGCAGATAGTACGATTACATGGAGTGCCTGTCAGCATCGTATCGGACCGTGATTCCAGATTCACGTCACATTTTTGGCGGAGTATGCAGGAGAGCCTAGGAACTCGCCTCAAGTTCAGCACTGCATATCATCCACAGACTGATGGACAGTCAGAGCACACGATACAGATATTAGAGGATATGTTGAGAGCGTGCATGATTGATTTTGGAGGATCTTGGGAGGACCATCTACACTTGGTGGAATTCTCCTACAATAACAGTTACCAGGCCAGCATACAGATGGCACCTTATGAGGTACTGTATGGCAGGAAATAGAGGTCGCCAGTTTATTGGAGTAACGTGGGAGAGCGTCAGATACTTGGTCCAGAGTTGGTGATACAGACAGTAGAGAAGGTCAAGCAGATTCAAAGCCACCTGCGAGCAGCGCAGGACAGACAAAAATATTGGGCAGATGCGCACCAAAGACCATTGGAGTTCAAGGAGGGTGAACATGTATTTTTGAGGATATCGCCTAGCCGTGGTACCATCAGGTTCGGAGGCAGAGACAAGCTGAGTCCGAGTGCATCGGACATTTTGATATTTTGGGAACGAGTTGGCGAAGTGGATTACCGTCTTGCATTACCTCCATCATTAGAGGGAGTACATGACGTATTTTACGTATCGTAGCTGAGGAGATATGTCGCAGACCCTAGCCACGTGCTTGATCATTCGGAGATTATAGTCGGGCCCAGTCTGTCTTACGTAGAGCAGCCAGTCGAGATTCTCGATCACAGCGAGAAGACTTTGTGAGGGCAGACGATTCGACTTGTCAGGGTGGCATGGAAGCACCATTCACCAGGCGAGTCTAATTGGGAGTGCGAGGATTCTATTCGGCAGCGGTTTTCGTACCTATTTGAGGAGCAAGGTACGAATTTACGTACGAAATTTGATTACTAGATGTTTTAAAGTTCTTTTAGATATTATCGTGCTTTACTTTTATTTTCGGGGACAAAATTTTTCTAAGTTGGGAAGAATGTAAACCCCCTCAATTTATTCTGTAGATAGTCAGGTTGGATTTGGAAAATTTTGGATTTTTGCAGCAGATGTTGAGGTTTAGAGTGGAGTTAAGTTTGACTGGTATTTTAATTCATTTAATTTAAACCCTTGGCGCGCCCTATCATTGCTTGATTATTCGGAGCCCAATATCAGCCCATAAATTCTATCGAATTATTGTACTTCTGACTTGACCCGCCAAATTAGGCACTGGATTTTTTCGTCTTCACAAAAATCAGATTTCGTTGTGCTCTAAATTAATTGCACAATTTTTCGAAACCGAAATCCATATTTAATTCTGTGTCGGACACCTGTGTCGTTACCCTAAATTTTGAGATACCAACTTAACCCGTTGAGCCGGACCGACTAAAGGGTCCAAGACCGACTCCAAGCCCCTACCATTTTTGACCTTTGCGTCATTTCCGGATTTTGATCCCAAGTGCCTCCATTTTATTTACAAGCGCGGGACACTTTAAATTCCATTTAAATCGAGGACACCATTTTTGCCTAATCCTATTTAATCTCCAATTAATCCCAATGCCATTTTAATTAAACCCGTGCCTAACGCACAACACTCTCTCACTATAAAAAAATACTAAACACATTTTTCTCCAAAATTTTTGTGTCATTTTATGTGTCCGTGCAATTTTCCGAATTTACGGGGCTAAGTTGCAATTAATGAATTCATGTGTCATCACCCTATTGGCCATGAACAATGGAGAGGTCCCAAAATGGGGTCCCATTCTCACCCATCCATTCACCCCCTTCATGAAGAAACCCACTTTTCTTCATGACCAATCTCCACCCTCCATTTTGAATAGGATCATCACCACCCTCCATCCAATTCCCAAACCCCTATAAAACAACACCTCACCTCACCCTTCACTCCTTCCAAGCCGGCCCTAATCCCAATGCATAGAAAACCCCACCCCCTCTCTCTCTCTCCTCCTCCTTCATAAAACACCAGCCAACATTTCTTCCCATTATTCTTCTTCTTCTTCCATTCTTCTTCTTCCTGGACATTCTTCTTCTCCCATTCCTTTCTTCTTCTCCTTCTTCACTACCTCATCTCCTTCCTTGGAGAACCGATTTTTTCGGCCAGCGGCTTCCAGCTCTGGCCAACCGAGCCTACAACCACCACGCTGCTGCATCCCCACTCCGACCTGATCCTCCCCCGCACCCGGCGTCACCCCCCGTGGCTGATGCTGACGGACTGACCACTCCGGCATTGCAGTCGGCCCCGCCCGCGGCTGACCCTGACCAGCAGCTCACCCCCTGCGGCCGACCCGCTCCGCCGACTGGGCAGCCCGCCGGCAGTGCACCTCATCCTCCCGCCGGCAGTGCAGTTCTCCACCCCGGCCGATCTTCTTCCCCGCCCTACTGTGGAGAGCACCCAGCCGACCGCTGCGCAGCTCCGGCCGTGCGACTCCCCCTTCCGGCCTCCTCCCTGTCTAACGCTTCCCCGTCCGTCGGTGTGACTCCCTCGTCCGGCCGACCTCACCCCTCCCGACTTCCCCGTCTCCTCCCGGTCATTACACCACCACCACCACCATTAGATTACACCACCACCACCACCATTAGCTTACACCACCACCACTACCACAAGCTCCTTACATCGCCCACTCGACCACCCTTAACCCGTCCACCTCCAGCTTATTCTCCGGCCATCACCCCTCAGGCCAGCTAGCCTCGACGAGGTACAACTCCCTCCCCCTCTCTTGGATTATATATGTGTTATTAGTTAGGGTTTATAGTTGTGTAGTGTAGTGTAACTTGGAGCATATATGTGTGTATGTTTGATTAAGGTTCCAATGTTGAGTTTATGATTTATTTTCATAAGTTTTAAATTGAAATTATGATGTACAGGGAGATAGGGTTTGAGGAAATGAATGGAAATTTAGGGTTTATTCTTCATGAAATTAATGGGTAAGCATGGAGTTGGGATATGAGGTTATAGAATATATACTTCGAGGCTTGGAAATTATAGGTACATTTAAATTTAAGGATTGAGTATAGAACGGGCTTAGTAAAGGGTACGAATAATCATTGAGATTTTTGGTGGTTAAGTGTCATGTGAAATCTAAGGGTTATTACATTTTAGTAAAAATACCTTGATGGATGTAGAGGAGCAGGTTTGAGTATTATGAAATGATGAGGCGTTATTAAAAATATTGATTTGTATCGTAGAGTATGTTTATGTTTAGGAGATGTGTTTGATATCATAAGTTGTTCATTTGCTGAGGACTGATAAATAATAAGAAAATGGTAGAGGAGTAGCTATGTATAAAGGAGATGAGGTTCAGATGATGACATAACAGTTTCGAGGGTTAAATAAATAATAAGTAAATTATTTGAGGGAGATATATATAAGCGTGCATGATAGCGTCTGTGAAATACCAGGGGCAATCTGAGGATTTATCATAGCTCGAACCACTGATAAATATCGTGATGAACATAGTAAGATCGAGGTTTGGATTGATGATATGGTACAAATATTTAATTTGAATAGATGTAACGTACTCCGAAACAACCCTGGTCAACCCCCTAGTGTCTTGTACCTGTGAGTCATAGCTGAAACTGAGTTTAGATGAAGATGTGCGTCGCATCCCTGTCTGACGTAGAATAGATTATTGATTATTGGTTTGTATCTCTTCTCTAGGTACTACGGGACCAGAGGACTTGGACGTGGTACCGGATCCTCGTCATCAGCAGCCGAATGCAGGCAAGTGTACCTTGCCACCCTGTATTTTAGATTACAGATATTGTTATTCTTATTGTACATTGTGCACGTATTTATGTTGACGTTCGATACCTCGCGTCTGGATCACAACCGGGTGCTGACGTTCGTCGTAATATCTTAGAATAATTGTTAGATGCTTTGTAGTACCTCGATGCACGTACCTGAGTACATCGACACCCCAGGACACACTCATACACTGATCGTACCAGATTCTTGTATCCTGATACTGACATCATGACCAGAGACTGGGAGGACCTTAGGGTCGCGTCTGTTGAGTTATTTCTGTGTGTCGAGACTGTAGTTAGAGGTTCAGGTTCAGCGCACAATCGTTGACCGCTTAGGAAGGGGAAGACAGTTACTAGACGTTTTGGCTACTCTGTACGCGCTTATATATGTATATGTAGTGATCCTGTATTATAGTGTAGTGGTATCACCCGTGTGTCTCTGTGCTCGGAGCTACGGTACGAGCCGTGTGTCTCTGTGTTCGGAGCTACGGTTTATTTTAGAAAGCCCACGCGTCGAACATTGTCTTTAAACTGTGTCACACTAGTTGGTTATGATAGAGTACCCTGTCGTGCACTTGTACTTTCTGTTTACTTGGTATTGCTGTATTTTTGTACCTTGTTACGTCCCTCTGAGGACCTGGTTCCCTGCCAGTTTTGCAGCATAGATGATTACGGAGCACTCGGAGATACTGTTGGAGTTGCATGTCTTGCGGGCATGGTACTAGGTACTCACATTATATCTACCGGCATTATGGTTATTTTACATTATTTATTTCATCTGCTATTGTAGCCTAGTTTTTATAGACTCATACTTCTTCTCGAGTCTATTCGAGTTAGTGTGTTATTGGGCGGCCGACTCTAGCACATATAGCTCCTTCTTGTATACTGTTGTACATTGTGGATTGAGACATAGAGGTTTACATTTATGGAATATCTAGATAGTGCCCTTTATATTACAGCTTATACGTATTCGAGTCAGACCAGAGTCTGGTCGAATGCGTAGCTGGCGTGTCACGTATTCCTGGTCCTACGTATTTTGGGACTGGGGCATGACAGAACCCAACGGAACTTCCAGAATTGGATTCCGATGAGCCGATCTCAAAATCGCCCGTCAAGTGGAGCCTATGGGGCCCACGATACGCGATTTTGTCAACGTTCTCAGAACCAAACTTGGGTTACAGGACCAGCATATTGCTACGAGTCCGATGGCGCAAGTTTCGGTTCGATCCGACGTGTGTACACTAAGTTACAGCGTATTCCAGAATAGACGGATACGGGACGTTGTCGGCGGATACGCGTTGATTTCGATGTGCACGCACATCCAAATCAACTTCTGTGAAATCTCACACGTCCGTATCAACGACGCGCACGTATCGGTGAAGACCACACGCGACCAAGTCGTCCCGTTTGGCGGGGCGTACTCAGATCCGGGGTGAAACAGGGCGTTGGTTTTCCTGTTTTTGGATCATGGTTCGTGATCACCACAGGACGCGATGCACCGAGCGGTTTGCATGGGCACCGCGGGGGTCACACAGCCTACGCATCACAACTGACGGAACAGAAATCGGGACAGCGAGGAGAGAAAAATGAGTACCTGAACAGGGCTCCAAAAATTGAATTACGCGTGTCCGAGTTTGAGTCTACCGTGTCCTGGATGTGTCCGGGCCGTGTCCTGGCTAGGGCTTGGGCTCTGTCGTGTCCGAGCTCGCCGGTGGCTGTGCTGGACGGCTGAGGGTGTCGCCGGAGTCGGCCGGGGCGCGGGTGGAGGCGGCGCCGGTGCTGCGGTGCCGGCCGGAGGAGCTAGGCTGGACGTCGGGTTCTGGGAGGCCAGCATGGTCGAGGGCGGCTGGGTGATCGGCTGGGACGGAGGGGATGTCCGGAGTTAATGGGGGCTCGCCGGAGAAGAAAGGAAAAGGGAAAAATCCGGTGGCCGCTGCAGGTTTATACAGAGGGTAAGGGAGGTAGAGCGGTCGGGAGTTGACCGAAAGTGGAAGAGGAGGCGGACGGCGTTGGGGGAAAGTGAAGATGGGGGGTCGCCGGCAGCCACGGCGGCGGAAACGGCCGCCGGCAGGTGAAGGGTCGGGTAGGAGAAGAGGTTTGGGGGGTTAGGGCTCCAAACGGGTCTGGTCGGGTTCTCAGCAGGTCGGAACAGACCCGGATCAGATCCGCTAAGTTTGGGTTGGGTCGGTTCGGGCAGACCGGCCGGTTCGGGTCACTCGGTTTGGTTTATTTTGGTTCAATGAACCGGGTTCAGGGTTAATTCGGTTTATATTAAACAATAGTTTTTAGGGCTTTAAAAATACTTCCGGGGTCCAATAAATTTCCGGAAAATTATCCTATGTCTAGATTTTCATTTCACACTAGAAAATATAATTTCCATAATATTTTAATATTATTTAACATCATTTAAAAATCATTTAAATTCAAAATACCTTAGTTTTAATTTCAGAAAAATCCCAAAAAAATCCAGAAAATTGTGTAAAATTCCAAATTAAAAATTCTTGAAAAATCAGGGGGTTTACAGAGGCCGAGTACATGGCTATGACAGTTAGCATGTGCGAAATAATGTGTGTGGAGAGCTTGTTGTCTGATATGCGTTTGTTTAGAGCAGACTCCCTGCAACTTTGGTGTGACAACAAATCAGCAATTGATATTGCAAACAATCCAGTTAAACGTGATCGCACCAAACATGTGGAGATTTATCGGTTCTTCATCAAGGAGAATCTGAATAGAGAAATTTTGACTTTGAGCTATGTAAAATCAGCGGAGTAGTTAACTGATTGTTTAACTAGAGGTTTAGGTCCTAGAGATTTTGATATTTTTTGTAACAAGATGGGGATGATTGATATTTATCTCTCATCTTGAGGGAGGGTGTTGAGTTATAGGGGCTTATTTAGTCCCACATCGAATAGAAAATAAGGAGGCGGCTTGCCTCCTCCTATATATATGTACTCTCTCTTGAGAAATAATCAATCAATTACTTTCTTTCAACAAATAGATATGCAGTATGCACCCCCATAAGAGAATTATAGATCATACTAAAACAATTCAATATTTTATTTTATTCAACGAAATCTATTTTGAATTGATGGTTATTTTTGCTCTTGTTGTTTTTTTTTTTTTTTTTTTTTTGCCGCGTGATTTATTTAAAAATAGTTGTTCTCCCGTTATATCGTATTAACAAACTAATACGTCTAACTTAGTAACTTGTGATCATCTCTTCCCTACTCGTCTAATATTGGGTTGCAAACTTATATATGTAAGAGCCTTGTGTGTTTCTTGTGTGCTTCCATAGTTAATATCAAATTATGTTCTATATATACGTATATTTCAACATGAACAACAACTCAATTGGTTCGATTGACTAGAATAGAACAATTACAAAAAAAAGTATATTGACATTAAATCTAACTAAAATAAAATTCTTAACATTTTTATTTTAGAATATATAATTCTAAGAATTTTGTGACAGATGGGATTCAAGATCAAAAAAAATTCGTAGTAGAATATAGATTATGAATAATATTTTTATCCATTTTTTATTGGATCAAATTAGGCATTAACATGGCCAAGTGGTAAGGCGAAGGACTGCAAATCATTTATCCCCGGTTCAAATTCAGGTGTTGCCTGATCAACAAAAAAAAGATTGAAGATTTCTTATTCTTATATTGCTGATCTAATTAGACGAATTATTGTCCTACGGAAGCAAAGACAAAGGACTAAACAGGAGATCTCTCCAAACATATGCAAGCTTATCCCTAAATGTCTCTTCTATTAAGAAGACCTCTTGGTCGTGAAGCTTATCTTGGTGATATTTTTATTTGCATTTATGTCTTTTGGAAAAAAAATTAAATCAAGTTCTAGTTTAGATGAAGGAAGTATGACTGGTTTACCAATAGTTGAGACTCAAATATAAACTGGACTATATATATGGACAAACGAAGAAGCTAACTTTGATTCTTCTTCTTTTTTCCATGTATTATTTTCATGCATCTCCTGTAAATAAATATCAGTATCAGTATCACGTTGCTAATTAATGATGTATCTTTGGTTTTGGTTTTGGTTTTGGTTTTGGTTTTGGTTTCTTAGACGAATCTATGTTCATTTGAAACAGGTGTGTGGAGCACAAAAATGTATGAAACAAACATTATGATACTATTCCATGGCAGCTGGTGGACACAAGCAAACACAATTTGGACTTGTAATGATGTAATTATTTCAAATAATTTTGTTGTGTTCTTTGTAAAATATAAAGTGGTAACTTAGGTAAGGAGTACCAAGAATGTTTGGCTTCTTAAATTTACAGTTAGCTAGTTGAAGTTAAAACTCATTAGAATTGCCATAGACGAAAAGGGAAAGTAACACTTAACTAATTTTTCATTACCATGCTTATAACATTTTTCCTATAGTAGTACTAGACTTTATTGTGTGATAAAAGTGTACATCAACATATTTTTCATTACCATGCTTGTAATGATGTAACATTTTTCTTTAGGTATGGTCTGTGCAGAATTATTGATTTACATGACGGCTTCAATATTTAGGCCTAACATGAAGCAAGATTGAACAAGGCGTCTCTATGGAAATGCTTACTTTTTTACTTTTTGAATTACAGTGGCAAATAACAACATTCACTTCAACCCTAGTGGTAAAATAATTTTGGTTGTTTTTGAAGGTGTTACCATATAACATCACAGTATCTTAAAATTTAATTATGGTCATTGAGGTTCATCAATACAACTCAAAATGGAGAGAGATGTTATGTATGAGTTTACTTGTACATATATTTATATTGTTTGATAAGCATAAGTAAACTAGATAAGTGACAATACATAAAAGATTAAATAAAATATATATTCATATATAGAGGGAGAAAGATATTTAAGATGAAACAAAATATTGAGATGTACTAGTTAAGCATCTCCAACGCTAATGTGAGTTTGGAAAAAAATTGTTGCCACATAGGAATATTAAGTTTTTATCAAAAAAAAAATTCTCCAATGCAAATGTGAAATAAATTGTAAAGGTAACATGGCAAAGACATTATAAAATTGGTTGTCTTGTTCTAGACAATATACTTCACAATGACTTTATTTCCACATCATCAATTATGAATAAAAAATATTTATAAAAAATGAAGAAGAGTAAAAGTTGTCTTGGAAGTTAAAAAATAATATTTTTTATTATCTTCTCAATACTTTTACATTAAGAACATTTTTCTATCTCATTGTCTTGTGTGGATATAATCATGTCATCTAGGAAAGACATTGTCTTGTACCTCATGCTACATAGGAATTATATTACATAACAAGACAATAGAGTTGGAGATGCTCTTAGGAAGTTAGCCAAAGTTTTGTACAACTAAGACCCAGTGCGTTTGATTGCAACGTTAAAAATAGATAAAAAAAAAAAAATTATTTTACGAAATTATTTTGCTAGAATATTTTTTTATGAAATTTTGAATTATTTTATGGAAAACATAATTTGAATTTTTTATTGTCATTATTTTCCAAGAAAAATAGCTATTTTTTACAGATTTTTTTTTTTTTTTTTTTTTTTGTTGGTTGGACCAATTTCACTTTCTATCATTTTTAAAATATAAAAAATTATAGTTTTTTAGAAAATAATTCCATGAAAATACGTTCAATCAAACACAGTCTAATATTTTGGAATTGAATCCAAGACCTTCCCGGTAACCCATCTTATCAGTCCCAACCACTGGACCATCCTTTGGTTGCTCATAAGTTGCCAACTCTACCTACATGTTTCCTTAACAATCTCTTATTCCAACATGACAAAACGACACGACCATGTAAACCTGAAACGGACAAGAAAAAAATGAACGGATATGTAACCTCCCCTGCTGGCGTTTCATTCAACCAGAAAGTCAAAGCAAGTCACGTGATAGTGGATGTTTAGGACGGTGGGGGTATTCGCATAGAGTTTTATATGCGACCTTGAACTATAATTAGGGTTAATGTAATCCAATTATCCTTTAAAAACAAATCATTTTATTATATACCATATCCATCTTCTCTCTCTCTTTCCGTTTTCATCCATTAAATTTACTTGGTATTAATGCAAAACAATTATAATTCTTTTCTCTCTACCCTCTTGATTTTTTGGGGCTTATATGTTGCTGTTGTCCCTTTCATACAAGGTTATTGTCTTAAACGGACAGAGACGTCACTCCAGTCCTTACCCTTCTTTTCACTGCAACAAACTATTCATTCTCCTGCTCACTGCATGACACTTCAATGTTCTCAGGGGAAGGATTATTTTCTTCTTCTTTTCTTGATCTCAGTTTAAATACAATTATTTTATTTTATACAAAAGTTTGAGGGCTAAATTGTTCTAATGGTATTTAAACTATAGCATTTAGGAGTTTTTGATATTCTAATTTTTCACTTCTTAATTTTGGCATCTCAATATCATAAATTATTTTATTGAAACATCTTTTGTCAATTTCGAAATACATTGAAATTACTTCAAAATAATATCTCTTAATACAAGTATTTAACTTGTGCTTTTGTACTATAAAATATATTTTTAAAGTAGTTTCGATCTGCTATAAAATTGAGGAAAGATATTTCAAAAAATATCTTTCAAAATAATATTTTGGTCTTTCAGATCACACAACCACAATCGCATGTCTTAAGCTCAATCGTTGAGATATTTCTTATTCCCGAGGTTAGATAATAAGTCCATCTCCAATGAACATTTTCATCTTTTCATGACTTCTATTCCAATTTTTATCCTATGTGACGATGATGTAGGATAATTTTTTTTTTTTATAGAAACTCTCATATAAATCATTCACATCTCATAGAAATTAATATTGAGTTCTACATCATTAAATTGATCCTTTCATTTTGTGGCACGTATGATACAAATGGAGAGCCATTGGGGACTTTTTTTTGTACAATTTCTATATTAAAACTCTACCAACTATGATAAACCCCCCATGTTACTCATATCTTCACTACTTCTATTTTTATTTTAATTAGTACTATCCCTCTCCTCCCTCCCTCCTAAATTTTCAAATTTAGATTTATTTATTTTTGTAAGTACTACAATTACAATTAACATATTATGAAAATTTTAATTGGAGTAGCATTAATTAAAATAAAAAAAAAGATTATGGAGATATAATTAGCAATTGAAGGAAGAGTGGAGGTGTGTGTTTGGTGGCGGTGGTGTTAAATACAAATAACTCAAACAAATTAAAGGGTGGATGGATGAATAGAGAGTGTATATATATATGTTGGTTAATTTCATCCCTCTCTCTGTGTCCTCTCAGATATTGGACTCCTCATTGTACACTAGAATTGCCTAAGATACCCTATATAATCCAGCCTTATTCACTCCAACAAATTCCACTAGCCAGCTAGTCTCACCCAGCCGTGGTTTTGCTAAGGGTGGTGTCGATACTGCCGAGAGAGCCCGCGCCTGCCTGCACACGTTGTCCGCGCGCGCGCGAGCCCTCCCGCAAGCCACTACGCCTATAAATACGCCCCTACCCTCACCTCCACCCTCCACAGACCATCATCTCCTCCACACCAGCTAGCCAGCCAGCTAGCTAGCCATTAATGTGATTGTAGCTTAATTTGCGGGGAAAAATGGAGCGGAAGGCGATCAGGGAGCAGCAGCTTCCGCCGAAGCGGTGCCCGCGGTGCGAGTCGACCGACACGAAGTTCTGCTACTACAACAACTACACCCAGTCGCAGCCGCGCCACTACTGCAAGGCGTGCCGCAGGTACTGGACCGAGGGGGGCAGGCTGCGCAGCGTGCCCCCGGGCGGAGGGGGCAGACGCATTGGCAGCATCAGCAGCAGGCGCCAGAAGAATAAAGCAACCACCCGATCGCCGTCGACGTCGCCAACACCAGCGCCCGCTGCTGCTGCCTCAGTGCCCGCCGGTCCTGTCGTCGCGGTCCTGTCGGCAGGACCGGAGGGGCCAGCCCTTCCCCCGCCTCCGCCTGCTCCACTCTTTTTTATGGACGGAGGGTTAGGGGAAGGGCTGATGGGTCTCCAGGGTGGAAACGGGTGTCAACGTTTCCACCCTGGAGCCGGCGGCATCATGGTAGGTTTAGCGGAACAACAGACTGCCATGATGCCGCTGATGCTGCCGCCGGAGCCGCTGCCGCAGAGGTTTATCAACTTTTCGGTCCCCCAGCTTCAGCAGAACCTCCTGCCACCAGGTATGATGAATATCCATCCGTCGACACGGCTGCCGGATGCTGCTACTGTGTTTACTGCTGCCGGACCGAGTGCGACTGTTACTGCTGCCGCTGGTTACGACGGAGAAGAATTAGGGTTTTGGTCCAACGTGTTCGGAAACGGTGGAGGCTCTTCTGGAGTCCCTCCACCTCCAACTTCATCAGCCCCATTTTAAGAGTTTGGTCTCTGTGAAGAATTTAGTTACTCTTCTTCTTTTATGTTTTTTTTTTTCTGCATGTTGTTTAATTTCCATTTTCAATTCCATTTTTTTTTCCGTTTTTCCTAGCTATGTATATATTTGTGTTTCTGCTGCATTGTATAGATTAAGATCATTGGGAAGTAGTGGGTGGGAGTGGTGCAGTTGTATATGAATGCATGCATGCTTGCTTTCCTTCTTTAGTGATTCCTTTCTGCAACATTAACAAATTAGGCTTTGGGCTGTGGTTCATGGTTTGGGATTCTGAAGCAGCCGCTTTCTCTTCTCTGCTACTCTGAGCACTATGCCCACTAGTTTCTCAGCTCCTCTTCTATGTGGTCATTACGAAGGAGTGGTGGTGGCTTTGCACAAAATGAAGCTAACTGATCCTATTGTCCATTGTCTCTCCCCATGCTTACAATGGGTCCAATGCCCAGAAAATATAAATAGAGAGAGAGAGAGAGAGAGAGAGAGAGTGTTACTGGATAGGTTTAAGTTGAGTGCAATTACTCGCCACAAGATTTTGTTGTTTGGTTAGCTGCAGTCAAGGAGACTCCGACGCTACAAAATCTGGTGCCTGTGAGTTGGATAGTATTTCGTTTCTAATCGAGCGCTCAGAAATGAAATTGATAATTGTTAGGAAAAAATATTCGGATTTTTTCAAAAAAAATTGACAAATTTTCGCATAATTGTAAAAAAGTGGAAAAAGCTTACACTATTTGTAGAGAGAGGGACAACTCGCCAACTGAGTTGGCGAGGTCAAATGCAAATGAAAGAGCTCGCCAACTCAGTTGGCTAGCTAGGGTTGTTGGAGGTAGAGCCCGCCAACTTAGTTGGCGAGTGAGTGGGAGGACAGTAAATTTCGGCCGTTGGCTTCTCGGATGGGACGTGGAGGAAATATAGCCATTGAGGTGTTGGGGGAGGATTATAGCCGTTGCACAACGGCTAATACAAACTTCTATATATTTCTGTCTCAACCAAATCATCCAGCACTCTCACTCTCTTCCCTCTAGCAAAGCCCCCAGCACTCTCTCTGTCTCTCTGCCTCTAGCAAATCTTCCAATACTAAAAAAAATATTCTGCCTGCAGCCAAAGTTCATCTGAGTTTCTTGTAGCAAAAGTTCTCAACCGTCATGGATTGTAGCGTAAGAATTGTATGCTCGCACGGCGGGTAAAGTAAATGGGCTAAATTACGAAGGATGAGAAAGCCAAAAAAAATTAACTTATCCGAATATTAGTTTTGAAAATATACGTAATCATATTATTGAATATTATTCTATTCATTATGATTTTATTATGAAGTCTATTTTTGGTTCTAATTATTTTTTGATAGATAGTGAAGATGCATGAAATTATATTCTTGAGACTAATTTACAATCACGGTATATAAAAAATATATGTTATTAAAGTAGCAGCAACATTAGATAATAAAAATAGTGAATATTTTTCTAAATACCAGCATGTTAGTTCGGGGTGCTAGTTCTTCTCAACAAATTATTTCATTTTTCCAAGAAGGTCATTCATTAGATGAATCTAACCATGATGATGATAGTGACAACGACGATGGAAATAGTGATGATTTAGTTGAAAATATAGATTATACGGTAGATGATGATGTTGTAAAAGCTATCATTAATGAAGTATTTAAGGGACGATCATTTCCTAGTCGTTCTCACTTTAGAAGCTTTATAAGTAATTTAGCAATTAAATATAATTTTAGTTGTTCAGCTAGTGTTATGAATAATGCTCCTGGAATTATATATAGTTGTGATCAACCGAATTGTAATTGGAGAGTATATGTCAAATCTATTGGAAATGGCGATATAGTTAAAGTTAGTACATTAGAAAATCGTTATTCTTGTTTAGGGAGACTTAGTACAGGACGTCATCGACTAACTACCGCTGCATGGATTAAGACCATGATAATTGACATTATTAGAAATAACCAGTCATATAGTCCATCATAAATTGTTAAAGATATATATAGGGAGCACCGTATACAAGTTATTTATTCCAAAGCCTAGAGAGCCCAGAGACGATATTAGCTGAAACTAATGGTAGTTATGTTGAGGCATACACTAGTCTTTAGGAGTATTGTTATAGAATTATGAGACAAATTCAGGTAGTACATGTTTTACTAAAACTGCCGAAAATAATAGCTTTCAACGAATTTTTATTTGTTTTAAGTCATGTATTGACGGGTTTTTAAGGGGCTGTTTACCGGTTATTAGTACTGATGCTACATTTCTTTCATCTAAATATCAAGGTATCTTATTTATTGCTTGTGCTCACGATCATAACTATCAATTATATCTTATTGCTTATGTTGTTGCTGAAGGTGAGAATATAGTGATTCTTGGTCTTAGTTTTTAAACTCTCTTAAAATATCTTTTGAAAGTTGTTTTAATGATTGGAGTCGTCCAAGATCCTTTCGATGACCTATGTTGTGTTGAAGGAATATCTATATAATCCGATCGATTGTGTTTTCATTTATATCTGATAAGCAAAAATGATTAATAAATATTGTTCGTGCTATTTTTCCTGCATCTCCTCATTTTTTTGTATTCAGCATTTTAAACAAAACATGAAAAAAGTTATGAAAGAACCAGTATTTCAACACTTGTTAGGCTCGCTTGCTAGATCATATAATAAAATGGATGCAGAGAGTGTGTTTGGTATAATTAAAGCCGAGAACATAATGTTGTACGATTGGCTTTTTGGTGTAAACAATGAAAGTCGTCGATTTGAACATTGGATAACAGCGTATGGTACTTATCCTAGATTAAATATTAACACTTCTAATCTTGCTAAATATTTCAATAGCTGGATTAAGAAATTATGAGATAAGCCAATAATAATACTTCTCGATGGTATTAGAGCCAAGATTATTACACTTCATGACAATCGTAGAAAGAATGCTGAAAATATAGACACAGATTATTGTCCGAAGATGTTAAAGACTATGGCTTGTATTATCAAAGAGAAGAATCACCTAGAAATATTAGCTATTGATAGTTATAAGTTTGAAATAATAGATCGTGCAACAAGTAGAACCTATATTGTTAATATAACCGACAGATCTTGTACATGTTTTAGATTATACCATACTTATATATCATATATACATGCATGTTTTGTTTGTAGATATTGCAATATTAGTATTGATAGTTCTTATCCTGAAGTATTTTCGACGGAGACCTTGAGAAGTGTATACACACCAAAAATGGAGCCAATTTTAGTTCCCTACAAGATCCAAGCTCCTTTGGTTAGAGGAGAAATTGGAGTACTAGATGTAAGACGCAAAGCTGGAAGACCAAAGAAGAACTGCATCAAACCCCGGGATTCATAAACGAGAGATCTTCGTTGCAGTAATTGTGGTACGATGGGACACAACCGAAGAAGATGTACTAGTCAACCGAGAGAGTAAAATAGAATTATTTAATATAAACTTAAAAATATTGTAATAATGAGTCTGATAATAAAAGTTGACTTACAAATTATCTACTCATCCTCCTCCTCGTCTTGCTGAGTTTGGGTAGGCAGTGGTGCTTATGGAGTCAAAAAAAAAACTGTGTGAATATCTGGTAGCTTTCATCTCCAACAGTCTCATGCCTAGGGCCCGCTCTAACATACTGGTGATTAGGACCCGCTCCAGCATACTGGTGACTCGGGTCCGCTCCAGCATACTGGTAAGTCGGGCTAGCTCCAGCATACTGGTGACTAGGGCCAGCTCCAACATAGTATTGAAAAATATCTCCAGCATATTGGTGACTCGGGCTCGCTTCAGCATATTGGTGAATAGGTTCCTCTGCCCCATCCCTCCTACAACGACGAGAATGTCTCTGTCGTACAAAGTCGGTCAGATAGTCTGGTGGAAGATCTGATTGTACTGGAGGCATTTCAGGTTCCCGCCCAATACCCAGATGATCAATATGAGTCACAAGTTCCTCCATAAGAAATCGACTTTGTGGGAGAAGGTTTATCTCAGGTTGTTGTAAATATTGTTGGTATACACCACTATGAAATATGTAAATTAATTTTTTATCATATCTATGTATATGTAATTTTTAAAGTATAATGAAGTCATACCAAATTATGAATGCCATCGACAAGAGCACGCAAAGTAGAATCATCTACGGATCTACTCTTGAACCTTTGTTCCTCATATTGGTATACTCGGTTGCTCATAAGAGGGCATCACCACCATTGCCTATAGTCCAAGTTACCAATGTCTGCATAATGTAAACAAAACTTTAACAAACTATTTACAGTAAATTAATACGAATAATGAGTAACTTAGAACTTACATTCCTCAGCAGATCTTAGTCCGGGAGATATGTCCCTCACACTATAATTCTTGAACCGATTATTCCAATCAGCAACAAGGATTCGTTGTATTGTATTTGCTACCTCATAACCGACAGACGGTGGATCATCGAAAATTATTGGACTCATCCCAAATTATCGAAGAACACGGTCTATCGGATGGTACATGGTGAACCGATCATATATAATATACGATCTATGTAAACTAAACGAATATGATGTCCTATTGATTTCTGGAGCATCATCTTCACATATGTAAGGTAACCAAGTAACCTATTTAATGATATTGTATCAAATAAATATGATATTTATCTACGATCAAAACTGTAATAATTTAAAGATATTTATCAGATATTTAAATAATTACCTCATGATACTGCAGTGTATCAAATTGGCTACGATAGAATGATACACTCTTTTATTGGTAGTGTTGATAATCTACTACATCTGTGGGCCATCGTATAGCAACCGAAAAGACTCCAACATCACTAAGAATGCTAGTAACAGGCTTATCAATATAGAAGTGCTCGTAGGACCAGAACTATAAAACAAAAATATGACATTACTACAAACAAAATTTGTATTCTAATCTAACTAATTTAGGTCTTTCATTCATACATGAATCAGTGAAATACATCTATACATACTTTTGCGACTGGATCTCACAAATTTTGTCAAATTTGCGTATAAAAATGCTAGAGTAACAGCTTCCCATGCATGCTGAGTAGGTTTTGTCAAATCATCCAAGAATGATAGAAGCTGCACATTTACCATATTTTTTGATGCATCGGGAAATAAAATTGCACCATATAAACAGAGCTAATACGCTCTAGTGCAACAAATGACCTAAAAATATTAAGTGTTATATAAACACTAAATTAAGTCATAAACAAATCTTACTAATTAAAATACATACCCGCATTTCATCTACATCAACCACCCCGTCAATAGTGTGATGTAGGTCTATGAAGTTGCCACGAAGCCATGTAAACTTCACAAAATTGTCGTCTTTTATACCAGATGGAGGGGTAACACTGAGATACCTCCTGATCAGATCAAATCCCTTTAAATGCGGATCAAAATATATAGCGTCACCTTTACTAGGTAACCCTAGTATATTTGTCACATCAAATAGGGTGATCGTCATCTCGCCGAATGGGAGTTGGAAAGTGTTGCGTTCAGGCCACAAATGCTCCGCAAGACTTACAACTAAATGAAGATCGTGGATTAAATATCTAACACGATCTATATAGTGGAATCTAAAGGATTCTACCAACACCTTTTGGACAGAATTTAGCTCCCATGTACGATAGTTTCTTTCGGTCCGCCAATGTACATGGATCCGGGTTCGTAAACCAAGATCATGGTCGTATAACTATAAAAAAAAAATATGCATATATTTTGTGTGCAAATTACTTAACTTGAAAAATTATAATTTAAAAAATTATCTCTCCAGTAAATATCTGACTAGATATGTGGTCTTCACGTTGCTTATTAATAAGATCGGTAGTCGGTCCACCGGGAATACGACCGTCATTTTGGTTAGCCATCTAAAAAAAATTAAATGTGATCATTTACGACTAAAATATAATAAGTCTGTAAACGATTTAAAAATTACCACAAATAATATGTTTACTTATATTAGATTTTTGGGTTATTTTTTTCCAGTTGATCTTGCTGCTTGCAGACAGGGAAGTAGGGGAGAGGAGAGTGATGTCAGGAGAGGAGGTGTTGTGAGAGTGTGGTGAGGAGGAGGAGGAGGAGTTGGGGGCTTATTTATAGAGAAAGTGGGAGGTTTTGGAGGGGGGGAGGGGAGGGGGGGTCTCCGAGGGAGAGGGGTGGTCTCCGAGGGAGAGGGTATCCGAGGGGGAGGGGGTCTTCGAGGCTCTGTTACTCCCGCATGGCCCGCCAACTGAGTTGGTGAGCGTGCCTAGAGCCCGCCAACTGAGTTGGCGAGTTCTTCTCGGTCTCTAGGCACCGCCAACTCAGTTGGGGAGTTGTACCCCTCTCTGCAAATAGCGAAAACTTTTCCCCTTTTTCGCAATTATGCGAAAATTTGTTACTTTTTTTGAAAAAATCCAAAAAATTATTCTACTGTGTATTTTATATACTAAAAATAAAAATATAAATAAACGATCTAATCGAGATCGAATTCTGAACTTGGTTTAATGTCCTTAAGATAATATTTGTCCTGCACAGATGCTTTCGATTTAATGGTATTAGTCTTCCAAGATATAATGGTACTCTTCTTCCGGTAGCAGTTCTTCACATCGTAGGAACTGACGAAGCAAAGATGGTAGTCTCTCTCTCTCTCTTGAATGTATGAATGTGTGAATGAATGATTAAATCACTAACATGACCCTCCTTATATAAATGATGAAGAGACACAAATAATGAATAGATAGAATGTTTGGAAGGGACACATCTATTCCAATAGACACACATATTCCAATATACATTCAATTTTTTCAACAATAATAAAGTTGATAATTTAGTTCCCGAAAGGTGTAGATAATTGGTATTAGTTTGAACCATAGATGAAAATTCCATTTTTTAAGATATATAGACCAAGTCCAATATTGCACCACATGGGCCAACTCTGGTTCGAGTCACACCGCGTTCCCAACATTGTGTTTGTTTCTAGGCATACATGTATTAGATGCTAACACACGTGTGTGTATATATATATATATATATATATATATATATATATATATATATATATATATATATATATATATATATATATATATATATATATATATATACACTTCAAAATACATTAAGGGACACGTCAAAATTAATGGATTGTTTGAAACTTCAACACATTATGCAGATTGTTCTCCTCTCTCATGTCTAAAATGTATATTAGTGACTCGTCAGTTATATTCTTAGTAACGTCATGAGTTATACTCTCCATGTAAGTTCCTTTCAGCTCCATCATGGTTCCTCCTCAGTAGTAGTGCTGATTTTGCCTCTAATAGACACACATATTCCAATATACATTCAATTTTTTCAACAATAATAAAGTTGATAATTTAGTTCCCGAAAGGTGTAGATAATTGGTATTAGTTTGAACCATAGATGAAAATTCTATTTTTTAAGATATATAGACCAAGTCCAATATTGCACCACATGGGCCAACTCTGGTTCGAGTCACACCGCGTTCCCAACATTGTGTTTGTTTCTGGGCATACATGTATTAGATGCTAACACATGTATATATATATATATATATATATATATATATATATATATATATATATATATATATATATATATATATATATATATATGTATATGTACTTCAAAATACATTAGGGGACACGTCAAAATTAATGGATTGTTTGATACTTCAACAGATTATGCAGATTGTTCTCCTCTCTCATGTCTAAAATGTATATTAGTGACTCATGAGTTATATTCTTAGTAACGTCATGAATTATACTCTCCATGTAAGTTCCTCTCAGCTCCATCATGGTTCCTCCTCAGTAGTAGTGCTGATTTTGCCTCTCTTTACATAAAATAGGGCATTTGTTATTGAAATTTTTGAAACATATTAGCCCAAACAGATTAAGAAGAATACAAAATGAAACAAATTTGTTGGAGTGGTTAATAAAAGAAACCAGGGGGAATAGGGTATAACTAAAAAAATAGCACAATTATTTGGTGATAATAAGTAATACAAAAATAATTGTTAAGGCAAGATACAAACTTTTGATGTCTCATGATGTCCTTCGTAATTAAGGCACTTAAGTTACGAATTTTTTTTTACTTTAATCCACTATATTACAAAAATAGTTATACTTGCGGGCTGATTTGAAAGATCTCGTCAACTTTATATATATGATCTTTGATCCGAATGGTTCGTTGATTTTAACACAAACTTTGATTCGAAAGCTTGCAGACTTTAAGCTCTTTCACCAAAGATGATGATCTTCTTATAACAATTGAGGATCTTAATTTTTTTTATACGAATTGAGGATCTTAATTAACAACTCAATTTATACTCTATCACAAGTATGTAATGATAAGTGAAAGCTCTATGGAGAGAGGTTAGGGAAAGGATTTTCCAAGTTTATGCTCCAAAAAATAAAGAATTGAGAAGAGATGAGAGCAACTCCCATATATACCATTCCAAAAGCACAACAAATGGTTGCTCATAATAGTCATTGTTATAATAGTACTATACTCGCAATATATTGAAAAGGTAATGACTATAAATATAGCTATGCACTGTGATCACAAGTTTTGGCAAACAAATACTTATTGTATATGAAATTTATGTACAGAGTATACTAGCAATACATTGTTTGTGTACTACTAGTATACTGCTTAACGATAAATGAGCCAGAATAAGGATAATGTATATTGGTGGTACACTAGCAATATACTGCCAGTATATCGCTAAAGGAATAGTTGGCCAAACCACTCTAGGTTTTTGATAGGTAAAGTTTGAGTGTTTAGGTTAGAGTGCAAGCTCAAAGTCTAGATGTTCCTATAGTAGATTTGAGCCTTCAATATGTCTTACCTACTTTAATTACATACTTTACCTAGGACAACACAAAATGAAGAGAAGATACAAAGGACTTGATCGTATTTTAAGTCTTGGTTGTATCTTGATCAAATTGATTCTTCGTGAGTACGTGCTTGACTCTTCATATGTGAGTGATTGCTCTTCATATTTCATTATATTTGATGGTGCTTTGGCTTTTACTCAATTCTTTCGTATCTTCATGACATTCCTTCTTTAAGGTAACTTTGATATGACTTGAGTTTGAGTATTCTCATACCTTTCCGTCTTCAATTATTAACTTAGATGTGACTTTACTTCTTATAAATATGGTCCAACATGGTTTATTCATTGGCACAAGTCCTTAACAAATCTTGCTTCAAATATTTGAATTATTTTTCTACAAAATAAACATTAACAAGTTAAAGAATATACATAATATAGAAAGTTAATATCAATATCATATTCAACATTAATATAGATATCGTGAAATACAAGTATGGATGATAGGAATGTATGTAGTGCATGTTTGACATTAGTAAAGATATCAAGAGATACAAGTATGGATGATAATATATTTTTTATTTGGAACTAATAGAGATCACATATAAATGTGGATGATAAGAAAAGTAAAATACTTGGAGCTTACCTAAGTTAAGTATGGCTACCCTCTCAGCCTAGGATGGGTTCTGTAATGCCCCGCTCCACATGGTGTATTGAGATGGTTTGTTGGCTCAAAGGGTCTGACTTGGGTTCATGTAGATAATTTATTCAGAGATCTGCTCGGTCGAGGCAGTTATGTGTTTCTTAACGGTAGGTGGTTTTGGTCATTCTCTCAGTTACCATCACACTTGTTTTCATTACAAAAGTTTATTAACTTTTATTGTAAAACTTTGTTTACTTACAAAGAATCCTAAGTACAGAAATAATTCTAAATACAAGCAGAATAATAATTCTGGAGAGTGGGAGGGATGGAGATTAAGTCTGTGGTCAATTTATTTACTCCTTTGACGATTTGATTGTAGAGATTGGATAACATGCTAACTCTGGCTCACGGGCACAATTCAAAAGCAAGTAGGCTCAACTCTGTAAGCTTTCGATGGTTTGGAAAGCACGTCCCAACTATTTATAGCCATTCATAATATAACGATTATGTGCTCGTAAGAAACAAAAATATATTATTTTCACTCTTTATGCGCATGCATATAGAATTCGGTATTAACTCCTGAGTATATTACGGATCTGAACGTCTGTGAATGTCTCGGGTTGCACGACACATGGCATATGTTACAAAGGATGTTTAATTCGCATTACACTACCAAAATAACTCATAGTAGCAACATTTTTAAAGACTTCTTATGGAGACGTCGCTATAAATATAGAATTTAGCGACGTGTAAAGATAACATCGTAGGCAGCGACGCATTACGACGAGTAGCGGCTCTTGTTAGGTTCTTTAAATAGAGTGCCTCTATGAGTCATTGAACGTCGCTATTTTTAAATATTATGATATTTAGCGATATATTTACTCTCGCGTTGATAATATGTTATTATTAGCAAGTTTTAATGACGTATGCTTATCGCATCGCTAATATTTTTAATATACCGATTCAGAATTCACTTTCTCCCATTCATTCTCCCAAATCAAAATTTTGGTCCCCAATTTGAATCATCTTCGGCTCCCCTCCACTCCGACGTTGTCTTCCCGCCCACCATCAGGTAAACCCTAACCCTCTCCCAGTATTTGACCCCCCCCCCCCCCCGTACACAGTATATTCACTCCTCGATACCACTATTTAGGGTTTATGCGTTGAAGGAGGCATTGGTTAGGGTTCAGGTGTTGGTGAGAGTATGGAGGCGCCTTAGTATGTTCACTCCATATCAAAGTAACTTCACTTCTCTATATGTGAACTAAGAAACAACATGTTAGATTATTTAAAAAGGAATAGAAAAGAAAAGAAAAGAAACTAATGAGGACCAGGCATGACCGAATGGAAATGGATTATTAGCTGAATGGTAGGATCAGGGATCACTAGGCAACCTATAATATTGCACGCACTTGCGAAGTAAATTTTATGCAAAGTTTAGTGTGGTATTTAGTCAATGAACTAATTCTCAAGTAAATAAATAGGAACATGGTTGGCATGAGATCAAATTGTTAGCATAGAAATTGTGTAACATTTGAGGATTTGAAAGATACTAAGGACCCCTAGATATACACTTGTATTGGAGGCTCATGCATGGATGAGTTCTTATGTAGGGAGTTAGGACCCCAATAAGAATCTAACCATTATCAGAGTTCTACACCGTGAGATTTAGTGGTTGTGTTTGGTTGAGGGAATAGAAACTTGATGATCTCGATTCTACATAAACACTTAAAAGTTTCATCAGACTTTCTACCAATTGAAACACAAATCTCTCAAGACAAACTTTTGACCTATTACGTTTGCTCCATGGAAACTGCTATGCTAAAATTTGTGGACAATTTTGAATAAAAACTAGTGACCATGATCCATTTTATGTAGTGAGTTTCACACCTTAGGATTATATATGATCTGTGTAGAAATTAAATATACGACCATGTGAATCTATTTGGACGATATGCTTTAACTATTTGTATCCATCTTTGCAGAAGTATCTAATAATGGATATAAATTACTACTTGTGGCATCATTCGTGGATGTACAATCATCATCCTGGTGACATATACGATATACGACAAGTCGGATTGCTCCACTGATGCAACACACCTCTCGACTTGCTGCATGAATGCAACAACACCAAACGGTGCTACTCGATTCTATCAAAATACTACGAAAATGAACGCAACCGAAAATATGCACACAACACATATATAGATTTATTGCATGGAACATCCAATGTGGCACCGAGTAGAGCCAAGAGCCATTCGATTCACGGAGGCCATTTAGAATTTATGATGAAGCAAAAGGAAAAAGTCTGAGAAAATTAATCGGGCACTCTGATACCACTTTGTCATGCCCTGATGTCCCGCAGGATCGAACGTCCCCGCTGGACGACAATCCTCCCGTAGGATAATCGTCCTCATACGGACGTGATATCATACGAGCCTGGAGTTGCGCGCTCACACAAGTCAAAAACGTAAAATATTATGGTTATCATCGAAACGACCATGTTACAGCGGAAGAATATAGGGTTACTAACAACAATACATCAGAGTATACGAAGCGAATCTCTTTATTGAATCATGAAATAGGTTACAAGGCTTCCAATAGCCCAAATGAAATATGTTGTATTGGCTTACAACACTCTTGCTCTCTTGCTCACAAAGGATCTCACCGTTCCATACATCATGTATTTTTATATCAAAGCTAAGGCCTCACATCTGAGTACCTAAAAATGGTACCCACAAACGTGGGCCAGTACACATCTCATACTGGTGAGCAGGTTAATCCACTCGCCTAAACTGACACTAAGTAATCATGTAAAAGTATACAATTTATATGGTGATCTTTCTATTAGAACTAGATGAATTTTAGTTCATATCAAGGCATGTATTGAAAGTAGGAAAGCATGTACGCATGTAAAGCATTGAATCCCATAAACAGACAAGCATGTTATACTCGACCACAACGGTAAATAACATGTTATATTCGGATCGCATAGGTAACTAAGCATGCAATAGGTTTTACTCGAATCTTGTAAGTAAAGAATTAACACATCGCATCACGTTACTTATCTGTGGCTCTTACCATAGCCGATACGCACACTCTTATCCGAGGCAAGGTGGATACTAAAGGTCTGTACCAATGTATGTTATCATCTGATTCTTATCTATAAGAAGATCAATGGCCAAGCCATAATGGACTATTACTCAACACCTGTGCGGGCAGCACTTTCGTCGCATTTTACGGATACGGGTTGATTCCGATGCGCACACACGTCTGAATCAGCTTCCGCAAAAGCCCACATGTCAGGATATACCATACGCACCTTTTGGTACAATTGGTACGTGACGAGGCGGTCCCGTTTAGCAGAACGCACCCTGTATCACAAAATTTTAATTTTAAAATAATAATTTTTTCTCAGTTTTTAACCCAATTTATCTTTGCATTTAACACAAAATAAAATAATCTAATTAACAGATAATGATCTCGGTTACATAGACTTCACATAGCAAAAAGTATATTTAAATTTGGATGTCTGTGGTGGAAGATAATAGCCTCTAAACATAGGTGGTCGAAACAGTTTTCTGTGGTTTAAATTATATAGTTTTTCTTCAATTTGGCCTCGATTTTTACCTAGTGTTAAGCGCTATTCAATTGAAACTAATTTACAGAGTTGAGAGGGGGATAAGTTGTGATCATAACGGTGAAGACGGATCGAAAATCGGTCGAGCGACGAGTCAAAAAACAACGCATGAAGTAGGGCACGTCGCTGCCAAATTCTGATGTGGTTGCGGCCGTTGTGCGGTTGACGCTGTCGCGGCTGGTGACGCTAGGTTCCGGGCGGCTACGCGGTTGCTGCGGTGGTCGGGGTCGGCCGCGGTTCGTCGAAGATCGGCGCAGGTAAGGTGTAGGTTTAGGGTTTCAACTATGATGTTTATAGACATATATATAGAGGGAAGCGGGGGATTGGTTGGGCCGTACGGGTAGGGAGAGTTCACTGCTGCGGGGTTGGGTAGAGGGGTGTGTCTGGGTTGGGGTTTAGCTAGGTTATTAGTTAGGCTTAGGACTTAGGGAATTAGGTTTAAGGTTTTAGTAAAAAGGGATTTGTTTATTTTTTATTTATTTGTTTTAAGATCTTTTTCTTTTTATTTATTTTTCTTTTTACTAGATATATTTATATATACATGTATATGGTATAGAAATACCAGGAAATTGTTAGTACATTCTAGAATCCATCGCCCTTCTACCTGGATTCCTAAAATAAAATAATAGTTTTGCTCCATAAATTTTTAGATGAATATTTACCTAGTAATTAAAATTCAATAAATTATATTTTCTAATTAACTAAAAAATACTATAAATAAATTAAATAATTATAATATTTAAAATTATGGGATTTTACAAAGCATATCGGTGTACCATCGGTGCTCTTTTTCGACGCTCAGGGTAATCCATGGCTGAATACTTGTTGGATCCGCAAGCTAAATATAATCGCCATTTGCATCTATATTCCTTCTCAATATGGCCTACATTTCCACAGCAGTAACAAGTAGGAAGGACTAGTGCTAGTGGTGTAAATGCTCTCTTTGTGGATTTATATGTGGTCATTTTGTAGCTCCTCTATGTTATGCTCGGTTTGGTGCTAGTGCATGCGGCCGCTTCTGGATGGAATCTCTCCTGATGACGCATTCCATGCGTCGGGCTGCGACAAGGACATCCATATAAGAAGTAGGTGCAACTTAGACGATCAACCTCTGCAACTCAAAACTAAGTCCATCAAAGAATTTATTTGTCTTTTCCTCTTCTGTCGAGATCAGAGTATGGGCAAAATAACTCAAACGAATAAACTCCCCATTGTACTCTTCCACAGTCATATATTGCCATAAGTGAGGCGGTTGAACTTATCTCAAAGTTTTGCTCTAGCAATAGATGGAATATACATCTCCTGAAAAAGTCTAGAGAACTCTTTCCAAGTAACTTGATCTGGTCCGAGTCGTTTCTCCTCAGTGAGCCACCAGTGATGTGCATTTTCTGTCAGCTGTATCCTGACGGCAGTCATCCAATGCTCCCTCGGAAGCTCAGCTGCTTCCAATTGATGTTGGATGTTTGCAAGCCACGCATGTACCTCAGTAGGCCCCTACTTGCCCGAAAAGGTACGTAGCTTCAGCTGACAAAAATCTGTGAGTGATCCCGCCAATGGCTGCCTAGCTGATGGAGTTGCCTGCTCCAGTTATGTCACTATATTGTCCCTCAGATTCTCTGTCTGGTATTGTTGGGCCTCTTGTTGAATCTACTGCTGGACTTGCATCATTACATAGAACATATAAATAATTGTTGCCCGTCCAAAGGATGCCTTGGCAGAAAAGCTAGCATTGGTGGAGTAAATTACGGTGGTGGTGGAATATCATCTCTCCGAAACCTCGAGGCGTGATGATCTGCCGGGTTTCTTTGTTGAGTGGATGGATCTACACCCAATGGTGTCACCCCATCATCATAAGTAATTATCGCAGCCGGTGGGGTTCTCGTGGCAGTATCGTCTCTAGTTCATGGATTTATTACCCTGCATATAAAGTAAACTATGAGAGTCGCATAGAGGAATCAAGGCAGGATGCAAGTCAAGGAATTATTTCGAATTCGATATATAGAGGTCAAGAACGGTTCAACAAGTGGATGAGATCCTATAATTTATTCTATCCTAATTTGCAGGCTTGCTCAGTTCTATAAAATAAATCCAAAGCAATATATTCGAAGACCTGCATGGGCCACCACAAAACTATGTCACGCCCCAGTCCCAAAATATCAAGGGACTAGCCATGTGCTCCAATGGGCAAACCCAATTTAATGGACACGTTATAGTACACTTAAGTTATAATATATATAAAATAGTCTATAAATACCTGTCACAGTTTATATATCTAATCTCATCCACAATAAGTAACAAAATTACAAAGAGACAAGTCTAGTCACAATAATATAAAATGATCTGTCCAACCAAAGCAATATAAATAATATCACGGGAAATAACCCGTCATCAAAATGGAAAATAAAATAACTCAAAGTACAATATCCATAAGTCATTATAAGATCAAATATCTAATAACACTAAGTATAATAAATGAATGGAGAGAATATTGTATGCTCAAGAGAAATCCTCCGGAATAATCTTGTCCTCTGCAACATGTACGTCTCCAATAACAACATCTGCCCCGTAAACCTCGAAATAGCTCTCATCGTCTACACCTGGGGACATAATCCGATCCAGGTCCTCAGGGGACTAGCAAGGTACAATAAATACTCAAGCCAAATAAAATACAGTAAGTAAAAATATTTTCTCAGGACAAGCTATGTAACCAGCTAAGTAAAATTCAAATGAGAGCATCACTAGTACTCAGGCTGAGACCACTACAGGCTCTGTGTCAGGGAGCCCATAGCAGCAAGTAGTATCTCGTAGGGCCAATAAATGTGCCAAGCTCTGGTACAGAGACTAAAGCACCTCTAGTAACATATTATATATATAAACATAATCAGCCTGTAGCATGTATCTCTCCCCACCCAATGTAATCTCATGTCTCATGTCCACAATATTTCATGTCCATAATATGTAAGATCATGACCTCTAGCTAGTACAATGAGTCATAATGATATCTGTATAATATGCAAGTCTCATATCATGAATCTTTTAAGCCTATACAAAATCACCATAAATAACTCAAGAAAGATTCTGTCACATGAAATAGTATCAAGTGTCCTACAGTTTGGCATACTTGATAAATCAAGCACGTAAAAATAGGATCGTTGAATCAACTCTAACGTTACATGACTTCGTGTACGGCGTCGACACCCGCATCTTTTTTGGACGCTAATCAACGTCTCACGGTCCTAGGTTTAACATGTTCATCACAAGAGTATATATATATGTATATATATATATATATATATATATATATATATATATATATATATATATATATATATATGAAAAAAAAATACAAGCAGATAATATAACAGGATCTACTGCAAGTTTGGCAAGGTACACTTGCCTGGGTCCTAAACTCCGTCAATTGCTCCAAAAAAAGTGAAATCTGCAAGTACCCCTCAGGATGCTGAAATAAATATCACCAATATTTTTAGAATACATGAAATAGCCAGGATTGACTACCCATAAATCCAATTTGAATATAGGAACAAATTGACAATTTTGGCTCAAAGCGGGATTCACATGTGGCTCACTTCGTACTGAAAAATGTGTCAGAGTTAAAGTACTCCAAATTTATCAAACTTAGTATCTAAGAGTCCAGAACGATGATACATATCCAACAGAATATCCAAAACTGGATTTCAATGAGCCAATCACGAAATCGTCCGTTATAAGGAACCGTGGGGCCCACGGAACGGTATTTCATCACCGTTTACAGATTTGAACCAAAATTGGGTCACATGACCAGTGTAAAGTTGTGAATCTAATAGCACAAATTTTGTTGTGAACCGACGAGTATATATGAAGTTATGACGAGGTGTTAAAAGAGCCCGATATAGTGTTTTTCAGCAGATACGCGTTGATTTCGGCTTGCACACATGTCCAAATCAAATTTTGTAAAATTCTACACATCTGCATTCATGTTACGCACCATTCGGTATAATCTGCATGCAATGATGTGACCTCGTTTGGCGGGGCATACCCCGTATCAAAGAATTTTGGTTCTTGGAAAACTAGTTTTTTGACACAATTTCTACAATAAATTTATCACAGAAAAAAAACTAAATAAAATAAAGTATTTAAAGGGTTTAAAACCCGTTTATGTTGTTTTCATACAGGAAAAAGAATCACTCGATTCGGCATCACGATTTGGGAGTTATTGCTCCCGAATCATGGGCGTTTGGGCAATTTTGAAACTGTCACAAAGTCAATTTTTTGCCCGACTTTCGAGTCGACTTTCTCCTAATATAAACTACTTTAAATAAATATTCTTGAAGGGGGTTGAGGTCCTTTATATTTTGAACATATACAGACAAGAAGCTCATAAAAAGATCGAGCGATGTTGTCGTGCTCATATCTCGAAGAGGGCCTCACGAGAAGGATGTTGTTGCTACTGCCGCGCTCGTGGCTATCCGTGCTCACTCACGGTGGCCGACGGAAGTCAGGGATGGCCGCCTGGGTGGTCGGGTTGCTCCGGGGTCGCGGATGGAGGAAGGAGTTGCTCTCGGGTTGGGGCCGGACGGAGCTCCAAGGAGGTCGAGGAGGAGATGACCTTGAGGGAGAGGAAGAGAAGAGGGAGAGGAGAGGTAGAGGTTTTGGAGGAGTGGTCAGTTGCACAATGCATGGGGTGTAGTTCTCCTCCATAGGAGTTATTTGATATAAGTGATAGTAATGAATGGGGAGGGGAAAAGATGTAAGTTACAAGCTAAAAATCAAAGGTCCATAGTAACTCTCCCTTGAAACCCGAGCCCTCCCTTTCCTTTGGTTGCGGTTGCGCCCCCCCCCCCCCCTCTCTCTCCATTCATGTATGCACAAGGTACATTTTAAGTTAAACTAGTCCAAGGTTTATGTTATTTTGGGTAGAAGCAGAATTTGAATTTAAATAATGTAAAAAATATGATTTAGTATGGGGAAAATGGTGTGTGGTGTGTAGAAAGGTGGGGGATGGGTTTGTGGTATTTTGTATGAGTTAGTCAAGTTAGTTTCAGGTTTCAAGTTGGGATTCGGGCTCGATCAGGTACAATTAATCAAAGAGGGTCATTTTTGACTAATTAAAATGTACGGTATTTCTATATTATTTTTGGAGCATACGGGGACTCAAATAAATGTGACACCAATGTTATGTGCATAGTTGGTCGTGTTAGACTAGGGGTTATAAAAGTCAGTGTCAATATTTGGGTTCATATTGCTCGTCTAAATTGAGCGCAACGGAAAGATGTCCAAGTGTCATATTTTGAGTCAAAAAATGTCACGGTTGTTGTGCAACCAAAACGAAGTGTAGGATTTCACAATTATGAGAGACATCAATGCCATGAGCCTAATTTGGCTCGGCTAAGCCTATTATGTAAAGTTGGTTTGACAAAAAAAGCCAGTGTTGTATTTTTGGCATTAAGACTACACTAAATTGCTTTTAAGTTCTAAAAATTATTTTAATAATTTATTAATTAAATAAATAATTATTTTAATATATAAAAAAATTAATAATCCTCAAAATAACCCTATCTGAAAATTAGGGGGTTTACAGCCAGACCGCCCATGCGTTGGAAAATTGTTCTCAAAAGTGCATTTCACATAGAATGTTTAGGAGACCTGATTGGATATTTATTTTTAGTATTACGTGACTTGCTTTTATTGTATCTTGTTACGTCTCTCTGAGAACCTGGATCCAGATATTTTTCTAGGTGTAGATGATCATGACTATTCACAGGAGTACGGTCCAGGAATTGCTACTTAATTCTCTTTCATGGGGGTCTTCCCTTCGAGCCTCTCTGAATATCAGATAATGTAATTATATTTTATTTTATTTTATTTTATTATAGAGGTTGGACTCTAATCTTATTCTAGTTCGGTAATGGATTTGTCTCCACCCAACTATTAGTTCTTCTCGACTATTTCATATTTGGTTCCTTGACATATATTATTACTTATTTCTATTTGGCTTTGTGGATGAGATTTGTTGTACCCATTGACTATCAATTATCTGAGATAATTATTATACAACATGCGTGTGTATTCAGGGTTCTATAGATTGGAGTAACCTTCATATACATATGGCTGGCATATTTGCGTATTCCTGGTCCTACGTATTTGGGACTAGGGCATAACATATTTTTGTGGTGGCCCATGCAGATCGAGAATATATTGCTTTGGTTACGTTACTGTACCAAGCAAGCCTGCAAATAGGATTAGAATATACGATCGCATCCACATATTTAATTACCTTCCTTGATTCCATTTTTGAACTCTTATTTGACTTCTTGACTTTTATCTTGCATTATCCTTTCCTAACGTAAATCAGATTTTCTCGTGCTTGATAGAGGTTAGAAGAAAAAAAGACTAGTACTAGGTATATGTCTCATAGGTTGATTAAATTGTTAGGTGGATTACTTTGGTAACTTAGGATGTATTAGAGGGATTTACTTTATGTTGGGAACATCTTAACTTTTTCGAGGATTAATGAACACGATTGAATGATTTAGGAAAAAAAATTAAAGATATAGCCTTGAGTGATAGATTGGTAAATCCTAAGTTGGGTAGAAGTGATATTGTCACAAATTCAAATTATAGTAAAAAAATTATATATTGAAGATGAAGGTCTTAGATGGTGATTAAGAAGGCAATCAAGTAATTGAGAGATTTAAATACTTTTGATTTCTAGAATATTTAGAAAAATAATTATTTGAGATAATGGAAATAAAAGACTTAATGATTTGATTATTGAGGAGAAGAACGTCTTGAGGATCAAATTTTTTTTTAGGATTTGATTTAAATGTTAAATTTTGATTGTGGAATCATCAATTTAAAATTTTGTGGATAAAAATTGGATTTAAAACTTGATTCTTAAAATTTGAAACTCGAAATAAGATTTGATTAAATTGATTTATTTAAATTCTAGAGGAGATTTTGATAGTTTAGACTTTGATCTTAATTTTTGTTATTTAAATTTTGAGGAAATTAGGATTTAAATTTTAAGAATTGATTAGATACAAACTTTGGGTTACTCATTTAAATTTTAAGGATTGATTACATACAAAATTTGGTTATTTAAATTTATATTTTGATAGTTTAGACTTGATTAGATACAAACTTTGAGAATTTAAATTTTGAAGATATCAAATAGTAGAGATAAGGCAATAGTGATTATGAGAAGTTTCTAGGGTAGAGAGACACCCTTTTGAACCATTAGATTATGTAGGGCTCATGATTGTTCGTATATCCGAGAAGAAATAAAGGTCATCCTCTATCTTATCAATATTTTTCTTTTGGGTTACTCATCTTCCCTATCATATTCCTTCTCAACCTCAGTTCCACGTGCAAGTTCTTTATGTGCTGGAACCTATTCATGCCATATTATCTCATTTAAACCTGACCAAATAAATCCTTAGAAATTTAATACAATTATTTTCGTCGCATCCTTTCGAGATCGAGGTACGACTTTACATACTTGACTCATTTCTACCGCATGACATTCTCTTATTCTCATATCGTGCTTTAGTTTTAATTTCAAGGATAAAATTCTTGTAAGTTGGGTAGAATGTAATATCCCTAATTTAAATTTAAACAATTAAATTTTTTGATATTTTTTTAAATAAATACATATAAATGAATATATATATTCAAATACATAAGTTGGTGTAAATATATATGAGATTAAAGTTATGAATGTACATACGTCTATTTATATAATGTTTTGAAATAATAAAATAAATAAATAAATAAATAAATAAGTAAATAACAATGATAATGATAACAAAATATAATAAATAAAATATAAATGATTTATCGTTGTAAATAAATAGTTAAATCAGAAATTATTTTATAAAAAAATAAATATTAGAATAATAAAATATCAAATTATGAATTATAAAAATATAATAATAAATAAATAAGGCAATAATATTAAAATAGACAAGAATAGTTTTTTTTTTAGAAATTAAAAGAAATTAAAACTATAAAAGAAATCAAAGACTGAAAAATAAGATAAAAGATAGGAATAAAATATAAGGAGCAGTATATAAATATATTTTAGATGGAATTTAATCATAAGTTAATCTATTCTTATCACCAATATATAAAATAATCCTAAAAAAATGTGTAATCATACCCTCTCTCGATTAGCCTCCTTCTTGTATATATATAAGCATGTATCTCATCCTCTCCTCATGAGTTTTTCTATCATCATCATGACCTTAAATTAAACCTCTCCATGTGCATCTCTTCCCTCCGCGAGATGCATGTCTGTCATGACTGCCAATACTCAACTACGACTGAGACCGTCGCATCCACATGACCCATCGTCAGTTGTGACGATCATTCACCATTGGAGGTTGTTACAAGACTGTTGAGCATCAAGTTCGATTTTAACATGTCATAAAAATGCTACAATCGACTGATCGAGTTGATTATAGAGATCTTGTAGGAGGGTGCCAAGTTACCTATAGACTTCTACCGATCTAATAGAATGGTAAGATAACTCTAGCTCGGATATGAGAAAATTGATGCATGTTGCACTACAAAGATGGCAAGGATAAAGAAGTGTGGAAATTTTTTGGTGTTGATCGCTATAATACAACTGGTACAAGAAGGCCTGCCGGTGCAAGAAAGCCAACTGATTTGATGCACTACTTGTCTTTGATGCAGCAGTTGCAGAGGTTGTTTATGTGAAGGAGACAGCCAAAAATATGAGTTGGCACAGGCGAGAACAGATCAAAGGAGTGTTGGATCATCCATCCGATGGAGAAGTATGGAAGCACTTTGATCGAGAGTATCCAAATTTTTCTTCGGATCCGCGTAATGTCAGATTGGGACTCTCCTCCGACGGTTTTACCATATTCGGACTTTCAGGCTCCCAGTATTCGTGTTGGCATGTAATCGTCACTCCATATAACCTACAGTCTTGGATGTGCATAGAAACTCCTTATATGTCTCTAACCGTTATCATCCCGGGTTCGAACAATCCGAAGAGGAACATCGATGTGTCCTTACAGCCATTGATAGATGATTTGAATCAGCTATGGAAAGTAGGCTCCAATAAGTATGATATTTATAGAAAGCAGAATTTGTATATGAGGGTAACACTTATGTGGACCATCAAAGACTTTCTGGCCTATAGAATATTATTGGGATGGAGCATTCATGGTCGTCTCTCATGTCCGTATTGCATGGACCGCACTAAGGCTTTCCATTTGAAACACGAAAAAAAATCGTGCTTCTTCAATTGTCATCGACAATTCCTACCGAATGATCATCCGTTATGGAGGAACAGAAATACTTTTTATTCCGGCATTGTTGAGAAGGCTAATCCACCGCCAATATGGCTTAGAGACACGATATGGGAAGAGGTTAAAGATTTATCAAATGCTATCGAAGAGCCTATAAAGGGGTACAGGTGTGATGGATTTGGTCGTACTCATAACTGGACGAAGAGGAGTATATTTTGGGACCTTCCATATTGGAGCACCAATCTGATCAGACATAAACTTGATGTCATGCATATCGAGAAGAATGTGTTTGACAACATAATTAATATCATGATGAACGTAAAAGGAAAGACGAAAGACAATCTCAATGACACGTTGGACTTGGAGATATATACAGACATCATGCGTTGCATTTGATAGAGGAAGGGAATGGTAAGTAAATTTTTTTTACTGGACAAGGAGGATAAAGGAAAACTTTGTAGGGGGTTCAGGGCCTAAAGTTTTTAGATGGGTACGTATCGAATCTGAGAAGATGTGTCGACCCGAAGAAGAGCAAACTTATGGGTATGAAGTGCCACAACTGTCACTTATTCATGGAGAGGTTAATTCTAATTTTATTTCAAAAATTCTTACCGTATGTCATTTGGGATCCATTGGCAGAGCTTAGCATATTCTTCAGAGATCTTTGTTCTACTAAGTTGCATGTCGATTGTCTACAAAAGCAAGAGAAGGATATTGTTGTAACACTGTGCAATCTCAAGAGGGTGTTTCCTCCTGGATTCTTTAACTCCATGGAGCATTTGCCAATTTATCTTTCATATGAGACAGATGTTGGTAGGCCTATCGATAATTAGTAGATGTACCCATTAGAGCGGCATCTGAACCGCCTAAAGAGAAAGGTAAAAAATAAGGCATGGGTCGAGGGTTCTATTTGTGAAGCCTATGTTCTCGAGGAGATTACAAAGTTTTGCTCGATATATTTCAAGTCTCATATTGCTACTAATAGAACGAGAGCTCCAAGAAATGACGACGAATATCGAAAATCTAATGATGCAATACTGAAAGTATTCAATGCTTTTGTAAAGCCTTCAAAAATAATGAAGGGATATTTGAGTGACAATGAGCTAATGGTTGCTCAGTTGTATATATTACTCAACTGCAACAAGGATTAAGTGGAGAAGCCAGAGGGGTAAGTAATTAATACATCCATGTTCAAGTCATCTCAATGTTTATTATTTTTTAGCATATTTAATGATGAGGTGAGGTCTTGTAGACCATACATAAAAGATGAAGAAGTAGGACAGAAAATGAGGCATCATTTTCTTTTTGGTTGAGAGCATATGTAAGGATCTCGGTAATTACTTTTTGTATGTGCACTTGCACAATAATTAATGGAACATTGAACTTAATATTGCTTTAATGGTATTTAGGTCAATCTTCTAGACATAATACTTGAGAATGAATCTATTAGAACTCTAGCCAATAGACCAATTTATGCCGTCAAAATCTGGTCAAGGTATTATGTGAATGAATTTAGGTTCAAGTCAACAAATGCCTAGATAAGAGACAGCTTCCTGAATTTTGATTTTATGAAAAATAGTTGTTTGTGTATCAAATCTTCGAACTATAAAGACGTCAATCCAGGCAATAATTTTTTTGCGTATAATAAGATATTGTGGAGTTGATATATAATTATGGCACAAATCCTGCTAAGATCGTGTTATTCAAGTGTGATTGGTTCGATCCGATCCGAGATCAAGTTGAAAAATTGACAAGCATGATCTTGTGGATATAAAGTACCGACGTCGATATCAAGACTACGAACTATTTGTCCTATCAAGTCAGGATCAACTCGTATACTTCACAACTTATCCTAGATGGGGAATAACAAGGTCAGACTAGTGGGCAGTATGCAAGACTAAAGCTAAAAAAATATCTTTAGCATTGATTAAATAGCTTATCAGGAGGACAAGCTGCCACTTATAACCAATATTGTAGATTTGGACTCAACGGAAGTTACTTATTACACGTCTAATCATGTAGAAGAGGTAGAATTATCCGAAGAGGATGGCGGAGTAGATTGAAGTGAAGATGAGGAGGAAGAGGAAGAGGAGAACGAGGAAGATGAACAAGATGAATTTTCAAAAAAGGATTAAAAATAAAATAAAATTCATTTAGACTTGTTACATTTATTATGTTTTGACTGTAGAATGTACCATCTATTTAGACTTGTGACATATACTAATTATTTACTCTACAATTTCATTATAATTGTGAGATGTATTATAATTTTTTTCTTTAATTTATTTTGTTCATGTTATATATATATATATATATATATATATATATATATATATATATATATATATATATATATATATATATATTTATATTTATATATATATATAACCAAGAACCTTTAGCTTAAGTTATTAGAGTGAGGTATATCCCACAAGAGGTTGCAAGTTCGAGCAACGGAGGAAGCACATTTAATTTTCTGTAGAGGAATAAATGTGAGTGCCGGCCGGATACTGATGCAGGTACGATGCGAGTGAGGTGCAGATGCAGTGTGATACAAGTACGGGTACGGGCCTTCGGGCTAGGAGTTTTTTCTTTGGGCCAGGAGTTTGTAACACAATTACCTTGTTCTATATATAATAATATAAATTTATTTTCATGTTATATATACATATGTGTGTATATTTGATTTATCATTATATGTTGTTATGTCACGCCCCAGTCCCAAAATACGTAGGACTAGAAATATGTAAGCATGCCAGCCGTATGTATATGACAACTCCAATATATGGAAATCATAACGCATACGTACGCTGTATTATGAGTAGTCATTCACAAGTGATATAGATTTATTTCATAAGTCACAGGGTATAACTAGATCTCATCCACAGAATCAAATAACCAATCAACTATATAACTGAATCAAGTATAAAATGCTTGATAAGAACAAGTAGTTGGGTGAAGACAAATCAACTACCAAACTAGAATATAAGAGAAATAAAATAAGTATATCTAATGATCAATAAGGCTCGAAGAGAAGACTTCCTCGAAAGAAAGAGAAGTAGCAAATCCTGATCTGTGCTCCTACGAATAGTCAAGATCGTCTACACCTGGAAATGGACCAGGTCCTCAGAGGGACGTAACAAGATACATAGAAACATGCCAATTAAATAGAGTAAACATGCATAATAAACAAAAAATATATAAGTACGTTGTACTAGACAATCTATATAAAAATGCATAATAAGGACAACCGCTTCGACGTATAGGTAGGTGTAGGATACTCTATCTATCTCACAACTCACACACACGTCCATGAACATCATCAGTCGTCATACCGCGAGGGTAACGACCATCGCAATACAACTACCGTAGTGTGTGCTAGTTAGTACGGTTTATCAGAGTGGGTAGCCCATACGCCTACTGATTGTCCTTCCCTCCAATGATACTATGTGTCAAGTGTGTGTCAACATATATATAATATATAATTATGACTGAAAAAAAACGCATATATAATGAATATATAAAAATATGATAAGCATGCAAACTACTATAAGAAATTTGGCAAAGTATCTTGCCTGGTCAGAAAAATAATAAAGTCCCAACTCAAGGCATCATCTGATCTACACGTCACATAAATTAAACAAGTTAGGTTACAAAAGTGGGTGAACAGGTTTCTCCATTTTAATTTATTAATTTTGAATAAAATAACCTAAAATAGTATTTTAATATTATTATAATCTAATTTTATTGTTAAACTCTAATTTTGGTCCAAAAAAGTTAACTTTACCGATTTGTGATCCGTGGCACGCAAATCAAGGCAATCCATTGACCAAAAAGTCAACCAACTCAAATCTTAGATTTATATGTAAAATCTTATAGATTTTAGTGTTACATGAATACCGGAATCGACGGTTTCATAAAATCACAAGTCGGTAAAGAGTTATGGCCACAAGGGCGCACAGATGACAGTTTTTGGTAATTTTCTATTTACATCTATGTTGCACGAATTTTATAGTAGACTAAACTTACATGTTAAATTCTAGAAATATTATTTTATGTAAGTTCATCATGTCAACTTTTCGAAACTTCAAACGGTTCGTAATTCCAAATTCGGGATCTCCTGAAATCTCGAAAATACAAAAATGCGTTTGATTTCGGACAGCTGGCACTTTTAGAATTTTTTGGAAAAATAGGTTCATAAATTATTAAAATAATTTATATATTCAGAAAAATAACCTTGATACAATTCAAAAAAAAAATTGGAGCGCGTTTGTAGTCCGGAGCTAGAAGAGAATTTGGGGAAAAAAAATATGAAAGATAAATTTATTCCATAAGTATAATAGGTATTTATAATGGTGAAGACTACTTAATTGAATACGAGTAGGATTGGCTAATTTGGATATGATTATGAGCAGTTTTTATAAGGATAGGATATGCATGAAGTTGATTTCCTAGTAGGCTCAGGATTTGAATTAATTTAAAATAGAGTTTGATTTCAGCTCAATATTTTATAATCTTAAATAGAATTAAAGATAATACAAATAATTTATATATAATCTTATTAATATCTATTAACACTAAATTAACATCTATCTAATATTAAGACCATATATATATCCAAATAAATTCTAAATAATTTCAAATTCTAAATAAAATTCTTAAAATTCTAAATAAATTATAGAAAAATATAATTAAATATTTTAACCTAAAATAAATATTTGGTAGGAATAATATGCAAGTATGGTCTCATAGTAAATCATGAAAGTCCTAAAAATTTATGTTCCCTATGTTTTAATTACCTAAAAATTATATAAAAATCTCCAAAAATCTAAAATAGCTTAAAAATAATTCTAAATAAATATTTATATAAGTAAATATACTAAGAAATTTATTTTCTAATTAACTAAGAGAATACTCTAAAGTAATTCAATATTTAAAATAATATATAATAAATATAATAATATAAAATATACATAAAATACCTATTTTGGGTGAGGGAGTTTACAATCTACCCAACTTACAAAAATTTTGTCCTCGAAATTAACACTAACCCATATTCGTAATAAATCACTATAGCTATTAACACTTCATTGCTAGCCTGCAGTGCTTCCTAAAAGGTTATGGTCAGCCATCCTAACACTTTCCTTCCTTATTGTCTATACACTATTCTCTTATCCTCTAACTCGTCTACACTTCCCAACTTACACGAATTCTACTAGTAGTCAAAGTCTGTTGAGGCTATTGTCTAGGTTGTAAGACAAATTTATTCATTGGGTCAAAAATTTTGGGATACTTGTCTGGAATCTCATAACCATGATTTTTCTCTATAACCGTCAAGTATCGTAGTCTAATACTGTCACGCCACCTGGACAGTATGTCTGCAAATAATTTGACTACTCTACTATAATGGTCTAGCTGCAGCTGCCGCTACCTCGGCAATGATTTGTCATAGTTATCAGTTCATAACAAGTGCCTTCAACTCTTTCCTATACTTATTCTAAGTTTTAGGGCAACAATTAAGGTCTTGACTAACTTTATAAAACTATTAGAGTTATGAACTAATTCAACAATCCAAAAAAATTATGTTAGATTAAGGGATGCTATTTATGGTTTAAAAATAATAAGAGAACACAGATATTGCTATAGTGCATATACATAAGGGTTATCATGAACTCATCTTTTTAGTTATTAATTATTACTAACCCATTTATGTATTAACTAACAAAATAAAGGGTGAGGTTGAAGTAAATCAAACAATTCATAATGGCACGAAAAGATGCAACTACGATAGGAAGAATTAAGCACGGAATAAGGAATAGATATGGAAGAGAAGATGAGCCACCCGAGGGGACGAGGTGGTGATGGAAAAGAGAATATTATTGCTGCTACTCGTGTCATCCATTAGCATTGTGGGTATGCCATCTAGTTAAAATATCAACATATCCTCAAAAGTTTTGACACTAAATATATCTCATTGTGATATACCCTTAATTAAAAAAGATAGTCACAAAGTAATATGATTGGCATATGGGGTATATCTAGTACTCTCCGTGTATCAAACTTATACCAAGCACGAGATTTTGTCTTTCCGAAATAAGGGAAGACAAAAAATAATAATAAAGAATTTAAAAAAAGGTGATAGAATACAAGTACGGGGTTCAAGGTGATTAAAGAATTTAAAAAGAGAGTTGTAAGGGCAGTTGCGGATGAGATCCTATTTTGGTAAATTTTTATTCACATGCTTATATCAGTACAGTTATATAACCAATAAGATATGCTCGAACATATCTAAAGGGCAAGTATATTCGTCTAACATGCTGAGTCAACTATATCTTAATCTACGTAAAATAGTCATACGAAGAGCGAACCAAGTGCATTAAGGTTGATCAAATCGTAATACACTGATTCTGATTTAGACAATATATTACTAGGCGTCCCCAATAACACATATGTCATGAACAAGTTCGATAAAAGAATAAGCTTGTAAAACTAGGCTATAAAATAGCAGCATAAGCGAAGGTAGTCCAGAAAATATATGTACGATGGATTATGATGAAGGAAGATACAAAATAATTTAAGTTCATCAAGAAGATCGGTGTTGTGCCTCTACAGTTGCCATACTAACTTCTTGTCTAAGTCTCTAGTCGACCAAATGGGGGGTATGGGCCTCTAAGTTCTACAGTCTGGATAAACACTATCTTCTTATGCAAGCCTATAGTTGGTGTCATTCAATTACACTTCATTAATGTGTCAAAAAGACTTTGATACTAGGTTATGAGGCATACTACCAAACTTACAATAATTTAACTAATAGTATTATTAAACAATAGAGTATATATACCTAGTATAAGTCATCTTCCTAACCCCTATCAAGCATGAAAGAAAATATAATCTTAACGTTGTGAAAGGATCAAGCAAGATGCAATACAAGCAATTAAATAAGAATGTGAAATAGAATCAAGGGCAATAATTAAATAAGTGGATGAGATCTTATACTTTAATCCTATGCGCAGGCTTGCTCGGTACAGTAACGTAACCGAGACAATATGCTCTCGACCTGCATGGGCCACCACAAAAACAACGCCCCAGTCCCAAAATACGTAGAACTAGAAATACGTAAGCATGCCAGTCGTATGTATATGACAACTCCAATATATGAAAACCATAACGCATACGTACGTTATATTATGAATAGTTATTCACAAGTGGTATAGATTTATTTCATAAGTCACAGGGCATAACTAGATCTCATCCACAGAATCAAATAACCAATCAACTATATAACTGAATCAATTATAAAATGCTTGATAAGAACAAGTAGTTGGGTGGAGACAAATCCACTACCAAACTAGAATATAAGAGAAACAAAATAAGTACATCTAATAATCAATGAGGCTCGAAGAGAAGACTTCCTCGAAAGAGAGAGAAGTAGCAAGTCCTGATCCGTGCTCCTGCAAATAGTCAAGATCGTCTACACCTAGAAAGGGACCAGGTCCTCAGAGGGACGTAACAAGATACATAAAAGCATGCCAATTGAATACAGTAAATATATATAATAGACAAAAAATATATAAGTATGTTGTACTAGACAATCTATATGAAAATGCATAATGAGGACAACCACTTCGACTTATGGGTAGGTGTAGGATACTCTATCTATCTCACAACTCACACACACGTCCATGAATATCATCAGTCGTCATACCGCGAGGGTAGCGACCATCGTGACACCATCAGCCGATATACCGTGAGGGTAGCGACCATCGCGACACAACTACCGTAGTGCGTGCTAGTTACTACGGTTTATCAGAGTGAGTAGCCCAAACGCCTACTGATTGTCCTTCCCTCCCATGATACTATGTGTCAAGTGTGTGTCACATATATATAATATATAATTATGACTGAAAGAAAACACATATATAATGAATATATAAAAATATGATAAGCATGCAAAGTACTATAAACAATTTGGCAAGGTATTTTGCCTGGTCTGAAAAAGAATGAAGTCCCAACTCAAGGTATCGTCCGATCTACCCGTCATATAAATTAAACAAGTTAGGTTACAAAAGTGGGTGAATAGGTTTTTCCATTTTAATCTATTTTAATTTTGAATAAAATAACCTAAAATAGTATTTTTAATCTTATTATAATCTGATTTTATTGTTAAACTCTAATTTTGGTCCAAAGAAAAATAACTTTACGGATTTGTGATCCGTGGCACGCAAATCGAGGCAATCCGTTGACCAAAAAGTCAACCAACTCAAATCCTAGATTTTTGTGTAAAATTTTATAGATTTTAGCGCTACATGAATGCCAGAATCGACGGTTTCATAAAATCACAAGTCGGTAAAGAGTTATGGCCACAAGGGCGCACAAATGACAGTTTTTGGTAATTTTCTATTTACGTCTATATTGCACAAATTTTACAGTAGATTAAACTTATATGTTAAATTCTAAAATTATTATTTTATGTAATTTTATCATGTCAACTTTCTGAAACTTTAAACAGTTCATAATTTTAAATTCGGGATCTCCCAAAATCTCGAAAATACGAAAATACGTCTGATTTCGGACAACTGACACTTTTAAAAAAATTTGGAAAAATAGGTTCATAAATTATTAAAATAATTTATATATTCAGAAAACTAACCTTGATACGATTCTAAGAAAAAAACTAGAGCATGTTTAGAGTCCGGAGCTAGGAGATATCTTCTTTTTAATTAGTCATAACTACTGGAAAATGAGGCTGAATTTATGACGAATTTTGACTGTTTTTGGACGAAAAAGAGAAGAGTTTGGGGGAAAAAATATGAAAGATGAATTTATTCCATAAGTCTAATAGATATTTATAATGATGAATACTATTTAATTGAATACGAGTAGGATTGACTAATTTGGATATGATTAGGATCAGTTTTAATAAGGATAGGATATGCATGGAGTTGATTTTCTAGTAGGCTCAGGATTTGAATTAATTTAAAATAGGGTTTGATTTCATCTTAATAATTTATAATCTTAAATATAATTAAAGATAATAAAAATAATTTATATATAATCTTATTAATATCTATTAACACTAAATTAATATTTATCTAATATTAAGACCATTTATATCCAAATAAATCTAAAATTTCAAAAATATAAATAAATTTCTTAAAATTCTAAATAAATTATAGAAAAATATAATTAAATATTTTAACCTAAAATAAATATTTTGTGGAAATAATATGCAAGTATGGTCTCATAGAAAATCATGAAAGTCCTAGAAATTTACGTTTCCTATGTTTTAATTACCTAAAACTTATAAAAAAATCTTCAAAAATCTAAAATAGCCTAAAAATAATTCTAAATAAATATTTATATAATTAAATATACTAAGAAATTTATTTTCTAATTAACTAAGAGAATACTCTAAAGTAATTCAATATTTAAAAATAATAAATATAATAATATAAAATACAAACAAAATACCTATTTTGGGTGAGGGAGTTTACATGTTATCAGGTATGACATGATAACGTGGATCATTCGGAGGTAAATCCTCTAGTTGGAGTGCTCCTCCAGTACCGGCTACTGGTTCCAGATCCTCATCTCCGAGTACTCCAGTGTTCCAACCACTTATATCTATAACTGCATTGATCGCACGTGACAGTACTCCTTGGACGAGCAGTTCAAGGCCTATGACTACTCCTCCGTCAAGTGTTCCTCCTGCTGATGGTACCATAGATACAGAAGAGCAGATGGAGATCGAGATGACTATGTCTCCATATCAGAGCGATCATCCATACGCGCCTTCGGACGAGACGAGGATGGAGATTTGGGCCAACGGGCCTACAAAGTAAGTTAATTAGTTAACATTTTCTTACGCATATATATATATATATATATATATATATATATATATATATATATATATATATATATATATATATATATATTCACTTTTTCATGAATGTAATTATCTCTATATAGATATCGTTCATCGTCGGTACAGAGGGCATTGGGGCATTTTTTGAGGTAAAACTATGGTAGCCCTTGATCAACTACTCAAATATCCCGGATGTGATAAAGCCATTCTGGTTTACGCACTTTAAGGTAAAAGTATACTTGATTTTAATATCAAATATCTAATTCAGGCATATTATATAACTTACTATTTTACTTCTTGTAGAGAACATATTTCTATCCACCACACCAGACTGAGCAGATCGAGAAACAGTTTCTTGCCATGACGGCCAACCTGATATGTGATACAATCAATGACCAGAAGGCTCATGATCACTTCGGACAATCGATCCAAGGTTGGATCACACCTAAGCAGTGGACTACGATGAGAGATAGATTTGACGATCCAAGGTACAAGAAAAATTCGAAGAAGGCAAAGGAGGCTAGGACGAAGGCAGAAAAGTTGTGTGGTGGCTCAATTCCAATGACGAAACATATTTATCATCTGGTATATATTTTATTAAATATATATTATTTTTAAAAATTAGGATAAAATATTTAATTTTAATAACAAATAATATATTTTTAACAGGTACAGAGGGGTGAGAATGCCAACATGGTGACCGTCTTCCTAGCCACCCATCAGAATGACAAAAAGTTCATCGATGAGAGGGCCACACAGAGCTATGTAAGTATTATTTTACGTTGTGTTAATTCTAATATAACTTAGAAAATATGCAAATAGATATCCATGTAGTTAGTAATAAGTACCTTAGACATTAGCAATTACGATAATTGGATAGTAAAGATTACGCTTATCGAGATATGCATACTTTTCTACGATGAGTATCTTAGCTAGACTACATGAGCGGGCGACTGCTAGTGCACCTACAAAGGGAGAGGCTGGTACTTCCTCGTAGCCCCTAGCTCCGTCGGCGATTTATGGATGACCTCCATTGGTGGTCTTTAGAGGGATACGTACTAGTGTACGGGATCCTACAATACTCTTATTGTGACACAGTCCTCTAGGTCCCCCTCTGCCAATGTGCATTTCCCACAGCCCTCGCAGGTGTCTTCCCGAGTCCAGAAGAGAATAAAACTGGAGGGGCGGACTGTCGAGACACATAGATGTTGACCATCAGATTGCGTATCTGTGTGACGAGTTGCTGCGAAGAATTATATAGCAACCCCAGTCTCAGCCGGAGATAGACGATGTAACGCTCACCACACGATTTGATACGCTCGAGCGCAGCATCATGGAGTTCAGGCTCTGAGCGAGAGGACATAGTGTGGCGTTACTGATCTTGCCGCATTAGCAGAGCACAGCGTGGCGGTACTGCAGGGGTTGCAGGTGGCCCTGGGTGAGTCACTGGTGAGGATGCAGGATTCGGTGGCTTAAAGCAGTCTGAGGCTTTTATCTTCTATGGATTCATACAACGCTCGAATGGCAGCGTTGGAGCAAATACGTCCTCTTGGTGTACCTATATGGACACAGACTCCCCCGACTCCACCTTCATCGACATCGGTGACGATTTTACAGGAGTATGATATGCTCTTATCCCAAGCGCATCGCGGTTCTCCTCCTCCTCTAGATCGGCAGTAGTCCTAGTTAGGACAATTTATTTGTTTATTTGTGTATTGATTGGCCCATTATCTTGGATCCTTTATGTATTTATTTCATACATTTATTGAGATAGTTGAGTGTTTCAGACTTTATTTGTTGAGACTCAGTCCTATTTGTGATATGCTTTCTAGATATTTATTTCATACCTTACAAAATAATTTTTTTACACTCAGTTTGTAATGCAAGTGTGTCATTTGCTTAAAGTTTAGTTTATTTTCTATATTAACTGCATGTGAATTAATCAGTGTTGAGTGTTCCATCGAAGGGGTCGAAGAATCTAGAAAATTCAATGGAGGGTTGCTCCAGGTCTATTTATATAAACTGTGAATCAATAAACTACAGATTTTACAATCTGTATTTTTTTTATAGTAGCGACGTTTATCGACACACACAAAATCGTCAGTAACAAATATCAGAATGTCACTAATATGTACCACGGACGTCGCTAGTTAGTCACTAAACGTCGCTAAAATGCAGACATGGAAATATTTGTCATATCATTCTGATGTAGCCAAATTCATAGCAAAATGTCTCTAATTATAAAATATTGGTGGCATTTCTCGGCACAATATGTGTCACTAATAAGGCAATGTTGCAACGATGAATGTCACTAATTAAAAAATATTAGCGACGTATAGACGTCGCTAATATAGGTTGTTATAGCGACGTGTAGACGTCTCTAATATACGTTGTTATGGCGACATTTTGCGACATTTTTCTTGTCAACGACTAACTGAAATACGATTACCCGAAAACGTCGCTAAAAATGTCGTTGATTTAAATTAACAACATTTTTTGACAAATTAGTGACATTTTTGTGTGTCGCTAATTTGTCTTATTCTTGTAGTATTAAAACACAACGGTCGTCGTCTCAAATTTTGAAATGGTCATAATTATATGCGCATTAAATGCACATGATCTCCTCAAATTCGTAACTATTTACTGTTAATTGCGCATAGAAGAGGAAAGAGACTCTGAGAAGCATGTGCATGCATACTCGAAATGAGTGGCTACACATGATTGCTCTACTGTAAACAAACAAAATATAATCATAACACTGACGCAAACACTAACATTTTCTTGTTCTGTGCATAACCGTCACATGAGCTGTCAGATAGTTGGCACAGCTTTTAACGTGGCTCGTTAAATGTGTTGTCTTCTACACAAAGTCGCATGTGCATGGCTCTAGACTTCTATACACTACACTGAGTGCATATGGATTTTGGCGCATAGCGCATAAACTTCTGTCTAACCCCAAGAATCACTGTCTTTGGCATATACAAGACTGGCGCACATAGGGTCCTGCATATGGAGTTTCTCTATGCATGAAACTGCTTCACTGAGCAAGACTTCCTTGCCTATACGGTGGAAATGCTTTTCCTGCTTTGTGCATAAACTCTGCTTACCATATTGCACATGTTATCGGTTGCGCGCATGTACTTAAAATTTTTCATACTTCTACAACACTTAATAAATTAATGTTGCATGCTTAGTTATTAATGCTATGAATCTTGTTGCATGTTAATAAAAAGATATGAACCAAGATAGATAAAAAAGAGTAATCTTATTTTTGTAGCTTGCTGCTATAGAACATAAAATTGTTAAATTGTTCATATATACTTATGTAATATAGAACTGCTTGTATATATCATATGGAGTATAGTTATGTTGCAATATTTTAGATATGGAATATAGTATTGTGGTGATATATCTTGTGGAGTATAGTACTATAGTTTCAAAGGAATAGAAACATGGAAAGGTTTGGGACCGTTGGGTCACCAGAATCCCTGGACTGGAAACTAAGTAAATGTAAAAATCTCTTGACTGAGACGAATGAAAGTACGAGCAATGGCTCAAGGAATATGGTATTGAGTAGAGATGTGTAATGTTCTATTTTAGATTATGTAATATGCATATGTTTTAGTATAACTGTTCACATATTTGCATGGTCATGGACAACTTATGCATAAAGTTTTTAGCTCCTCAAGCAATCGCCGAGGCACTGGAATTGTGTCGGCCTAGGAGGACCCAGGATAGGTTGCTAACGTACTAGTACGGGTGATTCAGAAACTTTTAGTGGGGCTCGCTACCCGCTAGGAGTGAGCAACGATTCTGTTCAAACTGAATCGAATATCTGAAAACTGAATAAATCGTAAATCGTATTTTTTAAAACCGAACTATTTTTTGTAAAACTGAACAAAATTGAACTGAATTAAAAATTTCGATTTTTGGTCGGTTCGTTTAGTGGACGTTCAAGAAGGTTTATTCAGTTTAGTGGTAACAAAAGTTAGTCACCTGCTCTTTCGAGAATGCTTTGGAGAATGTCATATTAGAAGCACAACAAGTGACCAAAAGCAAGGGATTAAGGCACACAAATAGGAAACCAATCATTAGTAAAGTTTATAAAATTCACAGAAAGAAGATATAGAAGCACAATAAGTAACCCTTCTTTGAATTCACTGAAGAAATAAAAAGCAATGAACAATTAAAATTTTAAAGCATAAAGTTTGTAACCAAAGAAGGAACAAGTTCAAAGCTCAAAGAATGTTTTAATGTCTAGAAAGAAATCTCACCAGTAGAAATTTTAATCAATATCTCAAAGATCAAGGCTCTGGGTCCTAACTATACCCATGAAAAAAAGACCATACCTTTCTAAGCAATAGCCGTAAATATGCTTGACCCATGCTCGACAGGTTATGCCCTTCTCTCGGCAGCTTCTTTAAAACCTTCTTGATCCGCAAATAGTAACAAGAGTTAGTCCCTTGCTCTTTAATTTTGAGAGAGAGAGAGATCGAGCGAGTGAGAGATACAGGTGATAGCGGAAGAGAGAGGCGATAACAGCTGAATATAGAGGAGAGATAAATGCATGTTAGATCTAGGTTTTTTTGTATATATAAGTCATGGGGTCTTTTAGTAAATTTATCTACTCTAATCGTTTTTCGGTTCGGGTCAGAAACCGAGTCTCAAACCCGTCACCTAAACCGAAACCCGATTTTCTGAAATATAAAAACTGATCTCCGATCCATTTTTAAAAAAATTGACCCAATCTGTATTTCGGGTCGGATCGGGTCAATTTACGGTTCTAAAACCGATTTATTCTCACCCCTACTACTCGTGTTGAAAGGATCGTCGTCTAACCAGACTATTATCTAGTATGACTTACGGTGCCAGTGACCTTCATATAGTTAGGATCCATGCTAATGATAATTTGCTTACATGTCTACCAAAATATTTGTAGAGACGAGTGCACGACACACATATTTTATGAGGGCTAACGATTGTCTTATGCATGGACACACTTGTGACATATTTATTATAAATTATAAAATGATATCATTGTAAGCAGACAATGATGATATGTATTGGATAAGATTAACTTTGTTGTATGACACTTTTATGCTTATGGACACATATATGATAATGAATATGTAACTGATACTAAGACAAGATTAGAAAGACCACATATATTTTGCTTGCACTCACTTAATCAACGTGTTGGTTTTAGTTGAGTGGGCTAGAGGCCACTCACCAATACATTTCTTTAATCCATTGAAAGAGCAAAATACAAATCCTACATTACTTATCATTTTACCAAAGTGTCATGGAAGATTATAGGAAGTGGAAAATATAAAAATACAGATTAAGGATGAAACTTCACCTTTCCAATTGAGCACCTTCTGACGGAGGGAAGCTTGAACATTCGAAGTAGCCATTTTTTTTAATTTGTTTCACAAAACATAGAAAGTAAGTAAAATTACGTGTTTCTTGGTGTTGTAAGAGTATGTTTGTTAAACAGAGTTCAATAAATTATAAAAAAAATCCAAATGCCTCACATTGATGAAGGAGGTTGATGGCATTAGATCAAAACCAAACTGGTCTTCTCTAATCCATATGGATTTTGATCTACTAGTAGTCGGCCGTGTGGGCCGGGTCCAATATGGGTTGTCCGCTCTTATGCGGGTATACCCCTTAGGGTTTCTATTTTGCTATATAAATGAGGGATCCTCATGAGGACAAACCTAATCCCAAATACTCAACAACTTGCCTCCAAAGCTATATTTGTTCTCTCCTCTTCTCCATCTTATGTAGGAGATCCATTGCGAGGTCAAATAAGGAGCATCCTCTAATAGGACGCTTCCACGATTATGATTAAGAACATCGTAGGAGGAGATCAGTTCAACCGTGAATCGATCAAAGGTATAATACCTAACTCGGTTATGCTTGAACCTTTGGGGCCATGATCGAATATGGATCTACAAAGAAAGAAATTGGGGACATGAACTCCTTTGTGGTAAGAAATCTGAACCAATCTATGGAAGCCTACTTCCTAAAGAAGCTTCACTTTCATCCCACTTTCTCCAATCCAAACAGGCTCTTGGTGTACAGAGGGACCTAAGATTAGGACAAGATTTTCTTCATCAAGGAATATGTACGAAATTTGACTTAGTAATACATATTATGAGAAGTTCTAGGGAACTAAATAGATTTCCTTTTTTTTGTTTATACTCGTATAAATGTACAATGTGTACTAATATATCTTCTATAGAGATAATTTTCAAAGTCTTTATGGTCATCAGGTATGTTATTGTCACGTCTAATACCCAAACATGGAGAACGAGGGTGTAACATGACGAACTATGGATTACAGTACCTCAATACCCTAATAGTGTTGTCACGACTATATGTAACGCCCTAGTCCTAAAATACATAGGATTAGGAATATATAACATGCCAGTTACGCATTCGACCAGACTATAGTCCGACTCGAATACGTATAAGTTGTATTATAATGGCCACTATCTAAATAATCAAGTAAAGATAAATATCTATACCTCAATCCACAATGAACATAATACAACAAAAATGAGCTACATGTGCTAAAGTCGGTCACCCAGTAACACACAAGCTCGAATAGACTCGAGAAAGGAATATGATTCTATAAAACTAGGCTACATTAGCAGATGAATAAAAAATATGTATAATAACCATAACTCTGGTAGAAATGATATAAGTACCTGGCACCAATGCCCGCATGACAAAGCAACACATATCAGCAACTCTAGGCAGGCTCCACAATGGTCTATGCTGCAAAACTGGCAAGGGACCAGGTCCTCAGAGGGACGTAACAAGGTACAAGAAAAAACATGCCAAGGTAAAACAGTATAATACCACATACTCAAGGATAAACTACTGTAACCATCTAAGTGATATCTACGTGAGGATATCACTCGTACTCATGTTGAAAACTACTACAGGCTCTGTGTCGGAGAGCCCATAGCAGCAAGTAATATCTCGAACGGCCAGTAAATGTGCCAAAGATCTGAGACAGAGTCTAAGGCACCTCCAGTAATTTAGTATATATATATATAAATATAATCAGCCTGTAGTATGGTGTGTCTTTCCCCACCCAATGTAACCTCACATCTCATGTCCACGATGTCTCATGTCCATAACACACAAGATCATGACCTCTAGCTAGTACAACGAGTCATAATGATATCTCTATATACGCAAGTCTCATAGCACGAATTATGTAAGCCTATACAGAATTACCATGAATAACTCAAGAAAGATTATGTCACATGAAATAGTATCAAGTGTCCTACGGTATGACGTAATTGGTAAAGCAAGCACGTAAAAATAGGATCGTAGAATCAAATCTCTAAATGACGTTACACGACCCCGCATACGGCGTTGACATCAGAATCTTGTTCGGACGTTGAGCAATGTCTTATGGTCCTAGGTTGAGCAGGCACATCACAAGAATATATAAAATGAAACACAAGTCGATAATATAACAGAATTTACTGCAAGTTGGCAAGGTACACTTGCCAACTACTCTTGTAAAAGTAGAATCTCCAAGTACGCCTCCGGATGCTGAAACAAACATCACCATTGAAATAGCTAGGATTGACTACCCATAAGTCCAATTTGGACACATGAAAAGAATTGACAGTTTTGGGTCAAAGCAGGGTCCACATATGGCCCACTTCACACCAAAAAATATGCCAGAGATAAAGTTTTTCAAATTTGTCAAACTTAGTGTCTACAAGTCCAGAACAATGATACAAATCTAAAAAAATGTCCAGATCTGGATTTCGATGAGCCGATCACGAAATCGCCCGTCAAGTGGAACCGTGGGGCCCACAAAACTGTGTTTCGTCAACGTTCTCAGAATTGAACCAAACTTGGGTCACAGGACCAGCGTAACGCTGCAAACCTGATGGCACAAGTTTTATTACGAAACGACAAGCACACACGAAGTTATGACGAGTGTCAAAACTGGCCGATACGGTGATTTTTGACGGATACGTGTTGATTCCGGTGTGCACGCACATCCATATGTACTTTCGCAAAATCTCACACGTCCGTGTTGACGATACGCTCCTTTTGGTACAATTCGCACACGATGAAGTCGCCTCGTTTAGCAGGACGCACCCCGTTTCGAAAAAATTTGGGTTTAAAAAATCAAGTTTTTTAACATATTCGACAGTAAATAAATCACAACATAATCAACAATAAAATAAACTAATTGAAGAGATTAAAACTTGTTTATGTTGTCTAAATTATTGTTCAAGCAAAATTTTAACATCGCTTTTCGTTATGAAGAACGGGACTCAAACACGCATACTTGGAACAGTTTTTATTTTCCAAAACTCGATCATTTTTTCTTGTTTTGTGTCACAATTTACGATCGATACATGATACGATACATTAAACTAATTATACAGGGTTTAAGGGGGTCATGTGATCTTCACATAGGACTCGACGGATTATTGATTGGATTTCTGTTCAGGGAGATACAGAGGTGAGAAGTAGTGTACCTCGTTTAGTCTGCTGATCGCAAATTTTTGGCGGCTGCTCGCTACGACTTGCGGCGGGGATCGACGGCGGTTAGCGGAGGTCGGCGATGGTTGTCGGGACGCAGGGGAGATGATGGTGGTGGTATATATATAGGGAGGGTGTGAAGGGGATTACAGGGAGAGGAAGAGAGGGGGTTGTCGATTTCGGGGGAGGGGAATCGATCGGTCGGGATGCGGGGAGTTGTGTCAGTTACTATAGCAGCGGGTTCGGGTGGGTTTGGTTCCGGGTTTGGGTAGCCGGGTTTAGGATTTCGGGTATGGGTTCGGGTATGGGTCTAGGGTTTGGGTTGGTTTGGTTTGGGTTAGTTTAATTATTATTAATTAATCTATATATATATATATATATGTGTGTGTGTGTGTGTGTGTGTGTGTGTGTGTGTATGTATGTATGTATGTGGCCATTAAAAATAGTTTTGGACCTCAATAAATTTCAAAAAAATTATACAATACTCTAATAATAGTTGTACACCAAAAAATATATTTTTTGTACTATATTAACAATTAATTAAATACACATAATTATAAATTTATGAATATTATATATTATAATTAGCTAAAAATAAATAAATAAATAAATTTTCCTTAATCACAATAATTCATAATACCAATAATTAAAAAATTTAAAATTTAAATCTAAAAATCAAAGGGTTTACACTGTAAGAGACTATATTGGGTTTAAGTAGCATGCAAGTCAATCATATGGCCTACTAGAAATCTTATATCTCAATCAACACACGAGCAAAAGAATATATAACAATGATCACAAATATAAGCAATAAAGCATCCCCCAAGGGTAAAGCTTATAAACATGATCATGAGACTAGTAATGGCAAATCGAAGCTATTAGCAAAGTATGTCCAAGTTCATGGTCATCAAACATGTATTGAACTAGAAATATACAAATGATAGTCTGAATGAAAAAATAGGGAATAAGCTCCAAATATAACTAGGGCTAACAAGTGTAATTGGCTAAACCCCACAAAACAAAACTATTGGCTGAGAGAACCCACTCAAGCACCGGTATCACCCTACTAGTACTCATTCACGCCATCTACCTACATGACCAAAAGCTCCTCAATCTTTAGCTCTAGAGCTTGCAATGGGAAGTAGGATGGGCCAAACCCCACCCAGTATAATACCACAAACAAAGCCCCGGATGATAGCAAAACACAATAATACATAATAAGAGAAAAGATAAAAAATGAAAGGCAGTGAAAAATATAGCACATATCATTTTCTAGACAATATAGTGAAGGCAAGGAAGTAAACTAAGTATCAAGAAGAGCTAGTAAAGGAAGCAAGCAAACAAGATTAGTCCTAGGGGTTGCTACAATCAACTACCTAGAAGAAACCTAATTACTAATGCAAGTTGAGAATCCCATCATAGCATAGTCATAAAACCAAGCTCAAAAAGTATTTGTTACATGCTCAGGGATCATGTTAATTTGCATCCATCGCTAATCCAGATTTCAGTCACCAAGCAAAAGTAACAATGACAACATGTACGAAGGCACAAGAGACCTCAAAATCTCTACAATTACTCACTCAACCAATATGATGATATAGCGCCCCAGGTGTCGATAGATATATCCCAATCAATAAATAAATAGTCCAATAAGGCGACAATGAAACTAGGGATTCTCCCCTCCCAATGCTTCTATGTGAAACAAACAAGTAGTTAGTTCTAGATCAATTAAACTTGATTCGCAAATCTTGGATATCTTAGATAGTTGATCTCATATGTCGATGCACGACAATGCAAGATATATCAAGATGGTACGAGGCATAGCGCATCCCTTCGTACAAATCTAGCATAATCAACAAACATGTCATTCAAGATGATAACACTAGCGATCATTGGCTCGGTCACTAGGCAATGGCATTCAAGTACAAGTCTACCAAGTCAGGAATGCAAAAAATAAAGCACAAATAATCAATCAATGTATCATGGCAATCTCACAATCGAGATACACTAGTATGCGTCAACACTAATGCCAACATATAATTCATTCTCTTAACCAATCTAGCTCCCTAGAACCAATCACCACAATCATGAACACAACCTAGAAGGAAGTACCACTAACTAAGATACGGTAAAAGAACAAGTAATGAGGTAACATTCAAACATTAGGCTATAACTCTATACTACCAAAATAACATGTTATCATACTGACAACAGAATATAAGAGAGAGATGCTAATTAGCTCCATATAGGCAAAACGAATTCGAAACTAAATACAAGTGCGTATTAAGAAAGTATGAATAAATTAACTGATACATCTAACTAAATAGTAAAAAAAACATCAAAACATCTTTAGATCATTAACTTAACATGTTATCAGGTACAAAAACTAATATAACTATGTGGGTCCCAAGCTATGGTCAAAGATGAATCTGAGGCAAAAAAAAATGGGGGGGGTCCTGATTTTGCACAGTCCACCATCATTCCAGCATGTTTGTGGTATACCGACGATATATTAGTTGTATGTAGTTGGGTCTGAGCAGAGCGAATTCAACAGCTGAAATCTTGAGCTTATAGGTCATTTTCACCATGCTTTGGTTCCAAATCGAAAATGTAACAAATTATTAAGTTCACAAATCACCTAAGCTAGCTCTAGGAATAAGAAATATGTGATTATAAAAAGTATGAAAGAAGTTAGAAAATTTTATCCCTAAGTTATCACATTTATCCCATAATCTCAACATATAGATATAAAATCAAAGCTCGAAACAAAATCAAAGTTCCAAGAAAGCAATTCAACGAAATCAAAATCACTTCCATCTATGAAATACAAAAAAGGCCGCAAGGAGAGCAAGCATAATGTAGAAATACAACAGAGTATATTTGTAACTATCGTATTACAGGATACGAGATTTACAGTTACCAAAAACTTAAGTTTACCATAAATGCATATATATTATATAGTTGTGACATTATACTTTATTTATAGCCTAAATATAGTATAACTTTCAATATTTTGAGTCTTCAATCCTAGACTTGCATAGCCAACTAAAGAAGCATTCAATTGTAATTTTCTTCATATAACTTTAACTAAATAACTTTATAAGTCAAAATATATTACATTTCAAAATCTCAGAGGTGTGGGTCTGCGCCCTTGCTTGGAAACAAATGGTTATTTTAAGTAAGAGATCTCATCAATTTATGAAGGATTTTGCATTACACTTACTCGTTTGGTTCACGGAAAGAAAAGAAAAAAAAATCAATTTCTTAGTACTTTTTTTTCTATAAAAAATTATAATTTTCATCGATTTTTCTTTTCGATGTTTGAAAATGTTAAAACAATTGGAAGGAAAAGTGATTACTTAAATGTGGAAAAGTTAAGTTAAACCTTGGGTGAATGGAGGAAACAACTTTCTCCTCTAATTTTCTTTTCATTCGGAATCACTTTTCTTTCCTCCCCCATTTCTTTGATATCCAAACATAGGAAAGGAACTTTCCTTTCCCAACTCTATGATTCCATGAACCAAATGAGACCTTAATGGTGCTGGTCATTCTTCCACTCTTAGTTACTTAAACTCGTCGTTCCAGCAGTCATCAAGTTACAACCTCTAGAGAACCTGACATCAAGAAGCCACCAGCTTTAGTATTTTGCATTCATACTGAATGAAGCCACCAGCTTTAGTATTATCCAGCAAAATTGCTTTCATATTTAATGAAACCACCAGTTGTATTTTCCGGTCCAATTGCTATCCAATTAGCCATCACTTGAACCAACAATTTGATCACATGAAATACAAAATTTGCTGAGAAAAAAAAGGAAGGAAAAAAAACTACATGGCTCTTGCCGGAAAAGCAAAGAACTCCAAAGCAATTACACGGTTGTTCGATCTCCACAATTTCCTTTATTTCCACAATTCTTCCATTGGGATTCCCCGCTCACGAGCTACATCTTTAAACTGTCTCATCTTTTGGACAGCAACAACTGTGGCTCTGGCATTGTTGAGGGCATTATCACTTCCGAGCTGTTTTCCAAGAGCATTCTCTACACCTGCCATTTCTAACACAATCCTCACTGATCCCCCAGCAATAACTCCAGTACCGGGGGAAGCAGGCCTCAGCATAACCTTTGCTGCTCCATAGTCTCCGTCGGCCCTGTCATTGTGGTCGAAAACTGATTAACAAAACGAGAAGCAGAAGACAGAACAGATCGATGAGAAGAAAGTGTAAAACAAAATAAGAAAATGGCAACACTGACAAATCCACACGCGGGGGGGGGGGGGGGGGGGGGGGGGGGGGGGCGGGGCGGGGCGGGCGGGGGCGGGGGTGGGGGGGGAGTATGTGAGAACTTTTTGATTTGTGAGTCCACAAATATATATGAAGGACATTCTTCGGTGTTGTCTAGCTTGTGAATCATTCTTTGAGAAACGAAAAGAGTCAAATTAACCAATGAAATGGAAGAAGTGAATAAAAACCACCACCAAGCATTTATCTCAACTTTTTACGGCTGTATACATGAATCCCTCATCTCCCATTCAACTCAGTCAAGGGCCGTCCTCTCTCAACTTAGCAAAAGTCATATACTTTTTCACAACGTAGGTCTACCCCTAGCTCTAGCAGCTTCTTTGACTAGTAGCATACATCCTAGCTAGTGTGGGCATAAATAGGTGGCGCACTCAAGTGTGATGAAGACATAAGGGAATTGTGCATAAGTCTAGTCCCACATCATATAGAAAGTGAGAGCATGATGCATAAATAATTGGAATTGGTTCTAGATTTTACACAAGGAATTTTCATTTTTAAGTCATGAGTCAAGTCTAATATCATATCTCATGGATCAACTCTAATCGGAATCTCACTGCATTTCCGTAACAAATTGGTATTAGAGCCCCATGTTATAACTCAAGCTAATTTGAGCGTTACAATTATTTCGAGACAGATTGGTACGTATAATCAAAATCAACTTGACTTCAAGTTGGCTCCTAGGTGGAGCGTCAGGGATTATATGGTTTAAAGATGTCTTCTGGTTCGCAACCAGTAGTGGTACGATCTGGCTTCAAAGATGGGTCTAGTTGTTTAACTCAAAGTGGAGCAGAAAAATGTGCTGTTCACACAAAGTTGTGGTGCGTTTGGTGAACGTATCGGTTTAGCTCTGTGTTCAAATGGTGATATGACAATATGTTGGATCTCTTGGTTGCTTGGAGTTACCATGATACGAGCTAAGGTGGAGATGGCTATGTTGTATCTCGCATTCGATTGTGCACTCAAGTATGGTGAAGAAAGTTTACTCACATCGGATAGAAAATAAAAATAAGAGGTATAGATAATTGGAATTGGTCCTGAACTTAAGGGGTTTCTCTTTTAAGTCCATATGGGCCAAGCACAATATTGCACCTCATGAATCAACTCCGTTTTGAGTCACATCTTTCCTAACAAGAACTTATATCATGTATTAGGAAACTAAAATAATCATGATAATAGTCACAACAAAGAACCAATATAACTTAATAACAGAATAGATGTGTATCACTGTACTATATACAAATGAAGAAGTAGAGGTGATGCATGCCAATCTAGACACATCTCTTGAACAGTCAGAAGCCCCTAAATCAGTGTGAACCAGAGCAGTTAATAAGTACGGGGAAAGGTTGCCCAAGCAGCCACCTACAGCAACTATTTAAAATATCAAAGCAGACATATTAGCTACAATTCTATTTTCATAACATGAAACAAGGAATCCACGACTCCAAAAACAAATGTCCAACAGTATCCATCACAAACGCACCTTCCTTGGAAATCTTACAATTACTGTATAAGGTTATTATATATTTTATTATGCAATTCCATATAGCAAATTGTATCATTTTACCTCTTCGTCTAAACTCTTTATAGTCCAAGGGAACTTGGAGGATGCTCCTTGGTTACATGAGTTTAAACTGCAATTCCAAAAGGTAGGTCTACCTAACTACCAATTGACCATCTAGGCTTTATGGCATGGCCCTCTCATGCTCATAGCTATCTTGGCTATGTATTTGGAACCAACATAAAAGGGTCGACGTCAGATCGACAGCTGGTCATAAAATTTTGTCAAATCTTATACGGAGCTTTATTATGCTCCATAGCCGACCCCATTTTGATGGAAGAAAGCTTGGATGATGATGATGAACTAAACCATCCATCGCACAAGTACAATATTGTAGGTGAGTCGTGCCTCTCACATTGTAATAGCAAAAGTAAAGCAAAATTATATCCGATAATTCTCCCTTCACAAGGAGGCCTCAGATCATGGCTATCTAAACCAATGTTCAGAATGAGCATACCTGCAAACCACACACAGATACTTGCACACTGACACTAATGTGTGTATCTACGGCTCTGCACAAGTGCACACACAAATTATATCCGATAATTCTCCCTTCATAAGGAGGCCTCAGATCATGGCTTATCTAAACCAATGTTCAGAATGGGCATACCTGCAAACCACACACAGATACTCGCACACTGACACTAATGTGTGTATCTACGGCTCTGCACAAGTGCACACACTAACTCAGGCAGAACGACTATGTTGTGCCTTCATGTTGGGACTTCAAAAGTACAGTAACCAATATGCCGTCATCACTCATATTGCCCTTGGGCATATATTATAGATTGATTTCTATAGGAAATTCAAATTAAGGTTCATCTCTAGCTAAATGGCATCATTCATCGCTGTATCATGTAAGCTCCCTTGCATGGCTACGAGTACGATATGATATGGAGACTGATTTTTGCATGTCCTATTATATTTTGGAGTGTCAATGTCGTGGTTGATACTGATACATTACGGAAAGTATAAGATACAACACCAATTTTTGGAGTATTTGTGCTTGCTAGCATGTTTGAAACTCGGAAAATAATTAATTAATTAATAAAACTAGACATTTGATGAAATTTAGAAACTCTTAACAATAACTAAAAGACAATTTTTGTATTACTAAGTCCAGCTCTACTAGAAAACAGTTTTTAAAAAAAACTACAACTGATGAAGTAATTTTCACTTCAACTCGTGAATGCAACTTGAAATTTCTTACTTTGAAATCTTTATACAAAATAATGCTGCTCAGCCCTATAACAGCTAAAAGGATCAGTGTAACCTTTCCTCATTGACCATGCTCATATACTGATAGGATTAAAAGATCATTCGTCAATTTACCATTGAAGTTTGTATTCATCTCTTAATACATTGTCGATTTAAAATCAGTAAGTGGAGATTAATTACTTCATAAAGACCTTAACTACAATCAGAACCCATCGCAAGGAAGTCCAGGATCTGTAAAGCCATCACCTAAATCCCAGAAAGGGTGTCGTAGGTGCCTGAAATATGAGACCAGTAAAGATGATTGGAAATGCCAGGATATTCCATTCTTTACACATGCAATAGGTGCAAGTAGTTTCATCGTTTACCTGTGAAGAGTGTCATCTTTCCATTCAATTCTAAATTCATAATTCTTAGCAACACATGGTGGTGTACATATGCATGTAGTGTCTAACACACCAATGCTATTATTGTTAGAATATGTGAAAAACCAAAATCGCATTACTCTACTAGGCTCACGACCAAGCTGTTTAAAGGAAACTAAAAGGAAACTACATAGAAATAAAGGACATTAACTAGCATCATAATTATACAATAGTTAGTAAGTGACATAATTAGTAACATCATCATTTTGTAGGTAGGAAGTGACAGAGAAGAATGATCGTCGTAACGAGATGATAGTGTAGAAAGAAATGGTAGTCAATCTCAATATACTTTTTGCATTCATGAAACACTGGCAATCAGATCGGGTTGGTATTATATCAATGCAAAGTGGCTATGGAAATGGAGACCCCCATGTTTGTGAGAAGGTGACGAACTGTGTAATATCTGCATCAGTAGCAACTATAGAGAAATATTCAGCCTCTACACTAAATCGAGATACGTGTCCTACTTCTTGGACTTCCAAAAAATAAGGGAGTCAGCAAGAAATTCGCAAAAGCCAGTAGTAAATTCCAAGTAATAGAGAGCCGAAACAAACTGGCTAACGACTATGTTGCAGGAAACAACACAATGACACAAACACGACACCTATTTTTGTGTACCCAGTGTATTTTGGAGTGTATGTGTTTGTTACGTATCCGACATGACACGGCCTAGAATTTTTATATTGTACGCATTTCCTAGACCCAAGATGTGAACAACATTAGAGATGTAGGGCCGATTGTGATATAAACCAAACTGCCACGCATCTATTGGTACCGAGAGGGATCAGATAGTATAGATAACTATAAACATGCGCAAAAATGACGTAAGTCAAACAAATGACCTCAGAAGGAGATGGGATAAAAATGTACCATCAGTAGTGTGTATTGTATTGTAGCAAAGGAACAGGTCAGGTAAAGATAAAATCAAAGGAGTCATATGCCATGTGACGGATAGCCCCCGAATCAAGTATCCAGTCTCGAGTGGGTATACTTGGGTGTAGATCATGAGTGGTGACAGGGGAGGGTATGCACCATGTACAACTAAAAGACTGTCGAGAGAATAAGTTGTTGGATCTGAAGTATCAATGTGCGTGGATCAGGGGTGACAGTGGAGGAAAAGAGGGTAACGATTGGAGCACGGCAGAACTAGTGATCAAACTCTGCATCAGCATCACGACAAAGTGGTGGTCAATTGTGGTTTAAATCTAGGGTAGGGATTTTGATTTTCTAGGTTTCTTCTTCTTCTCTCTTTTCTTTTCTTGGTGGTAGATTAGATCTAGGACTCTAATCTTGTTTTTTGTTGGTAAAGGTAAGGATCCAGGATGAGAGGGGGATTGATGGATGGTGGTGGTGGAGAGATCAAGGATTTGTTTTGGTTTAGTTGTCGCATGTAGAGGTGGATGTCAGATATATGCCCTTGGATCTAATCAGAAATGGATGAGTAATCTGATAAAGAAGATGAAATTTTGGTGGCAACAGAGGCGATTTGGATCTGTATGGCAGATGAATTGAGGGTACAAACCAAACTAGACTGAGATTGAGACAGAAGTTAGAGTTAAGATAGGGTTTTATGGAGACCTAGGACTGAAGTAGGATTTGATTAAAACAAATTTAAGGGCATGGCTCTGTTACCATGTTAGAAAATATGAGAAGGATTTGGAAAAACCCAAACGGTTATGTCATTAGGCTCAAGGCCAAGCTATTTAAAAGAACTATATAGGAATAAGAGAAAGAAGCATGTACAATAGCTAGCAAGTGACATGGCTAGTGACATCATTAGGGCATTATACTTAAAAATCATAGCATATACTTATTGTGATCTTGATATCCATATGTTAGTATAGTAATACATTCCCATGTGCAGTTTTTTATATCTGCAGTATAGTATATACCCTAGTGCACTTGACTCCATGGAAATCCACACAGCTTAATCTTTTGCCAACATTCGGTGGATTGGTATTGGTACACTGCATGATTGGTCACATCTCTAATTGCATCATTCTATTCAATTATAATCCTTAGCAACACATGGCAGAGTGCATATGAATGTAGAAACTAAGATATTAATGTTAATATCTGAAAAATCTAGTTAGTGTCATCTATATATCTGAATATTGTATAGATATCTATTCAGATGTGCAGTTCTTCTACCTGTGTTATCGCATATCCTTGGTACACTTGACTACATGGAAATCCCAACACATAATTTCTTGCCAACATTTGGTGTACTGTACGATTTTGGTTTAATAAAAATAACATCAAATATTGTTTACTTCCACAAGAAAACTGGCTCAAATTCTTAAGTATGTATCAAAAACAACAATTACAAAATTTTGGGGTATCTTCCAGCCCTATCAAGGGCACGTTCTCTTTTCCGGGTAACTTTCAGCCCTAATCCCATATCACTTTTTACCCATAGTAACTCATTATAGAATATAATTCATTTTTATGTATATTACAGAGAGGCGTGTTCATTTTCCCCATAATAACTTCTAAATCTGATTCCAACTTGACTAATGTTCTTTTTAGACATCCTACCAGCCTAACAAATACCTCGACGGGAACTCAACTACTTGATCCTCAGCACCGCCACAACATAACTCCTTGCCTTGGTGAGACTTTGCCATTGCATCCACAATAACATAAAATTGTTTAGATGTTCAAAGGGATATATCTACTACTACAACACAATTATTTAGATCTTTTGTTGTTTCTGCCATTACAGTATTGAGTACCATTTGCATTTTTTGGTGACAGACTTCGTGATTGCTTCCAGCAAATAATTATGTTGTTTAGCTATTGATAAGACATTAGTTAAAGGAGATTTAATTGGACAGTACTATACCAGGAAAATAGAAATTTGTTATCTACATAAGCAGTTTACCATTCTAGGAAAGAATCAAAGAATCCTTCTTCACTGCATCACTTAAACTGAATGACCAAAATCGTAGGTCTATCTACTAACAAATTGGCATTCAATATCAAGGCCCTATCTTTCTTATAGCTACCCTAGCCAGCTAGGAAGCACAGGCACACCAAAAATCAGTGCCTATCCCTGTAACGACATATCTTACACGTGTTCGACACGATACAGACACTCCAAAACACACTAGCCGTGTCCATAATGATGTGTGGTGTCCATGTTAGTGCAACCTAGCCAAGTAATAATTTGGCCATAATATGAACAGGGATGGATCTATATAGGGTCCAAGGGGGGCCACCACAACCTCCACCCCCCCCCCCCCCCCCCCCCCCCACCCCATTGTTTTAAAAAAAATATTGATTACTATATAGAACTTGTTTTGCAAGTTTAAAATATATATTAGTTTGGACCTCTAATGTACAACGAATAAGCTAGTCCTAGTGGTAGTGCTTTGGGCTTTCAATTGATAGGTATGAGTTCGAATCTTATCTCTCTTAATTGTTTTACATATTTATGTACAATTTTTGATTTCCTCTTTTGTAACAATTTGGAAATATTGACTTCGCATTTTTTTCTAATTCTTGCTTGAGTTTTACATATCTTAATTGTCCCCGACGACATATTTTCCCTCTTAATTGTTCGAATTTTATCTCTCTTAATTGTTTTACATATCTTAAACGTAGTTTTTGCTATTGAAGTTCAATTAACATGATAACTTTAAGGATTTATATCTGTAGTAGCACGGTCCCTCCAGAATTTTAATATCGGCTACGTCCCTCAATATGAACAATGCACGTTAGATGATTAGATAGCCGAAGGAATGATACCTATGAGGGAACGTCGAGTACTTGGTCATCGGCACCGCGATTATGTTCCTCCTCGCGTTCGCGGCCGACTTCACGATGGCGTCCACGACCTCCTTGGCCTTCCCCACCCCGACCCCGACCCTCCCCTGCTTGTCCCCGACAACGACGATCGCCCTGAAGCTCAGCTTCTTCCCGCCCTTGACCACCTTAGTCACCCTCCGCACCTGCACCACCCTCTCCTCGAACCCGTCAGTGGCCTTCTCCCTCCTCTTCCTCCCAAGCCCGCCGATGGTGCTGTTCTTCTTGAGCTTGGAGTCCATGACGTAGACGTCGTTGCCGAGTACGCTGACGCCGCTGTACGCCGGGCCGTAGATCTCCTCGTAGGCCGCGGCGACGGCGTCCTCGGACTCCGGGGGGAGGTCGTCGAAGGAGGGCTCGGGGACGTAGTCCTCGGGAGGGGCCGGGGGGTCGAAGGGTATGTCCTCGTTGGGGTTGAGGTTGTCGAAGAAGGAGGTGTCGATGGAGTCAGAGGAAGCGCGGGTGAGGAGGAGGAGGAGGAGGGAGGGGCGGTGGGGTCTGATGGACTTGAAGGGGAGGGAGGCGGTGGGGAAGGAGAGGGACGAGGAGGAGGAGGAGGAGGAGGAGGAGGAGTGCCGGTGGAGGGAGAGGGAGGAGAAGGAGGAGAGGGCGGTGGTCATGGCGGTGGCTGTGGTCGCCATTGTTGGGGACTGGGAGTGAGGGTTTGGGTGTGTTCTATTGATAGAGGTAAGTAAGCTTATCCTATTCGGGATCATGTTGTAGGCGGATACCTTCGTGAAACAAAAATGCTAAGTTTACAAATTATTTTTATTTTATTTTTTTACTTTTCGACATATGTACGGAGTATACACACTGCATTGCATGTATTTGGGTCCACAGCCACCCAACTCCTACCATTTATAAATGAAAGAAATAATACGTCCATGTGGCTCAACCCACTGACCTTCTGCCACCCAGTCGGGATCTTATACTTTTTCTCGGTAACCACAAGAGTCACTCGAGTTCGGTGCTAAGTTTACAACTAAGTGGATTACAATTCAGTATTATATATGCACACGTGCCTTACACGTATTTCATATTATTTGGGAAGAGAAAACAATAATTTATTATGTTTTTTAACTACTTGAGAAGAGCAAAAAAAAAAAAACTTTTTTTTTATCTTCGGAAGATTAAACAACAATCCATTTCAAAAAAAAAAATCCTAACTACCCATGTTAAATTTAATGAACAATATTAAGTAGTAAAAATAGATAAGGGTATTTTAAGAACAAAAAATTTTACGTTGAAGCCTCACTTTCCTTATTATATAGTAGTATAGATTTATAACCGCCTACATTGCAGTTGACAATTAGTTCCCCTCTTCCTCCTCCTTCCCTACCCCACATGGAAAGAGCAGTCAATTGGCAAGTGGTGATTGTAAATGAATTGTAACTCATTTGATTGTAATCCTAGCATTGTTCTTCGTGAAATGGTAATTTCAATCATTTTAGCACGACACGAGCTAGAATAGATGGTTCGGTTGTTTCAGTCAAAGTCAACGGAAAGAAGCGAAGGAAAATAACATTCTCCGCTAAAAATAATCTGTAAAACTAGCTTTGTGGAGTAAAAAGATCCCAAAAGCTCCATGCTCCTGTAGAGCTGAGCGTTGCATAATTGTTTCCACGAAGCTGAACGCACAGTTGCTTCTTTGTCATTGCGTGTCTAAACGACTGAGCGGTTGTTGAGGAGTGAGAACCCACGCCCCCGGTTAAAATTCATGTAGTAACACACGTTCGTGGTGAGTTGGTAAAACACTGTATTAATATATCATCATGGCATAAACTCTCATAAGGAGTGGGAGAACGTGGGTAGTTTTTTTTTCCACTATTAGCAGTTGATCCGTTGTTAGCCTCATAAAGCCTATGATGTAGCTCCGCGGAAGGATGTACAGAGGTGTTTCCTCTATAAATAGTCTGTGGCTGACTGAAATCCTCACTCCATGTATACAAAGGAGAAAGCCCCAAGGTCATTTATTGGTTAATAGTCGTTAGGTACTACAATAGGAGATCAGTCCCAAGCGACCCCGACCTCTATCGAGCCATATAGACTACAAGCTTCAACAAAAGATTGTGTTTTATGTGTTTTTGATCGACATCGAGGAGTTCATAATATCCGAAAAGAACTTTGTCGTCGTTTTGTCATCTTAGTTCACATCGTCAACAGAACAAAGTGTTCGCACGATGACATGACTTCCATGGTCACACTTCCTTGGAACATGTAATAGTTGTAGTGTACTTATTTTTCTTTCATTTTAAAGTTGTAATTTGTCTACATATTAATACAAAACAAAGTTTTCTATCATTAAACTTTTCTCGGAAACTAAATGGCAACTTTATTGGAGAATACTTTCTCCACCAACAAGAAGGTTGTGTCACGCCCCAGTCCCAAAATACATAGGACTAGAAATACGTAAGTATGCCAGCCATATGTATATGACAACTCTAATATATGAAAACCATAACACATACGTACATCGTATTATGAATAACAATTCACAAGTGGTATATATAACTATCACAAGTCACAGGACATAACTAAATCTCATCCACAGACAAAAGTAATAAATAAGCAAATATATCAAATGATCCATGAAAAGAAACTAACAGTCGGGTGGAGACAAATCCACTACCAGACTAGAGTAAGTATAGAGTCCGACATCTATAACAAAATAAAGAAAATAGATAGAATATCAACTAATGATCAAAGAGACTCGAAGGGAAGATCTCCTTGAAAGAGAATGAAGTAGCAAGTCCTGGTCCGTGCTCCTGTGAATAGTCATGATCGTCTATACATGGAGACTTAATCCGGATCCAGATCCTTAAAGGAAAGTAACAAGATACATAAAAATAAGCTATATAAACTGTAGCAAGTAAATATGCAAAGGATTTTCTAACCACCTAAAGTGCAAATTGGAGGACAACTTTCGTACGCATTGGTGGGATTTAGGCTTCTCATCACATCTTATACATATACTCCAACACAGTCATATGCTCTAAACATTTATAACGTCTAATGACGTTAGAGGAAAACTGATAATATAATCACCAAAGTTCCATCCGGATACTAAGGCTGCCGATTTGGCTTCCCATACGCATAGTCATTGTCCTCATCCCTGCACTGACCAAGTCGTATAAACAACATGTCAAGTGTTGTAACTGTATAAGTCTCTAATATAATAATCATAACAGTTACGTTTCTAACCGTCACGCGTTCCTTACGTATCGGTAGCAAGTCGAATATGCAGTTCGTGCCCTTAACAGAATATCACAAACCGTATCATGTGTGTGTCATGGTCCAATAAGATATAAAAATATCCCACAATTAGGAGGTAGTCCTCTAAAACTAAGTCAACATACATATAATAAATAAAAGCAACGAAAGAGACGAACACCATCGTTTGCACCCAAGTCAAGCTTAGACACACAGTTTATATAAAAATAAATATGAAATAATAAAATAAAATTCTGAAATAAAATCATACTAGCAGTAAATATAGCAAGGTATCTTGCTTGGTGTCCGGACAGAGTTTAGACAATGTCCTGGCGGTGTACATGTCAAGTCAACAATAGCACAAAAAGAGAGATGTATGAACGTCTCCGGATGCTAAAATAAATATCACCAATGTTCACAGAATAAGATAGATAGTCAAAAAATACTACCCTTTCGTCCAATTTAGATAAAAGTAAAACAATAATTTTTGGGTCAAAACGGGATCTACCTGTGGCCGACTTTGTACCAAAAAGTATCCCAAGGTCAAATATCTCTAAATAGGACAAATTATAAGTCAAACGAATCCTAATCGATGATACGAACTCAACGGTATGTCCAATTTTGAATTTTGGTGAGCCGATCATAAAATCGCTCATCAAGTCGAATCGTAGGGCCCGTAAAATGGTGATCCGTCGAATGACTCAGAATCGAGCGAAACTCGGGTCACGGGACAAGTCAAATGCTACGAGTCCAGCGGCGCAAGTTTCATTGCGATCCGATGAGCGTATACAAACTAATAGGGTAAGTTACAAAATACCGGAATGAGGGACTTTCGACTGATACGGGTTGATTTCGGCGTGCACATACGTCTAAATCAACTTCCGGGGAAGCCCACATATCAGGATATATCATACGTGTCTTTTGGTGCAATTGGTACCCGACGAAACGGCCTGGTTTGGCGGGACCAATTTCGTATCGGAGTTTTTTAAATTTTTTTAAAATAGTTTTTCATGATTTTTAATTATGTTTTTAGCAGAAAATTAATGAACAAAAATCTGTTAGAAATTTAATGCAGAAGAAATTAGGAACGTACCTTCAGTCATAGTTTTCAGGTATAATAAAATAGTATAACTTCAAGGTTCTTCTTTTCTCTACCAAACCTGAGTCTCTTGTGCTGATGGAATTCACATACTAATGTATGAGACAAAATTCCTTGGTAAGAATAGGGCCAAGAGGTCTTTTTATATATTTACCTCTATCCATCAAGAGGTATTGTCAAAAGGTACAACTTTTAAATTAAAGAGATATAACTCTTTATTCCAAGGGGTGTTATTTGAAACATCATAACTTATGAGAAAGATTGGTGATGTGGCACATGTGACACATTTTTACTTACATTCTCCCACTTGGCAAATAGGCCACATTAAAGGATACTCTCTCTCCCACTTGGCCCATATGAAAATGGACTTTTAAATATGTTTGAATACTTATATATGGCATATTGACCCCTCTTTACTTTTAGTTTATACCACTATACCCAATTCAAAATAGTTAATGCACATTAATCATGGCAGTGAATATTTTTTATTGGCAAATGTCACTTTCCATGTATTATAATGTCACTTCCTATCATTGAATGATTTCCTCATATAATATCATTATGGATGAGTGAACAAATGCCCATTCGGGTACTACTTATGTCCAAAAGGACTACATGTCTTCCTTAGAACTTTATGTATACAACTGAATATAAGACAAATAATTAATAATTAAATGATGCAATATACTGTAGTTCAAGATCCAAATTGTGTAATACAATTTGACAACCACTAAATTATACCACTGATTAACCCCATATGTTCCATATGATCCTTATAGGTGACAATCCTTTAGTCATATGACAATAATCATTATTTCGGTGTTAATATACTGAATAGTCACCACATTCTCTTAAACATGCTATCTGACAACGAAGTAATTTATATTGATGTGTTTACTTCGACTACCACTTTATTATTCTTTTAAAAAAAATACTGCAGCTGAATTATCACAGCAAATCTTCAATGGCTTCGAAATAGAGTCGACAACTTGAAACCCTGTGATAAAACTCCGTAACCAAATAGCATGTGAAGTTGCTTTCAAAACACGTTATAAACTCTGCCTCTATAATTGAAGAAGAAATCTGAATTTGTCACAGTTGACAATTGGTGCTACCCTATATGCACAATTTTGCATTCTAAACCTCTCCAAAACTTTGTTAGTATAGACTTTTGAGATAATCCCAATGAACCTTTGGATCTATCTCTGTGAATCTCTATGTTGATGACATAAGAGACTTCACCCGTATCCTTCTTATTAAAGTTTTGTGAGAGAAACTGAAACTATTTGGCCTTATGTAGCAAACATAAGTCATTACTTGCAAGTTCTATCATCCACGTATAAAATTAAATTTACCCCCACTGACCTTGAGGTATTACATTGATTCACAGTTTTCTTCGTAAAACCAAAAGATAAGATATCACATTTTAAAACTTTAAAACTTTGTGAGACTAATCTCACTGTTCTAGTATTCGTACCCGATATACGCATATTATACATATATAACTTGATTATTGTTTAATTACATACATCTTGCTTTATGCCATTCATGCATTGTTTCGGTTATTTTTGTAAGTTTTTCTTAGTTGCATGCTTTGGACCGTTGCTCCCTTGGTTTTCTTGGTGGGTGGCTATGATGAACCCGGGTGAGAGGCATGGATTATGATCCAATGACCTACAATCAATCCCTTGGCTATATAAGTAAGCATATTCTTTTTCCTCTATTTTCTTTTCTTTCATTTCTCTTTCCTTCTTTATTTCTTCCCTAGCAGAGAGCAGCAGCCGAGCCTGCCCTTAATCGTGGGTGACCTTGGTAGTGTTGGTATTAGGCTAAAACTTGACCATAGGCAAGTACATCTTGCCAACCGAAGGAACAATCTTGGATCTTGCTTTGATTCTTAGTATAGGTTGTTTATCATTTGATCAGTTTTATTTTTGGCTAACATTTAGAACTTGCCTCATTGATGATTTTATTTTTCTTGGATTGGATTGCTCTTGGAGCCCGAGAATAGCAAGTCGGAGAATGCAAAATTGGCCTGAGAATGTATACAAAAAGTATGCAGGGAACCCTTGTCGCATAAGCGAAGTTCCAATGAGCGTACTTGTGTATATTTTACAAATTCCTAAAAAAATGCGCTAAGATATATTAAGTACTCTGGACGTACTTCTCTACTCCTACCTACATTTTGTACTAAGATAATTCCTTCAAAAGTATGACAATCCTACTTGGCGCACTTTGAATGGGTCTGCAAGTCATCAAGAATGTACACCACTGCTTGAAAAGCCAAGTTGGCGCACTTTGCAGATATTGCAAAGTTGGCGCACCTTGGTGAACTTCCCTTACCGGTATACTTTGTCCTTTCTGGAGAATGGCACACTTTGTTGTGTGGCGCACTATATGACATTCTCCAGAGACAGCACACTTTGTAGACTTTCATATTACTTAATGACTAAGCAAAGACTTTTGACCATTCTCGAGAATTGTGTTCTCGACTGCAGGGTCATCTCGACTGTTGTGCCAGGTCTTGGAACTTGTCATAACTGCCATTACATTTTTTTATTCATATATATATATATATATATATATATATATATATATATATATATATATATATATATATATATATAGTTAGGCTTATGTAAATATTAATTTATGAACTAGCCTTATCCAATTTTGGATTTGAGAGGGGGTTTTATGCAAAATCCCAAATCTATGGGAGAAAAAAAAAACCAACAACAGCTCATGACTCACTAACCTACATGTCTTCTTCTCCTTTCATCCTCATTTTTCATGGGAGACTTGGCTCCATTTTCTTCCTCTGTTCCATTTTCTCCCTCTACACATTTCCAATAAACCAAACCCTTTCTTTACTTAATCCCCTCAAAATCCTATCTTTTTTTCCCATCTTTATCTTCTCCAAACCTCTACTTCTCTTATAATCTGCTGTTGTTACTGCCATGTTTACTGCTGCTGTTGTTACTGTGTTGTAGTTCCTGCCGCTGCCGTGTGCAGTCGAGCCCGCACCACCCGCCGCCGGTCCACGATGCCGCCGTCGCCGGAAGCCTCCACCGAGCACGCCGCCGTCGTCGACGCCACAGCCGCCAAGTTCCTCCTCCCCCAACTTCACAACTCCTCCTCCCTTTTCCCAAGTTAGGTAATTCTCCTTCCTTCCCCATTCCTTCTCCTAGACTTAAAATTAGAGTATGGTTTGATTTCAATTTCTCATAGGAAATTTGTCACGCCCCGGTTCTATAGGTAAGGAACCGAGTCACTTGGCAATGGCCAGCAGCGCACTTCGGCGGGCATCCCAATCTAATGGGCCCGTCGGAGTGCACTTAAGCTGTAAAGTACAATGAATAACCCATCACATAACACATAAATAGTCAGTCTAAATCTCATCCACAGGCAGCAATATAAGAGCACAATAGAGGTAAATACATCAACTAATGTGTAGAAAGGAAAAGTCCAAGATAAGTATCAAGTACAAATACTAGAGTAGTCACACGGGAACAAACCCGCTAGCACAAATACTGGAAATGAAAGTAAGCAATAAGATAACTTGGAACGGCATCATGTAACTAGGTAATGATACCGTCCCAAGGAAAGAGTCACTACCAGCGATAAGGCGAAGTCCTCAAGAGTGACCTCGTCCTCGGCAGTAAGTACAACTGCTGGATAAATGCCTGGTCCGTACTCCTCCGGAAAATCCTCGTAGCCTACACCTGGAAGGGAACCAGGTCCTCAGAGGGACGTAACAAGGTACAAAAATACAGCATGCCAAGTAAACAGAAAGTACAAGTGCATCAACAGGGTACTCTATCATAACCAAACAAGTGTGACACAGTTTAAAGACAATGTTCGACGCTTGGGCTGTCCAAAATAAAATCGTAGCTCCGAACATAGAGACACACGGGGCGTACCGTAGCTTCGAGCACAGAAACACACGGGTGATACACTACTCTAGAATACATGATCACTATATATACATATATAAGCGCGTGCAGAGGAGCCCAAACATCTAGTAACTGTCTTCCCCTTACCAAGTGGTCAACGATGGTGCGCTGAACCTGAACCTCTATCTATAGTCTCGATACACAGAAATAACTCAACAGACGCAACCCTAAGGTCGTCCTAGTCTCTGGTCATGATGTCAGTATCAGGATACAGGAATCTGGCAAGATCACAGTGTATGAGTGTGTCCTGGGGTGTCGATGTACTCAGGTACGTGCATCGAGGTACTACAAAGCATCTAATAATTATTCTAAGACGTTACGACAGACGTCAGCACCCAGTTGTGATCCGGACACGAAGTATCGAACGTCAACTTAAATACGTGCACAATGTACATAAAGAACAATAAGTATCTGAAATCTGAAATACATGGTGGAAAGGTACACTTGCCTGCGTGCGGCTGCTGATGACGGAGTCCCGGTACCGCGTCCAAGCCCTCAGGTCCCGCAGTACCTAGAGATGAGATACAAACCGATAATCAATAATCTTTTCCATGACAGACAGGGATGCGACACGCAATCTACTCCAAAACTCAGTTTCAGCTACGACTAACAGGGACAAGACACTAGGGGGTTTGACCACAGTTGACTATCGGTATGATACATCAAATCATCTAGTCATTAGTACCACATCATCAAACCATCCTCAAAAATACAATTAATGATTATTAACCTTTCGTTTCATAACATTGTTACTAAATCACAAGAGTGCTACTTTAGTTTAACCCATCATTAATTTCCAGTCCCCACATTACCGATCAATGGTTTTTATACTACATACTAGTTCACAATCCAACACGTGCTCCTCAGTGTTCATCAATGTTCAAAATATCATCATCTCATTTCTCAATAAATTAATCTTCATTATTTGATTTAGCATTCCTTCCTCCACGTATTGTATTCATAACATCTCGTCAAAAATCAAATTCCAAACCTCCGTGCAAATCATTTAAGTTTATTTTAATTTATGTAGACATAAATCCTAACCTACATTAAACCCTATTCTCAAGTCCTTATAATCAACATTCACCTTAATCATCATTGGCCTTAGTCAACATTAACCTTAATCACATTATTAACACATGATTATTTATACTATACCACTGTTTGTGGTATTAAACGAAAGGAATGAAATTGTATTTCAATGACGGGGTTTATGCGAAACCCGCGCCCTTCTGTTTACAAACAAACTTGTACAATGTAATCCTATACGAGGATGTGGGAGTATAATTTATTTAATCTGGGTATAAATTGCTATAGGTGTCTGATCTGCGGTCGATCACTTTAGCCCTTGGACCACACGATGTTGAAGAAGTGCCGTGGAAGACAGGTAGCAGCTTCGAAGGTTGCAGAAGAGGTTGGACGCACGAGGCCAAGGTCGTCGATCCCTGCTCTTTGCCTGCTCTCCGGGCTCTCTCTCTCTCTCTCTCTCTCTCCCTCTCTCTCTCTCTCTCTCTCCTTGGACGGTAATTCTCTCCTGGATGATAATTCTTTTTCCGCCCTTTTTCCCCATTGATAGGGGTCTCTATTTATAGAGTTTTGGTGACAGTGACCACTCCGTCGGTATAAAAACCGAGGAGTGGAAAGTACAACACCCTTTTACACAACGGTTAAAGTAACCAATGCCTGCGTATGGATGATCTTTTGAATGAGCGTATAACGCGGGTCCAACTAAGGGAACACAACGCGTACTATTGCTACGAAGATCACGGCGTAAGAGCCACGCAGGTAGGTATCCCGTGTGTAGAAACGGTTGGCGTAGAAGCCAAATGACTGTCACCCTGGCACAGAGGCCAGATAGGCATAGAAGCCGAATAGGCGTAGAAGCCGGATAGGCGTAGAAGCCGGATAGGCGTTGAAGCCGGGTAGGCGTAGGAGCCGGAGAGGCGTTGAAGCCGGAGAGGCGTTGAAGCCGGAGAGGCGTTGAAAGCCGGATAGGCGTTGAAGCCGGAGAGGCGTTGAGAGCCGAAGAGGCGCTGAAGACGGAGAGGCATTTGAGAGCCGAAGAGACGTTGAGAGCCGAAGGGGCGCAGGTCTTGAATGGGCGTAGAAGCCGCTGCGTACCGTGCCCGAGTGCTGACGTGGACGTCTTAGCCGGAATCGCGGCTTTCGAAGATGTAATCAAATCTTCTACAGAGATTTTGCCATCATCCTGTGCATTAAATGCGAAGACGTGTTTCGAAGGTCTGCAGCCCTTCTGTGCATCCGTTTGCAGAGACGTGCCTTGACTGAACCTGTCACCGCTCTGTGCAATTAGACGTAGAGACGTGCCTCGAGCCCCGTACGATGTGCAGCTTTTGACGTGGCAGGCGGTTTGTCTACTGCAGAGCGTAAACCGGCTTATGCCTGCCTGTGTAAAACAATGCAGCGTATCCCTCTGTGCGCAAAAGAGCGGTTTATGCTGAGGGGACGTTAGTAAACGACGGTTCGGTGGTATCTTAACCCAATCCTCTGCATTAAATGCAGGGATCCGCCATCATACTGTGGTGTGCGTCCCGAGGGGTCTGTGCCTGTTTCCAGCCGTCGTCTGGGTCGCCGTGCAGCACTTTTTGTCAGGAGTCAGAGGCCAGGTTCACTGCGTGACTTTGACAGGTTCATTTCGGGGAAGACGAAGCGTTCCTCGTACGCTATTTTAACGCTGCTTTGAGAGCGGCTGAGTTTTTACGCCCTGGAGGCGATGGGGGGGGTCCCATCTACGCCGAAGCAGTTTTGGACGCGCTGCACCCTTGAGCTCTTACGCCTGATGGCACTGAAGGCCTTTGCTTGCGCTGCTCTGTATCAATACGCCGCGTAGCTTTTGCCAGCGTATTTTTCATGCTTCTACAAGACCCCCTTCAAAGCTTTTAAATTCCTTGGAATTTGAAACGCTTTGAATGAAGCATGAATGGCCCCTCGTGACTCGAAACATTTCTGAATGGAGTCGGTACGGCCTTTATGGCGGATTTATTGGGGACTGTTTTGGATAAGCGGAAGGTCACGGAGTACGAAATCCTCAGCATGTAGCGTCTGGGCGTAAAACACCGTTGAGCGCGAAGTCGTAGACTTGTGGTTCCTGAGCGTGAAGTCGTAGGTTTGTCGCCTCTCGAGCGTAAAAGCTACCGAGCACAAAGGCATCCGGGCGAGAAAAACCATAGACTTATAGCTGCTTGAACGTAAAGCCGTAGAATCGTTGCTGTTGAGTGTAGAAAGCTCCTTTAGCGTAGGACTTGTGGATCTGTAGCTCCTGAAAAGAGGATTTCTTCGAGCGTGAAGTTCTGCGGATCTGTTGCTTCTGAGCGTAAACTGAGCGCCACCGAGCGTGAGATCATCGATTTGGTATCTGTTGAGCGTAAAGCCGTAGGTTTGTCGCCTCTCGAGCGTAAAAGCTACCGAGCACAAAGGCATCCGGGCGAGAAAAACCATAGACTTGTAGCTTGCGAGCGTAAAATCGTAGATCTGTTGCTGTCGAGCGTAGAAAGCTCCTTTAGCGTAGAACTGCTGAACTGTCTTGCGCGAAGAATTTTTCGAATTCGCTGACTGTCCGTCTTTCGAGGGTAGTGGGTTGACATAGCACCCAATCATATCCGACTATTAATGCGAGACTTGGTTAGGGTCTCGAGGAGTCCGTCCGAGGATTCGAGGAGTCAATCCGGACTCTATATATATCCCAAGCTTTTGGAGAGAAAAACTTTTCATCCGTCTTCGAGAGTTCTTGACTGTTCAAGCTTTCTCCTTCATTCCTTCTCTGAGCACTTTGAGCTTTCAGAAATGGCGACGAAACAAACCTCCTCCGCTAAGGGAAAGAGCATAGGTTCTTCTTCTTCTCCTACTGTCCCAGCGAGGGAGTCTTCGGTCGGGCAAGGTGGACTTCCTTCCGACAGTATCCCGCCGACGGGCAGCGCACCCGGTCTGAGAGATAGAGCTTTTGACAAGAATAACGAAAATCCTTCGCACACGTTGAACGTGACCGCGCTAGGTCGTCTTCTGTTCTGATAGCCTCCTCGGAGGAAGATGATGCATGGAGGCATTTTCATCTTTTACGCCCACATTTCCCGTGTGCTAGCGTAAAGGCGCCATATTTTCGTAGTTTCGAGCGTAGAAGCTCTGGCTACCGAAAACTGGCGTATGTCGTAAAATAAGCATTTTACGTTTGTGGAGGGGACTCCCGGCGTATAATAACCGAATTCGTACAATCCTGGCGTAGAGCACAGTTTGTCGTTTCTTTGGTTTTGTATGTTTGTGCAAGATTTTTCGTAATGACATACTTTCTTTGCACCTTTGTAGTTAACCTGGGTGAGTCTCCGCTGACCGAGGTGATGGGTTCCTCCGCCGGGATGCTGCACTCGAACTACCTGGAGGACTTGTCCTACGTGGCATTTCCCCTCTCCGGATCCCAGTATCCTGAGGGAAGGGGATTTTTGTTGGCGGCTCAGGGCGAGCGGGCACTGCTGAGTATGATCAGTGGGGAGCCCCTGACGTATGTAGACGGAGAGCGGTACATAAAGCCGGCTTTCCTTTTCGGGGACATGATCGACAAGCGGTCCCAGACGAAGCCTAAGAGGGAACCTTGGGTCTTTGCTGTCGAGAGCTTGGTTCTGTACCTGCCGACGATGCCGAGGGATTATCCCATCTCGGCTTTCTTCCATGCCACTCATCCCAGAGAGATGTCGTGGATGTTGACTCCCGATCTTCATGGCAAGCCGGGGAAGATCTTTCATCAGAAATGAGCTGACCAGGGATCGTTTGTCAGTCGTCCTTCTGGTCCTGTGACGTTGTTCCGGGGATTGTACCCGGGTGGCGTCCCGAGCGAAGACAGCTCTGTGATCCAGCCAGTCCAACTGTCGACTTTCTGTAACAGCTTCATGGGACGAGGTGGGGTGTACCCCAAGGAGAATCCTCGGTGTAATGGGTGGGTCACCCCAGCAAACCTCCGATGGACCAGCCTAGTTAACTGGGCCTTGAAGCGCTTTCGGCAAGAGCTAGAGGGCATTGGGCTGTATGCCGCTGAGAGCGCGACGAGCGTCGGGTTGCCTCCCAACCCTAATTTGTTCTTGGCACTGATGGAGCGATACGTTTCGCTCACTGGGACCTTTGCCACTCCACTGGGGGAGTTGGGATTGGCCCTTCATGAGATGGCGGTTGTCTCGAGGCTGCCGATGGAGGATACCCCGTATGAAGAGTATGTTCCTACCAACCGGGAGTTGGGGGATTCGGACCCTCGGGTGGCGGATGTGTATCAGGAGCTGATGTGCCAATATCTCGCCTGCACCGCTTTTTACAACGAGCCCTCTGGTTTGGCCCACACTACCAAGTGGATGTCCTACCTCTTCTTCCACCGAGCTAGAGCTGCCAGGTTGGAGAAAGTTTCGGGGGGCAAGAATGAGCCCGTGAACTGTTTGGGCGTGCTTAGTGCCCAGGTCGTGGATGGCCTTATGGAGGAGGCCAAAGCTTCGGACCAGATCCTCGTTGAGAGGGTAGGGAAGTACCCCGAAGGTACTACGGCCCGTAGTTACCTGAGGCGCTGTCGCAGGTCTCTATCCAAGGAAGCCCAGCTGGCTGGTTTCCTCTCGTTATGGCTGCGTCGAGTAGTAGTGCCTGGTACTGCGTCCGCGGACCGCATTCACCAGAACATCTTGTGGCCGACAGTGCACCTGGTGTTCGGGGCAAGACTGGGCTTGCTTCCTGCCATGGTGTGCCGTATACAGGCGGGCTTGAGAGCTCTGACCGATGGGTTGCTTGCTGATGAAGCCCGACGTGAGAGTTTTCCCAGGGTGGAATTACCATACCTGTATCTGATGGGTTGGTTAATTCTGCACAATCCCCGGGTGATGTCTCCTGGCTCTGGTAGCAGCTCAGGGGGAAATTTCTTGTTGAACTACAAGGATTCTCCCTGGAACGTGGACACCGTTCTAGATTGTCGGCTGGCATTGAACCTCAGCCATGGCTGGAAGTTCCTCTGTACTCTTCCTCCCGTAGATCGCCATCAATTAGGGATGAGGCTTGAGGACTCGGGTAGAGAGAAGACCGATCTTTCTCCGGAGGCTTTTAATTGGCTGGTCTGCATTAGACCCTCCCATCTCCTGTACAGGAGTGAAGACCATTGCTTCTTCGAGCCTTATTTGCCTAGTCGGTTCGCCAGGCAATTTGGGTACGGCCAGCTGCACGTGGGCAATGCCGTCACCAGCTTCAGGTCCAGAGGCGGGCTCATTGATGGAGCCAGAGGATGGCGGTATTTCACCACGGGTTGCACAGGAGCAGCCTTCGTCGTGCCGGATGTCACCCCCTCTACGGAGCTGCGCATCCTTCATTCTTACGCCCAGTTTTACGTGGCAATCAACACCTTCTACCGCGATTTCGACATACGCGGAAGTCTTAGGGTGTCCTCTCCCATTGCCGGGGGGAGGAGTTGAAGTTCCCTCGGTTTCTCCCGATGAGGGTGAGGAGTTTGATACCCCGGATGAACCCCTGGAGTCGATGCCGGGGTGTGAAGTGCCTCCGCCTGCGGGGGCTTTGGTAGTTCCTCAAAAGCGAAGGGCGCCTGTTCCTAAGGAGGCTTCTGTTCGTAAGAGGAGGAAGGAGACAGTTGCTCGTCCTTTCCGCATTTTTGGTGTCGAAGCTACCGGGAGTGGGCCTACATCTCCCCATGTCGGGGATGAGTCTTTGGCTGGAGGTTCCTCGCCTTTTAGAGAGGGACCCTCTATGGTTTCGGTTGGCGGCGCCGGAGGATCTTCGCTAGGGGTCGCTGCTGTGGCTACTGCTCCGGGTAGTGGAACGAGATCGCCTAGGTGGCCATGGCAGATGGGAGGATCCTTCCCTGGACCCGCAACGGATAAAGCTCCTGCTGTGCCTAGCGAGATTCCAGTTGACGAACCTCGACCGCGTCTTGGTGGAGATTTGGAGGAATTCCAGGCGATGTCAGTTGGTCCACCTCCTTCCCCAGGTATGATAGTTCGCATTGCGTCCTTAGAGCGAGGTTTAGCTGCCTCGGCTGCAGATGCGCCATATATACCATTGGCCCCGGGTAAATGTCGTTTTCATGTCTCCTTTTAGAAAGGTTACCGTTGTACTGATGTCGACTTTCGGGTTCTTTCTTCTCAGGGGATGGAACCCACGGGGAGTGTAGCGTTGAGCCGCCTTCCGGCTCTGCTCCGGCCCCTGGTGGTGATACGGAGGCACCTGATCCTGAGGAGAAAATACCTTCGGGGGCTAGCTCGCCCGGAGTGGTTTCGTCGCCTCGAGAGGAGGATGAGCCTGTCACCGTGACCTTGCCTTCGGTCGCACCAACCGTCGAGGCGGCAGCTGTGGCTACCTCGTCTGTAATCGTCTTTGGTGGGGGACTCGCTGATATCGCGGTCTCTCCTGGCGTTCAGTCGGGTTTAGTTGCGCTGACTGAGAAACATACCAGCCTCTTTTACACCGGTTTGGGAGCGATGATATCAATGGTGTTGGCGAAGAGTCTGGATTTCTAGCGCCTGAAGAGAACTGCCCAGTTCTCGATCGGGGTTGTCAGGGAGTTTGGCGATTCCGGGGGAGCTGATGCCCTGGAGGCGATGGTTAATGGTTTAGAACAACCCATTAACGAGTATTTGCGGTTGGCTCAGGGCAGTCTTGAGGCTGAGGCCCAGACCAGATACGGTTTTATGACTGCGCATCTTGCCAAACGGATGGAAGACCTGAAGGAACTTCTTCGAACTCGCCAGCTGGAGGCGATTCAGAGGAAAGCCGCCGTGGATGAGATCCTCGCCCTCCAGACAACGTGCCAATCCGAGCACGAAGGGAATGTAGCGAGGATTCACAGGTTGAGGGAGAAACTCGCTCAGGCAGAAGAGTGGGCTTCCCAGTCGTTGGCAGGCTTGGATGTGGTGGCCGGTCGACTGAGCACAGCGCGGCGGGATCTGGATCGCGCGGAAGGTGCCTGTGCGGGCGTGCGTCAGACGATAGCCGAGCTGTCCCATTCGAGTGACAACGAGGCACTGCTGGAGCGGGCCCGTGCTGATGCTCTGGCCATTAGGGACGAGAGGATGGCCGTGCTAGCACGGCAGATCCGTGACATGACTGCTCCGCCGTAATGATGTACTCTTTTTTGCCCCTTTTTTTTGCTTTCCCAGATGTAATTTTGTTCTTTCTTGGGAATAAAAAGAGACTTTTTTATAACTTTGGACCCATCATTTCGGAATGTAAATGACAGGTTAGGGTGAGAGTGGTATCAGAGGTGGTATGGACGTGATAAACTCTCGGTAAACTTCAGCAGGGCACGTTTATTCAGAGGTCATATGGACATGATAGAACGTGCTTTGGCCAAGTTTTGTAGGTAAAGTATTATCAGACGTGATAGGTTTTACTAGAGTTTACAGCTCAGAGGTAATATGGACATAGCTGTTTTGTGGGCTTATTACTTTTTGCGCACCTAGGTGCAAGTAATAGATTTGAGGACAAGCCCTGCTAGAGGTAATATGGACGTAGCAGATTTTGTGGACCTAACACCACTGGCGTACTTAGATTTAGTACGGGTGTTAGTTGAAGTGACGATCGATATCAGAGGTGATAATCGATGGTCGAAATCTTGGAAAGCCTGTTCAGAGGTGATATGGACATGGCAGATTCTCCAAGGAAATACAATTCAGAGGTGATATGGACATGACTGATTTGTGGGCCTATTGCTTTTTGCGCACCTAGTTGCAAGAAATAGGTTTGAGGACAAGCCCTGCTAGAGGTAATATGGACGTAGCAGATTTTGTGGACCTAACACCACTGGCGTACTTAGATTTAGTACGGGTGTTAGTTGAAGTGACGATCGATATCAGAGGTGATAATCGATGGTCAGAATCTTGGAAAGCCTGTTCAGAGGTGATGTGGACATGGCAGATTCTCCAAGGAAATACAGTTCAGAGGTGATATGGACATGACTGATTTGTGGGCCTATTGCTTTTTGCGCACCTAGGTGCAAGAAATAGATTTGAGGACAAGCCCTGCTAGAGGTAATATGGATGTAGCAGATTTTGTGGACCTAACACCACTGGCGTACTTAGATTTAGTACGGGTGTTAGTTGAAGTGACGATCGATATCAGAGGTGATAATCGATGGTCAGAATCTTGGAAAGCCTGTTCAGAGGTGATATGGACATGGCAGATTCTCCAAGAAAATATAGTTCAGAGGTGATATGGACATGACTGATTTGTGGGCCTATTTCTTTTTGCGCACCTAGGTGCAAGAAATAGGTTTGAGGACAAGCCCTGCTAGAGGTAATATGGACGTAGCAGATTTTGTGGACCTAACACCACTGGCGTACTTAGATTTAGTACGGGTGTTAGTTGAAGTGACGATCGATATCAGAGGTGATAATCGATGGTCAGAATCTTGGAAAGCCTGTTCAGAGGTGATATGGACATGGCAGATTCTCCAAGGAAATATAGTTCAGAGGTGATGTGGACATGACTGATTTGTGACATACTAGTTTCTTCTTTGAAGTAGTTTCGTCGGATTACGAGAATCTTGCCGTATTCCTCCTGAGTGGAGGAGATTAGGCGTAGTACTTCTTCAGGAATTTGCCGTTGATAGGAGCCATTAATAGGTCTCCATTGGGCTGGGCTAGTCTGTAGGTTCCGTTCGAGAATGTTGTCTCGATCACATAAGGGCCTTCCCACTTGGGCTGGAACTTGCCTTTACTCCTGTGAGTAAGAATCATCGGCCTTCTTACGGCTAAGACTAGCTCGCCGACTTTGAACACCCTTTCCTTTACTTTACGATTAAAAGCTCTGAAAATGCGTGCTTGGTAGAGCGCGATGCGTTGTTGAGCTTGGAGGCGTTTCTCGTCTAATCCTTCTAGCTCCTGAAGCCTTAACAGGTCATTCTTTTCTTGAGTCAGCTCGTTAGCCACGGCTATCCTGAGTGACGGGATCTAGATTTCAATGGGGAGAACTGCCTCGCTCCCGTATACCAGTGAGAATGGGGTACAGCCTGTCGGCGTTCGTACCGTTGTACGGTATGCCCAGAGACATTCGCCCAGTTTTTTCGTTCCAATCTCTTTTGTTTGAAGAGACGAACTTCTTCAAGAGTTTGATAATGGTTTTGTTGAAAGCTTCTGCCAAACCATTAGCAGCTGGATAGTATGCCGTAGAGGCGATATTGTGTATTCGATTTTTATCACAAAATCGATGAAACGCTTGGCTGATAAACTGAGGCCCGTTGTCATGGATTATCCTTCGGGGGACCCCGAAGCGATAAATGACGTGATGCTTGATGAAGCTGATCACATTAGACGCCTTTACCTCAGCAACAGGGATTGCCTCTGCCCATTTGGAGAAGTAGTCCGTGATGGCCAGTATGAACTGATGACCTCGGGAAGAAGACGGGTGAATGGGACCAATGACGTCCATACCCCATGCTTCGAAAGGCCAGGATGCAACTGTAGGATGCAGATGCTCAGATGGTCGGTGTATGAAGTCTGCGTGAATCTGACAGGCTCTGTATTGTTTTGCATACCGTATCGCATCTGTGATCATAGTAGGCCAATAATAGCCCATTCTCCTGATGCGATCCTGTAGCTTAGGACCGGGTTGGTGTGCTCCGCATACGCCGTCGTGAGCTTCCCGGATAATCTGCTGTACTTCGTCGTTAGACAGACATCTCAACAGTAATCCATCGTAGGTCCGGCGATATAGGCATTGTGCAGATGCATCGTAATAGAAGCGTAATGATCGTCGCTTGATGGACACTGCTCCTTTGGGGTCCTCCGGCAAGATTCCGTATGCTACGAAATCTATGAAGGGACTTCTCCAGTCCTTTCCGGGGAGATCTGTGTCCACAGCATGGCTGCGTTCTATGTGAAGGTTGTTCTTCGCACAGAATAAGTCTCTGTTAAGAAGGATTACCGAATCCTGCCTTCTTATAGGAGTGGCTAAGTCTACGGCTAGACTGGCTAGGGCATCGGCTTCCAGATTTTGAGACCGGGGTACATGCTCCAGGAAGAATCCTTTGAAGGTCATGGCTATCTCGACCGTTGCTTGGTGGTAGGGGATGAGGTCTGGATTCCGGACTTCATATATCCCTCTGACTTGATTGACGATAAGCAGAGAGTCACCGAAAGCTTCCAGGGATTCGACCCCCAGCTCTTTGGCGGCTCGGAGCCCGATTAACAGAGCGTTGTATTCTGCCACATTGTTGGAGCAGGGCTCGCTAAGAGAATATGCTCGGTAGATGACGAGCTGATCAGGAGTGACCAGGACCACTCCTACTCCTGAGACGATGTTTCCCTTGGGACCAGTTCTGGAGGCCCCATCGAAGAAGAGTTGCCATGCGTCGATTTCCATTGCGGAGATCATAGCGCTCATCTGGTTTACCGTAGAGGTCAGATGATGTCTTGCGCGTGGAGCGAGATCTGTTCTTCCGTCTTGGCGCCGAGGCACCATCGGAAGTTATGTCTGTACCGCGCGGAGCGGGAGACAGATTTCTACGTGTAAAGCGCAGTGAAGGCTTCTGGGTTAGCGCTGAGGCTTCGCCCAAAGTTTTGTCTTTACCGCGCGTAGCGGAAGACTGTTTCCTACGCGTAAAGCGCAGTGGATTCTTCGGGGTTAGCGCTAAGGCTTCGCCCGAAGTTTTGTCTGTACCGCGCGTAGCGGGAGACTGAATTTTACGTACGGGCACGGAGGGAGCGTCGCTACAACCTCGTTAGCCGAAGAGATCGGAGAGATCGGAGAGTCCACAGGAATAGTAGAGGATGTCTTGGGCATCCACACATTGCGCAGCTTCCTGTTGTCCTGGACGGAGAGAGGGCGAGAGCTACCCCCGGCTCGAAGCATGTCTTCGTAGGCTGACTGGTCGAAATGAACGACCAGCGTCTTCTTCACGGTTCCCACGGATACCGTATCGTGTTGAGAAATTACTTCCTCGTCAGAAGAGAAAGATGTCCCCAGCAGAGTCGCCATCTTGTTTGTGGTATTAAACGAAAGGAATGAAATTGTATTTCAATGACGGGGTTTATGCGAAACCCGCGCCCTTCTGTTTACAAACAAACTTGTACAATGTAATCCTATACGAGGATGTGGGAGTACAATTTATTTAATCTGGGTATAAATTGCTATAGGTGTCTGATCTGCGGTCGATCACTTTAGCCCTTGGACCACACGATGTTGAAGAAGTGTCGTGGAAGACAGGTAGCAGCTTCGAAGGTTGCAGAAGAGGTTGGACGCACGAGGCCAAGGTCGTCGATCCCTGCTCTTTGCCTGCTCTCCGGGCTCTCTCTCTCTCTCTCTCTCTCTCTCTCTCTCTCTCTCTCCTTGGACGGTAATTCTCTCATGGATGATAATTCTTTTTTCGCCCTTTTTCCCCATTGATAGGGGTCTCTATTTATAGAGTTTTGGTGACAGTGACCACTCCGTCGGTATAAAAATCGAGGAGTGGGAAGTACAACACCCTTTTACACAACGGTTAAAGTAACCAATGCCTACGTATGGATGATCTTTTGAATGAGCGTATGACGCGGGTCCAACTAAGGGAACACAACACGTACTATTGCTACGAAGATCACGGCGTAAGAGCCACGCAGGTAGGTATCCCGTATGTAGAAACGGTTGGCGTAGAAGCCAAATGACTGTCACCCTGGCACAGAGGCCAGATAGGCATAGAAGTCGAATAGGCATAGAAGCCGGATAGGCATTGAAGCCGGGTAGGCGTAGGAGCCGGAGAGGCGTTGAAGCCGGAGAGGCGTTGAAGCCGGAGAGGCGTTGAGAGCCGAAGAGGCGTTGAAGCCGGAGAGGCGTTTGAGAGCCGAAGAGGCGTTGAGAGCCGAAGGGGCGCAGGTCTTGAATGGGCGTAGAAGCCGCTGCGTACCGTGCCCGAGTGCTGACGTGGACGTCTTAGCCGGAATTGCGGCTTTCGAAGATGTAATCAAATCTTCTACAGAGATTTTGCCATCATCCTGTGCATTAAATGCGAAGACGTGTTTCGAAGGTCTGCAGCCCTTCTGTGCATCCATTTGCAGAGACGTGCCTTGACTGAACCTGTCACCGCTCTGTGCAATTAGACGTAGAGACGTGCCTCGAGCCCCGTACGATGTGCAGCTTTTGACGTGGCAGGCGGTTTGTCTACTGTGGAGCGTAAACCGGCTTATGCCTGCCTGTGTAAAACAATGCAGCGTATCCCTCTGTGCGCAAAAGAGCGGTTTATGCTGAGGAGACGTTAGTAAACGACGGTTCGGTGGTATCTTAACCCAATCCTCTGCATTAAATACAAGGATCCGCCATCATACTGTGGTGTGCATCCCGAGGGGTCTGTGCCTGTTTCCAGCCGTCGTCTGGGTCGCCGTGCAGCACTTTTTGTCAGGAGTCAGAGGCCAGGTTCACTGCGTGACTTTGACAGGTTCATTTCGGGAAAGACGAAGCGTTTCTCGTACGCTATTTTAACGCTGCTTTGAGAGCGGTTGAGTTTTTACGCCCTGGAGGCGATGGGGGGGGTCCCGTCTACGCCGAAGCGGTTTTGGACGCGCTGCACCCTTGAGCTCTTACGCCTGATGGCACTGAAGGCCTTTGCTTGCGCTGCTCTGTATCAATACGCCGCGTAGCTTTTGCCAGCGTATTTTTCATGCTTCTACAACCACAACTACACAAAATTATTAAATACCAACCCTAGCTATGTACACAACCCATATATAACAATACCCTAACTAACACAACACAATATATAACAATATCAAAAAGGAGAGGGGTAGAGTGGTATACCTTGACGGTCGGAGCGAGGTGGTACTGGCCAGACTGGATGGGTGGTCGTGGGGTGGTGCCAAGTGGTGGTAGTGGTGAAGGTGTAATGGTGGTGGTGATGGTGAAAGTATAATGGTGGTGGTGATGATGGTGGTAGTGGTGGTGATGGTGGTGGTAGTGTGATAAAAGGGAGAAGACAGGGAAGTCGGCCGGACGGGGGTGCTGCACCGCCGGACGCTGCGGGGGAGAATGCGCACTGTACAGTGGGTCTGCGGAGGAGAAGTGCACTGCCGGACGGGTCAGGGAGATGGCTGCACCGCCGGAGCAATGGAAGAAGAAGAGTCGAGGGGGCTGCACAGCCGGAGCGGTTAGCGTGGGTGCACTACACAGACCGGACGGTGGACTGAGCGGGACGGCCGGAGTCGATGATCAGTCGGTCGGGGAGAATCGCACAGTTGCCGAAGGGATCTCACAGTTGGGCCGGAGAAGCTGCTCAGTGGGTCGAAAGGGGGCTGTTGTGCCGGCGAAGTGGCGGAGTCTAGGTCAGTACCGCCGGACGGGGACACTGTGCAAAGCCGGAGTCGGGGGTGCACTGGCCGGACCAAGTTGGTCGGCCGGCCGGATGATTCTTCGGGAAGGAGAAAGGAAGAAGAAGAAGAAATGAAGAAGGAGGAGTTTGTATGGAGAATAAAAATGGAGGAGGAAGGAGAGACAGGGGGGTTTCTAGGCTCCTTGGGATTAGGGCCTGCTTGGGAGTTGTGAGGGTGATGGTAATGGTTTTATAGGGAGGGGTGTATTGGATGGAGGGTGTAGATTAGCCCATTTCAAATGGAGGGCTAGGATTTCACATGAGTAAAATTATTTCTTCATGAGGAATGGAGTGGGAGAGATGTTGACTACGGTCAACAAATGGTAACCTCTCCATTTGGCCTTGGCCAATGAGGTGAGGACACCTAAAATTAATATATTGCAACTAAGCCCCTTAAATTCGAGAAATTACACGAACACATAAAATGATGCAAAAATTATGGAGAAAATTATGTTTGGTGATTTACATGGTGAGGGGGTGTTGGGTGTTTGGCATGGATTTAATTAATTTGGCATTGGGATTAATTGGGGATTAAAATAGGATTAGGCAAAATTGGTATCCTCGATTTAAATAGAATTAAAGTGTCCCGCGCTTTTAAATTAAATGGGGGCACTTGGGGTCAAAATTCGGAAATGACACAAAGGTCAAAAATGGTGGAGGTTTGGAGTCAGTCTTGGACCCTTTAGTTGGTCCGGCTCAACGGGTTAAGTTGGTATCTCAAAATTGAGAGTAACGACACAGGTGTCCGACACAGAATTAAATATGGATTTTAGGATACGGGAAATTGTGCAATTAATTTAGGGCACAACGGATTTGATTTTGTGTGACGGAAAAGTCCAGTGCCTAAATTGGCGAGTCAAGTCAGAAGTACAATAGTCCGATAGAATTTATGGGCTGATATTGGGCTCCGAATAATTAAACAATGCTAGGGCGCGCCAAGGGTTTAATTTAAATAAAATAATAGACGACTCAACTATAAACCTCATCATCTTCTGAAAAATCCAAAATTTCCCAAATCCAAACCTGACTATCTATAGAATTAATTGAGGGGATTTACATTCTTCCCAACTTAGAAAAATTTTGTCCCCGAAATTAAAAGTAAAGCACGATAATAGCTAAGAGTTTTAAAACAACTAGCAATCAATTGTCGTACGTAAATTCGTACCTTGCTCCTCAAATAAGTACGGGAAACGCTGCCGAATAGAATCCTCTCGCTCCTAAGTAGATTCGCCGGGTGAATGGTGCTTCCATGCAACTCTGACCAGTCGAATAGTCTGCCCTCTCAAAGTCTTCTCGCTGCGATCGAGGATCTCAACTGGCTGCTCTACGTAAGATAGGCTGGGCCCGACTGTAATCTCCGAATGATCAAGCACGTGGCTAGGGTCTGCGACATATCTCCTCAGCTGCGATACGTGAAATACGTCATGTACTCCCTCTAATGATGGAGGTAATGCAAGACGGTAAGCCACTTCGCCAACTTGTTCCAAGATGTCAAAAGGCCCGATGTACCTCGGACTCAGCTTGCCTCTGCCTCCGAATCTGATGGTACCCCGAGTAGGCGATATCCTCAAAAATACATGGTCACCCTCCTTGAACTCCAATGGCCTGCGGTGCGCATCTGTCCAATATTTCTGTCTGTCTTGTATTGTACGCAGGTGGCTCTGAATCTGCTTGACCTTCTCCACTGTCTGTGTCACCAACTCTGGACCAAGTATCTGACGCTCTCCTACATCACTCCAACAAACTGGCGACCTATATTTCCTGCCATACAGTGCCTCATAAGGTGCCATCTGTATGCTAGCCTGGTAGCTGTTATTGTAGGAGAATTCTACCAAGTGTAGGTGGTCCTCCCAAGATCCTCCAAAATCAATCATGCACGCTCTCAACATATCCTCTAATATCTGTATCGTGCGCTCTGACTGACCATCAGTCTATGGATGATATGCGGTGCTGAACTTGAGACGAGTTCCTAGGCTCTCCTGCATACTCCGCCAAAAATGTGACGTGCATCTGGAATCACGATCCGATACGATGATGACAGGCACTCCATGTAATCGTACTATCTACCTCATATACATGTCAGCTAAAATCTCCGTGGTTGCCCAACTCTGAAGGGCAAGAAATGTGTAGACTTGGTGAGTCTGTCTACGACCACCCAAACTGCATCCTTTCCGCTAGGGCTCCGCGGGAATCCTGTGACGAAGTCCATGGTAATGTGTTTCCACTTCCACTCGGGAATGGGAAGCGGCTGCAATAATCCTGCAGTCCTCTGATGTTCAGCCTTGACTTGCTGACAAACTAAACACTTCGCCACGAATCTTGTAATTTCTCTCTTTATCCCATGCCACCAGAAATGCTGTCTCAAGTCTCGGTACATCTTCGTACCCCCGGGATGAATGGAATAAATTGAGCTATATGCCTCGGTCATCAACTCTTGCCGTAGCTTGCTACTCGGAACATATAGGCGATCTCCATACCTCAACATTCCGTCTTCATGAATCCTGAGTCCCGCCTGCATGCCGGCCTCTGTCCTCTCTCGTAGACGTCAAAATCTCGTATCTGTAGGTAATGCTGCCTTGATCCTCTCAATCAAAGTAGACTGAACCTCAAGACTGGCCATCTGTCCATCCATGTCTGGCTTTACAATCTCTATCCCAAGCTCTTGGAGATCCTCTAGCAATTGCTGCTGAGTCGTCAAAAAGTATGCCATGGGCTTCCTGCTTAAGGCATCTGCTACGATATTCGCCTTGCCAGGGTGGTACTGTAACTCAATGTCATAATCTGTCATCAACTCTAGCCAGCGCCTCTGCCTCATGTTGAGCTCCTTCTGCGTATAGACGTACTTCAGGCTTTTATGATCTGTGTAAATCTCAACACGCTCACCATAAAGGTAATGTCTCTATAGCTTTAGTGCAAATATCACTGCAGCTAGCTCCAAGTCGTGCGTCTAATAGTTCTTCTCATGAACTCTCAGCTGTCTCGATGCGTAGGCTATCACCTTGCCATGTTGCATCAGTACACATCCCAATCCGCTCCCAAACACATCACTATACACTACAAATCCTCCTGATCCTGAAGGTAGTGTCAAAATCGGTGCTGATGTCATACGCTTCTTCAGCTCATCGAAAGCCGCCTGACACTCGTCGGTCCAGATAAACTCCTCGCCTTTACGCGTCAGTCGCGTCATAGGCGCGGCTATCCTCGAAAAGTTTTCCACGAACCTCCGATAATATCCGGCAAGTTCGAGGAAACTCCTAACTTCTGTAACTGATGTAGGGGTAGGCCAGGTCTCAACTGTAGCTATCTTCTCCGTGTCAACTAATAGTCCATCTCCGGTGATTATGTGCCCCAGAAATGGTACTCTATCCAGGCAAAACTCACATTTGCTGAGCTTGGCGTACAGCCTCTCATGTCTCAGCATCTCCAACACGATCCTGAGATGACTCTCATGCTCCTCCTGGCTCTTGGAATATACCAAGATGTCGTTTATAAATACCACCACGAACTTATCCAAGTACTGGTGGAAGACATTGTTCATCAAACACATAAATACCGCTGGCGCATTGGTTAAACCAAACGGCATGACCAAAAACTCATAGTGGCCATACTTCGTCCGAAAGGCCGTCTTCTGGATGTCCTCTCTCTGTACCTTGATCTGATGATAACCGAATCTGAGATCGATCTTCGAGAATACACGTGCACCACTAAGCTGATCAAATAAATCATCGATATACGGCAGTGGATACTTGTTCTTTATCGTTACAGCATTTAGCGCCATGTAATCGATACACAAGCATACCGTCCCGTCCTTCTTCGGTACAAACAGAATGGGTACTCCCCATGGAGATACACTAGCCCGTATGAAACCCTTATCTAAGAGATCATCTACTTGGACTTTCAGCTCAACCAACTCCTTCGGTGCTAGTCTGTAAACGGGGGAAGTAACTGGCTCGGCTCCTGGAGTCAACTCTATAGTGAACTCAATCTCTCTGTCAGGTGACAGTCCTGGGAGATCCTCTGGGAACACATCCTCAAACTCTGCTATAAAGTGAGGATACGTCGGTTCACCTTCTGCAATGTGTGTCGCTAGGGTAGGTTGGACACCATGCTCTCGGGCTCCCCGAAGAAACTCAAACTCTGGGTGATCTAGTGTAAAACCCCTATTTTAAAAAGATTGTATTTATTATTTTTTTATTAATTAATAATTTAATTATGGTAAATATGTGCTAAATAGGAGAAATAAATTTTTATTAATTTTTATTTTAGGTGTTCGGGCACTTAGATGACTTATGTGACCATCAGAAATTTTTCGAAATTTATTCCATGTAGGAGACCCCTTGAGCAGTTGCTAGCCTAACGATGTGCAATACCCTAATCTATAAATTTTCTTATGTGTGAATATATATATATATATATATATATATATATATATATATATATATATATATATATATATATATATATATATACACACACACAAATATATATATATGTATATATATATATTTAAAGAAAGAAAGGAAAAAGAAATTATTAAATAACTAACTAATAGTATAATAATAAATATAATCCACTACTATACTTAAAACTCCTTAGAATTGGTTTAAACCCCTTCAGCTTGTTCCCAGGGACTCTTCCATCCGCCCACTTGCTGAGACAAAGACCCGCCCCCCCCTAAAAACCATCCAGCAACTTTGCTTCCAGGCAACTCTTTAGCAATTAACAAGTTGACCCGACCCTTTACTTCCCCAGCGGCCAAATCCAACCCTTTCTCTCTCCCTCTTAATATATGATATATATATATATATATAGATAGATAGCTCTCTAAAACCCTAACCTAAATTCTCAGACTTCCTCTTCCCATCTATAGCCGTCACCGCAGCCAGAGAAGCCTCCCCAAGCCATCCAACCATCCCGTCGACGCCGACATCGCGAACTGCAGTCTCCCACTCGAAGCACCTTCGCTCCGGCGTATTTTTCCGTTGACTCGCTCATCCAAACGCTGTTCCGTTTTCATAGGTATGATCTTCCCTCAACCCTCTCCAATATTTGTTTTATAGCCTACCTCGAAAAATGTGTGCCCCTAGGTGAAAAATAGCGCCCAAGTCGGGCGAGCAGACAGAATTCTGCAATCGCAGAATTCCAGAATGACCACCCATATTGTCGAGTTCGTATCTCCCACCACAGAGATCCAAATTCGATGATTCTTTTTGATACCTGTAGATTACATGACCTATTTTATTTTCTGTATAAAAACCTTGTGCTATTAGTCGCTGTGGATAGAATTATATTCGTCACAAAACTGCGCGCACCCACTTTTTCCGGTTTTCCAAAAGTTAGAGATCGGAGCGCGTCCCGCCAAACGGGACCACTCCGCCATGTGCCAAGTGTACCGAAATAGTGCACGAAGCATAACGGGACACGTGAAAATTTGTGGGGACTGATTCGGACGCGTGTGCGCGCCGGAATCAGACCGTATCCGCGGACACATTTCGTGTCGCCACTTTTGTGGAACTCGCGAGTATTTTGTGCACGCTTGTCAGATTTTGACGAAACTTGCGTCACTGGACTCGTGGTAACGCGCTGGTCCTGTGACCCAATTTTCACGCATTTCTGAGATGGTTGACCAGATCGCCAATTGGCAGGTCCTACAGTTGACTTTTTGGACCAAATTTTGTTCGGCTCATCGGAATCCAAATTTGGACATATCGTTGAGTTCGTATTGACATCTAGAGTTGTTTGACCCATAGTTTATCCCATTTAGAGACTGTTACCCTCGGCACGCTTTTCGGTGCAAAGTAGGCCACACGTGGACCCCACTTTTGCCCAAAATTACCGTTTTGCCCCTGTGTCCAAATTGGACGAAAGGGGTGTGCTTTTTAGCTATTTTGCTTATTTTGGGAACGTTGGTGATGTTTATTTCAGCATCCGGAGACGTTCATTCTGAGGCCGTAGCTTCTGACTCTTGGTGTTGACATTGGGACACTACATTTTGCAGCTTCCTTGCCAGGCAAGATACCTTGCCAAATTGTTTACAGTGCTTTGCATGCTATTTATATTTATATTTATTTATTTCATTTCTGTATAGTTCTTGCATGTGTAGTTTTCTTTCAGTCATTACTATGTATTAGATATGTTGACACACACATGGCACTTAGTATCATAGAGGACAATTATTAGGCGTATGGGCTTTTAACCACTCTGGTAAACCGTAGTATATAGCTCGCACTACGGGCGTGTGTCGCGCTGGTCGCTACCCCAGAGGTATGTCGATTTTTGTAGAGTCGCGCTGGTCGCTACCCCAGAGGTATGTCGATTTCTGATGTTCTAGACGGGTGTGTGAGTTGTGAGGCTTAGATCGAGTAGACTACCCTTGCCCATACGTCGAAAAGTTGTCCTCATTTGCATTCATATAGATTGTCTTATACAGCGTACTTATTTATTTTCAAATTATATGCATGTTTACTGTATTCAAGTTGGCTCGTATTTTCTGTATCTTGTTACGTCCCTCTGAGGACCTGGTCCTCTGCCAGGTGCATCTGCTCTTGAGTATTTGCAGGAGTACGGGCCCGGACCTGACGTATTATTTTCTGTCGAGGAGGTCTTACCTTCTGAGCATCGTTGATTATCTGGCGATGGATTCTTTTAGCTGATACACTTCTGTCTTCACATTATTTTATATTGGAGATTTTATACTCCTCTCTCATTTTAGTTTTGGATATAGTCATTGGTAGTAGATTTGTCTCCACCCGACTATTATTTTAGATATTTCAGACTCCTTATTCTAGTTAGTATTTCTTTTCTATGACTTGTTGTGTGGATGAGATTAGCATATCTGTGACTTGTGACATTAGTTATACCACATGTGAGTTTATATTCGTATTACAGCGTACGTATGGGTTATGGTTTCCATATATTGGAGTTGCCATATCCATGCGGCTGGCATGCTTACGTGTTCCTAGTCCTACGTATTTGGGACTGGGGCGTGACATATTTTTGTGGTGGCCCATGCAGGTCGAGTTAGCCGTTTCGGTTACGTAACTGTACCGAGCGGGCCTGCACCTAGGATTAGAATTATAGATCTCATCCACACTTGATTATAACTTACCTTCCTTCCAACATGTCCTACTTAAGTTCTTGCATCCTGCTTGATTCATGTACTCTTCTTAATCCTTCGTCCATCTCTTGCAGAGAGATGAATTTGAATAACGGGCATGCCGCCACCGGGGACAACACGCCTCCAGAGGACGACGACCAATCACCCGGAGTGACCTCAACGACACCTCTTCTTCCCGGACCGGATGGAATGACTAACAATCAAATTCCACCAACTCCTTCCACGATACCTAATGGGACATTTCCAGCTCCACTAGCACCGCAGGATGGCCAGACACAGCTGTTCCAATTCTTCCAGATGATAATACAGGGACAAAGGCAACAGGCAGCCGAGCAGAGGCAGCAAACAGCAGAGCAAAGGCTAAAATTTCTGGCAGCACTTGAGAGAATGGCTGCACTAGCCCCTAAACCAACCCAGGCACTAGTTTCAGTACCACAAGCTCGGGTTGGTTCAGTCAAAGACTTTGTGCAGATGGGCCCTAAGCCATATAAGGGTAATGAGAGCCCAGAGGAGACCACAAACTGGATTGCCAATACCAAGAAGTTGTTAGAGGCATCACAATTACCTTCTGATCTATGGATGATAGGCGTGAGGACTCAGTTAGAAGGCAACGCGCATCACTGGTGGGAATCAATGGAGCGCCAGTTGGGTACGCGACAGACTTGGGAACAATTCTTGGAATGCTTTGAGAGAAAGTACTTCCCGGATACAGTAAGGGACGCATTGTACGATCAGTTCCTCCATCTAGAGCAAGGAGACAAGACGGTTGATGAGTATGACGCAGAGTTTAGCCGTCTCAGTAAGTATGGCACAGTCCTAATACCTAATGACTTGGAGAAGGCTAAGAGGTTTCACCGCGGGCTGACTCAGAAGCTCCAGCACTACACTAGCTCCCAGTCCCGGATCTCTTATGCCGAGCTATTGACAGAGGCCAGGATCCAGGAGGCCATCAGCAAGGAAAACGGAATTCAACAGAGAAGTCACCAAGGACCAGTAAGGATACAGCAAGGAGGACCCATTCGACACCCTTTGACACGCCAGCAATCAGATAGTGCTGCACCATATCCAACCAAGGGGCATCATACTTATAACTTTTGTGGTATACCAGGTCATATTTATAGAGATTGTCGTCGCCGATTGGGATTATGCATGGTATGTGGATCAAGTCACCATCAAGCTCGAGAATGTCCACAGCAGAACCCGGGGTCTATGGCATTAAAATCAGGAACACCGCATACACCCCCAAGTATAGAAGACCAAAGGGACCCACCACTGCTTCTACAGTCTGCACAAATGGAGGGGACTATACCCCAGTTGAACCACCAAGGACAAGGCCAAGCACTCATTATGACAAGTATGGGAGAGCAGACACAGGAAGCCGTAGATACAGGTACGACCTTTCAGTTATAACTGTCTTTGCATACTCATAACCCTATTGTGACACAAGCTCTTGGATGCACAAATAGCTGTAGAATTATATATATGGTAGTTTAGCAGTTATGAGGATGTAGGTATATTTTACCCAGGTGGCATACACGCGATGCCAATGGATGACGTGAGTAGCAGTAGTAGTATTTTTTCCCCTATCCTTTTCTCGCCCTCTTGGGTGACTCATCCTCTCCTTTTATATTCATTCCTTATCTCGTGCGTAACTCTTCCTATCATAGTCGTATCTTTCGTGCCATTATGAATTGTTGATTTACGTCAACCTCACCCCTATTTTGTTAGTTAGACATAAATGTGTTAGTAATGCTTGATAACTAAGGATGAGTTCTTAATATATATATGCACTATAGCAATATCTGTATTCTTTAGTAGTTTAACCCTTAAGTAGCACCATGTAGCCTAGTAGAAATTGTTAGATCATTTGAGCTAGATCATACCCCTAATAGTTAGTCAAGACCTTAAGTGTTCCCTAAAACTTAGACTATGCCTAGGAAAGAGTTGAAGGCACTTGTTACGAACTGATGACTATGACAAATCACTGGCAAGGTAGCGACAGTTGCCGTCAGACGATTATGGTAGAGTAGTCGAATTACTTGCAGCCATACTGGCCAGGTGGCGAGGCAGTATTAGACTATGATACTTGACGGTTATGGGAAAAGTCATAGTTATGAGATTCTAGACAGGTATCCCAAGATTCTCGACCCAATAAATATAATTGCCTTACAATCTAGACAATAGCTTCAAAGAAGGTGACCACTAGTAGAATTCTTGTAAGTTGGGTAGTGTAGACAAGTTAGAGGATGATAGAATAGTGTATGGACAATAGATGAGAAAGTGTTAGAATGACAGACCATGAGTTTAAGAGTCCTGCTAGACACCAATGTAGTGTAATAGTTATAGTTATCATTATGGATATGGTTTAGTGTCAATTTCGAGGACGAAATTTTTGTAAGTTGGGTAGAATGTAAAACCCCTATTTTAAAAAGATTATATTTATTATTTTTTTATTAATTAATAATTTAATTATGGTAAATATGTGCTAAATAGGAGAAATAAATTTTTATTAATTTTTATTTTAGGTGTTCGGGCACTTAGATGACTTATGTGACCATCAGGAATTTTTCGAAATTTATTCCATGTAGGAGACCCCTTGAGCAGTTGCTAGCCTAACGATGTGCAATACCCTAATCTATAAATTTTCTTATGTGTGAATATATATATATATATATATATATATATATATATATATATATATATATACACAAATATATATATGTATATATATATATTTAAAGAAAGAAAGGAAAAAGAAATTATTAAATAACTAACTAATAGTATAATAATAAATATAATCCACTACTATACTTAAAACTCCTTAGAATTGGTTTAAACCCCTTCAGCATGTTCCCAGGGACTCTTCCATCCGCCCACTTGCTGAGACAAAGACCCGCCCCCCCCTAAAAACCATCCAGCAACTTTGCTTCCAGGCAACTCTTTAGCAATTAACAAGTTGACCCGACCCTTTACTTCCTCAGCGGCCAAATCCAACCCTTTCTCTCTCCCTCTTAATATATGATATATATATATATATATAGATAGCTCTCTAAAACCCTAACCTAAATTCTCAGACTTCCTCTTCCCATCTATAGCCGTCACCGCAGCTAGAGAAGCCTCCCCAAGCCATCCAACCATCCCGTCGACGCCGACATCGCGAACTGCAGTCTCCCACTCGAAGCACCTTCGCTCCGGCGTATTTTTCCGTTGACTCGCTCATCCAAACGCTGTTCCATTTTTATAGGTATGATCTTCCTTCAACCCTCTCCAATATTTGTTTTATAGCCTACCTCGAAAAACGTGTGTCCCTAGGTGAAAAATAGCGCCCAAGTCGGGCGAGCAGACAGAATTCTGCAATCGCAAAATTTCAGAATGACCACCCATATTGTCGAGTTCGTATCTCCCACCACAGAGATCCAAATTCGATGATTCTTTTTGATACCTGTAGATTACATGACCTAGTTTATTTTCTGTATAAAAACCTTGTGCTATTAGTCGCTGTGGATAGAATTATATTCGTCACAAAACTGCGCGTACCCACTTTTTCCGGTTTTCTAAAAGTTGGAGATCGGAGCGCGTCCCGCCAAACGGAACCACCCCGCCGTGTGCCAAGTGTACCAAAATGGTGCACGCAGCATAACGGGACACGTGAAAATTTGTGGAGACTGATTCGGACGTGTGTGCGCGCCGGAATCAGACCGTATCCACGGACACATTTCGTGTCGCCACTTTTGTGGAACTCGCGAGTATTTTGTGCACGCTTGTCAGATTTTGACGAAACTTGCATCACTGGACTCGTGGTAATGCGCTGGTGCTGTGACCCAATTTTCACGCATTTCTGAGACGGTTGACCAGATCGTCAATTGGCGGGTCCTACAGTTGACTTTTTGGACCAAATTTTGTTCGGCTCATCGGAATCCAAATTTGGACATACCGTTGAGTTCGTATTGACATCTAGAGTTGTTTGACCCATAGTTTATCCCATTTAGAGACTGTTACCCTCGGCACGCTTTTCGGTGCAAAGTGGGCCACACGTGGACCCCACTTTTGCCCGAAATTACCGTTTTGCTCCTGTGTCCAAATTGGACGAAAGGGGTATGCTTTTTAGCTATTTTGCTTATTCTGGGAACGTTGGTGATGTTTATTTCAGCATCCGGAGACGTTCATTCTGAGACCGTAGCTTCTGACTCTTGGTGTTGATATTGGGACACTACATTTTGCAGCTTCCTTACCAGGCAAGATACCTTGCCAAATTATTTACAGTACTTTGCATGCTATTTATATTTATATTTATTTATTTTATTTCTGTATAGTTCTTGCATGTGTAGTTTTCTTTCAGTCATTACTATGTATTAGATATGTTGACACACACATGGCACTTAGTATCATAGAGGACAATTATTAGGCGTATGGGCTTTTAACCACTCTGGTAAACCGTAGTATATAGCTCGCACTACGGGCGTGTGTCGCGCTGGTCGCTACCCCAGAGGTATGTCGATTTCTGTAGAGTCGCGCTGGTCGCTACCCCAGAGGTATGTCGATTTCTGATGTTCTAGACGGGTGTGTGAGTTGTGAGGCTTAGATCGAGTAGACTACCCTTGCCCATACGTCAAAAAGTTGTCCTCATTTGCATTCATATAGATTGTCTTATACAGCGTACTTATTTATTTTCAAATTATATGCATGTTTACTATATTCAAGTTGGCTCGTATTTTCTGTATCTTGTTACGTCCCTCTGAGGACCTGGTCCTCTGCCAGGTGCATCTGCTCTTGAGTATTTGCAGGAGTACGGGCCCGGACCTGACACATTATTTTATGTCGAGGAGGTCTTACCTTCTGAGCATCGTTGATTATCTGGCGATGGATTCTTTTAGCTGATACACTTCTGTCTTCACATTATTTTATATTGGAGATTTTATACTCCTCTCTCATTTTAGTTTTGGATATAGTCATTGGTAGTGGATTTGTCTCCACCCGACTATTATTTTAGATATTTCAGACTCCTTATTCTAGTTAGTATTTCTTTTCTATGACTTGTTGTGTGGATGAGATTAGCATATCTGTGACTTGTGACATTAGTTATACCACATGTGAGTTTATATTCGTATTACAGCGTACGTATGGGTTATGGTTTCCATATATTGGAGTTGCCATATCCATGCGGCTGGCATGCTTACGTGTTCCTAGTCCTACGTATTTGGGACTGGGGCATGACATCTAGGGGTCTAAAGATGACATAACCATGATGGCAATCTAGCGTTGCGTGGTATTGGCTCAACCAATCCATGCCTAAGACAATGTCATAGTCCGGCATGGAGAAAACCAGAAATCGGGCACGCATCTCTCGCCCGCAGACAACTACTGAACATGATCTACAAGTGTCGCTAACAGGTACTATTCCACCTCCCGTAAGAATCCTCTTGACCTTCGGAAGGGGTGCGGTAGCTATTCTATGGGCAGCCACAAAACTAGCAGCTATAAAAGAGTGTCTGGCACCAGAATCAAATAGGACTAATGCTGGTAATGAAGCTACTAAGATAGTACCTGCGATCACTTCTCCGGCTGTCTCTTCCTCCTCTATAGTCATCGTATAGGCCTGACCATGTCTCTGTGCCGGTGCCCTCGACTGCTGCTGTCTAGCCTGCTGGAAGCGATCCTCCTGTGGGGCCAAGGGTGGCCTCCTCTGATTTCCTCCTGGTGTTGGGGGTCGCTGTGCTCCAGCTCCTGCGTAAGGCGGCCTCGGTCCAGGAGGCTGCTGATAAGGCCTCGGCACTGGCAGGGCTGGCCGATGAACCATCTGTGCTGGAGCCCTCTGGTCTGGGCAATCTCGGACTGCATGCTGGTCCGACCCACATCTCAAGCAAGCGCCCAGTCTCCATCGGCAGTCCCTCAATAGATGTCCCTTCTTGCCGCAATAATGGCATATGGGAATGACAGCTCCCTGTTGTGGTGCTGCCCTCTGCTGCTGCTGATGTAGTAGAGGACGCTTAATGGGTCCTCCCTGCGGGGCTCGGACTGCTAATGACGATGCATAGGAGCGCTTCAGGCTGGCCTCCATCTTGTTGATGCGGTCCTGGCGTCGTGCTGCAAGTAGTACCTCGGAATAAGAGGTGGGGGCTATGGACCCGATAAACCTCTGGGTCTCGAAACTCAGGCCTTCATAAAACTTCTCGGCCTTCGCCTCCTCAGTGGGGATCAGGTATGGTACAAACCTGCTCAGGCGGAGGAACTCAGCATTGTATTCCTCTACAGTCATACTCCCCTGCCTGAGGTTCTAAAATTTATCCCGAAGCTCTGCTCGGGCAGTAGAGGGCATGTACATCTCCTAGAAGAGCCTAGAGAACTCTTCCCATGTGGCACGATCTGGTCCCAAATGCTGCTCCTCGGAAAGCCACCAGTGATGCGCGTTGCTAGTGAGTTGCATCCTGACGGCCATCATCCATCGGTGTCGGGGGAGGTCGGTAGCCTCCAGCTGGTGCTGGATGCTGGTGAGCCAAGCGTGGACCTCTGTCGGCTCCTCTGTGCCCGCAAAAGGTTGCGGCATCAAACGACGAAAGTCTATGACAGACCCTCGCGTCGGCTGGTGTGCTGGTGGTGACGCCTGCCCCAAGGCCGTCACGATGCTCTCTCTCAGGGTCTCAGCCTGACGCTGCTGGGCCTGCTGCTGAGCCTGCTGTTGGACCTTCTGTGCATCCATTTGCAGAGACGTGCCTTGACTGAACCTGTCACCGCTCTGTGCAATTAGACGTAGAGACGTGCCTCGAGCCCCGTACGATGTGCAGCTTTTGACGTGGCAGGCGGTTTGTCTACTGCGGAGCGTAAACCGGCTTATGCCTGCCTGTGTAAAATAATGCAGCGTATCCCTCTGTGCGCAAAAGAGCGGTTTATGCTGAGGGGACGTTAGTAAACGACGGTTCGGTGGTATCTTAACCCAATCCTCTGCATTAAATACAGGGATCCGCCATCATACTGTGGTGTGCATCCCGAGGGGTCTGTGCCTGTTTCCAGCCGTCGTCTGGGTCGCCGTGCAGCACTTTTTGTCAGGAGTCAGAGGCCAGGTTCACTGCGTGACTTTGACAGGTTCATTTCGGGGAAGACGAAGCGTTCCTCGTACGCTATTTTAACGCTGCTTTGAGAGCGGCTGAGTTTTTACGCCCTGGAGGCGATGGAGGGGGGTCCCGTCTACGCCGAAGCAGTTTTGGACGCGCTGCACCCTTGAGCTCTTACGCCTGATGGCACTGAAGGCCTTTGCTTGCGCTGCTCTGTATCAATACGCCGCGTAACTTTTGCCAGCGTATTTTTCATGCTTCTACAACCACAACTACACAACATTATTAAACACCAACCCTAGCTATGTACACAACCCATATATAACAATACCCTAACTAACACAACACAATATATAACAATATCAAAAAGGAGAGGGGGAGAGTGGTATACCTTGACGGCCGGAGCGATGTGGTGCTGGCCGGACTGGATGGGTGGCCATGGGGTGGTGCCAAGTGGTGGTAGTGGTGAAGGTGTAATGGTGGTGGTGATGGTGAAAGTATAATGGTGGTGGTGATGATGGTGGTAGTGGTGGTGATGGTGGTGGTAGTGTGATAACAGGGAGGAGACGGGGAAGTCGGCCGGACGGGGGTGCTGCACCGCCGGATGCTGCGGAGGAGAATATGCACTGCACAGTGGGTCGGCGGGGGAGAAGTGCAATGCCGGGCGGGTCAGGGAGATGGCTGCACCGCCGGAGCAATGGGAGAAGAAGAGTTGAGGGGGTTGCACAGCCGGAGCGGTCGGCGGGGGTGCACTGCACAGACCAGACGGTGGACTGAGCGGGACGGCCGGAGTCGATGATCAGTCGGTCGGGAAGAATCGCACAGTTGCCGGAGGGATCTCACAATTGGGCCAGAGAAGCTGCTCAATGGGTCGAAAGGGGGCTGCTGTGCCGACGAAGTGGCAGAGTCTAGGTCAGTGCCGCCGGATGGGGACACTGTGCATAGCCGGAGTCGGGGTGCACTGGCCGGACCAAGTTGGTCGGCCGGCCGGATGATTCTTCGGGAAGGAGAAAGGAAGAAGAAGAAGAAGAAGAAGAAGAAATGAAGAAAGAGGAGTTTGTATGGAGAATAAAAATGGAGGAGGGAGGAGAGAGAGAGAGGGGGTTTTCTAGGCTCCTTGGGATTAGGGCCTGCTTAGGAGTTGTGAGGGTGATGGTGATGGTTTTATAGGGAGGGGTGTGTTGGATGGAGGGTGTAGATTAGCCCATTTCAAATGGAGGGCTAGGATTTCACATGAGTAAAATTATTTCTTCATGAGGAATGGAGTGGGAGAGATGTTGACTACGGTCAACAAATGGTAACCTCTCCATTTGGCCTTGGCCAATGAGGTGAGGACACCTAAAATCACTATATTGCAACTAAGCCCCTTAAATTCGGGAAATTGCACGAACACATAAAATGATGCAAAAATTATGGAGAAAATTATGTTTGGTGATTTGCATGGTGAGGGGGTGTTGGGTGTTTGGCATGGATTTAATTAATTTGGCATTGGGATTAATTGGGGATTAAAATAGGATTAGACAAAATTGGTATCCTCGATTTAAATAGAATTAAAGTGTCTCGTGCTTTTAAATTAAATGGGGGCACTTGGGGTCAAAATTCGAAAATAACACAAAGGTCAAAAATGGTGGGGGCTTGGAGTCAGTCTTGGATCCTTTAGTTGGTCCGACTCAACGGGTTAAGTTGGTATCTCAAAATTGAGAGTAACGACACATGTGTCCGACACGAAATTAAATATGGATTTTAGGATACGGGAAATTGTGCAATTAATTTAGGGCACAACGAATTTGATTTTGTGTGACAGAAAAGTCCAGTGCCTAAATCGGCGAGTCAAGTCAGAAGTACAATAGTCTGATGGAATTTATGGGCTGATATTGGGCTCCGAATAATTAAACAATGCTAGGACGCGCCAAGGATTTAATTTAAATAAAATAATAGATGACTCAACTCTAAACCTCATCATCTTCTGAAAAATCTAAAATTTCCCAAATCCAAACCTGACTATCTATAGAATTAATCGAGGGGGTTTACAAAATTGGGAAGGAACTAAGTGCCAAATTGGAAACTTGGAAGAATCCTATGTTGCTCAAACAAAGGCAAGTCATCATCCTTGCTTTCTTTCATTTTGTTCCATTTCTTTGGATTAAATTAGGGATTTCATTAAATGGGTATTTTAAGAATTTTAAAAAAATATATATGAGTATATGAATCTATATATATATCTATATGATGTGGATACGCATATCTTGATACCCTAGTTAGAACACAAAATGGATACACAATGATCATAGTTATCATTATTAATTAGCTCTACAACTAACTAGTTCATATATATATCATGTATATTCATATGTCTATATATCTAAACATAGATGAATATGGATATGTGTGTGTGTGTGTGTGTGTGTGTGTGTGTGTGTGTGTGTGTGTGTGTGTGTGTGTGTGTGTGTTCCTTTCTATGGCCGATGTATGTTAGGACATAAGAAAATTATCATTTCACGTATTTAATCGGATGACGTGGTATCAATAAAAATATGTGTTGACAAGATATATAGATATAAAAGGATACATGAAAGGTGGATACCTATTATATGAATAAAATATTACTTATCATTAAGATAATATAAATACTTTAGACTACATTCGGTCCAATTTTTAAATAAAAATTTTGACATCTTGTTAATTTATTTAGGTTAATTTAATTCTGTCCAAAATTTAAATTACATCTATTTTAGTGTATTTTATTGGGATTACCTAGTTTAAACATGTATTTTATATGTACCGTACGTTAGGGTAACTTTAGTTCTTAGTTCTAACAAAAAATTATTGTTTATTTCATAAAAAATTGCATATAATACATATAAATAATTTTTGTCTATACAAATCTTAGGCCTTGAATATCAGATTCTATTGTATACACATATATATAGTTAAACTCTTTCATCTAATTGTTAAAATTTATGAGTGTAATTATTTTTACTAAGAAATTGTGGATTGCTTGAAGCTTGTGCAGCATTGGAAGAAAACTATTTAGCAATAACCCAATAAGAAATTAGCTAGCCTGTTAAGGTATGAAAAAAAGGACTTTTCTATTGCAATTATTTTATAATCTACTGCGTGTGTTCCGGTGTTGAGAGTTGCTCCACCGAAGGGGTCGGCGAGCCCGGAAATGCTACGAAGGGTTGCTCCGGGTCGAATATATAAAATTGTTAAAATTCTGGAAGTCGAAATACAAAGGAGACTCTGCCAAAATTTTCAAAATTTTTGGGAGTTAACCAATATTTTGATATCCAGGAATATCGTCGATATCCCAAAACCTAAACTTTAGTTATATATTTTCTTAAGCGACAAACCACCAACGACTGTAAATTAATTTGGGAACGATTAGTAAAAATCTAGGATACGTAGGACACGGACACAAGTCACTCAACAAAATCTAATTTTCTGATAATCTGCTCTGCGTAATTAATGTTCCTGAATTTGTGTTGATAACTTGACACCTGCATTCTGCATTATAGATAAAATAAAAAGCGTGTATCTTGTGTTATCCTGTAAATGCATTTTTGCATAAATAATGATAAAAGTGATATACAGAGAATAAACCTGAATACATGACAATAGGATAAGGATTGTTTATAGATTTAGGCTAGAAAACATTGGGCGGGGGAGAACAACATAAATATCACCTACGAAATCCTATAACATATTTATTTTATATGTATAGCTGATCAGCAGTTAAGCTTTTTCGTAAGGCCTTATGAAGTGAGCGGGTGAGGCTTAGCTCACTTTCCTGTTTAGGCCCAAAAGGGGCTGGGCCGGATTATAATCCCTTGCCATCATGTTCAAGTCACCTGAATATAAGCACACCTACTTCGATTCAAAACTATCGAATGGGTGAATTCAAGATTTAGGCCCAAAAGGGGCTGGGCCGGATTATAACCCTGTGCCATCATGTTCAAGTCACCTGAATATAAGTGTACCTATCTCAATTCAAATCCATCGAATAGGTCAATTCAAGATTTAAGCCCATAAGGGCAGGGACAGATTCTAAGCACCGTGCCATCAAGTCACAGCCTGATCCCTGGTACGGGATTGTTGGCGGGAAATTAGTTAAAGTGGTTATTTAAAGGTTGTTCTCCAAATTGCATCATTATTTAGAAAAATTGTTTGTGTATTGTGGTAGTGATATAGGGATGTGTTTTTCTTGATTTATTAGACACTATAGGAATACTAGTTTAGGAATTGTTCAAGTCATGGACACTATGTTATGATTCACCTCATTATTTCCTATATAAATGTTATTCCTTATCTTACTATCATATTTTTTATTTACTTATCGTTCTTGACCGAGGACTTGCATGTTGTTCTGGCGACCTAGTATTGTTCACTAGGAGAAGACGAAGCATATGAAGAAATATTAGCTCTTTATAACGTGGACGAGATCGAGGAATAATCTTCGAGTGATTCCAGGAAGTACAGTACCAAGTAAATTTTGTAACTGAAACTATGTATATTAAGGAGAAGTTATTGTAAAAACTTATTTAGTTGTACCTTAAACAGAGTTATATGACTTCAGTTGTATTACCTAATTACCTTAACATGACTTATATTTTATTCTAAAGATTTACAGGCGACAATCGCCAATACAGGTACGGTAGTATTCGTATGGGGCGTAGCCTCTGGATGTAGTTACGTACCCGACTCACTGTATCTTGGAAAACGGGGCATGACACATCTTTTTAGTGGTGACCCATGCAGGTCATGCTTTTAGGAAACCTAGGTAGGTCCTGAAAATGAAGAACCTAGGATAAGGTACAAGTCCAGGAATCATAAAGAAACATATTACATGATATAGGTTAGGAATTTGTATAAGTAAAACCTGGATTCCTTTTTGTAAAACCCCTAATTTTAAAAACCGTATTAACTATTTTAATTAATTATTTAATTGATTTATAGTAATTATTAGCTAATTAGAAGAAATAGAATTTATTAAATTTTTATTTTTAGGTAATTGTGCAATAGAGGATTTACGGAGCAATTATAATTTTTCTTTAATTATTTTCATGTAGGAGACCTAGTGGACAGTTGATAGATTTATTATATGCACCAATATAAATTTCTAAAATTATATATATATATATATATATATAAAGTTTATTAAATGAAAAAGAATAATAGAAAAAGAAAAGAATAGAAAATGGAATTAGAAAAGAAAGAAAGAAAAAGAATTATAAACCTAAATGGATTACCAATACCCTACCCGCTAAGCTACCCTAAACCCGACCCGCTTTAAACAACAGCAGCAGCACCGCCTAATTCCCACCCGCGCGCTGGTTCCTTCCCCCCCTCCCCTCTCTCTCTCTCTCTCTCTCTCTCTCTCTCTCTATATATATATATATATATATATATATATATATATATATATATATATATATATATATAACTATCTAATAACCCTAACCCTAACCCTAACCTATCCATTCACCCCCACACTCAGCGCCGCGCCACCCTGGGAAGCCGTCGTCGGAGCACCGCGCAGCCACCGTCGGCCGGCCGCTCGCGTCAGCGATCGTGCGGGATCGCGCGAGAACGCCGCAGAATCTGACTGCAGCAAACCCAACTTCCAGCGTAGTTTTCCGCTCCATCGCTCGACCAAACTCAACCCCGTCTTCACCGGTATGATCCCGACCTATCCCTCTTCCAATCCCGTAGATTAGTTTCCATTATGCAGCGCGCAACCTAGGTAAAAAAAATCGACGCCAAGTCGAAGAAAAACGACCACTTTTAATTCCAGAAAAACTATTGTAACCATGAATATTTACGGACTCGTATCTCCCACCACAGAGATCCGAACTTAGAAATTCATTTTGCTTTGTGAAGAACACCTAACCTAGATTATTTTTTGTCAATTATATTATTTTATTTGATGTTGTATGCAGATTAAATTAGGATAAAAACTCATAAAAATATGTTTTTCCAAGTTCCAAAATTTGCGATACGGAGCGCGCCCCACCAAACGGGACCACCCTATCGCGTACCAATTATACCGAAAAGTGCACACGATATACCCAGACGTGTGGACTTTCACGGAAACTGATTCAGACGCGTGTGTGCGTCGGAATCAGCTCGTATCCGCAAAAAGTTTTTGTATCGCAACTTTTGTAAAATACTGCACCATTTAGTGTACGCTCGTCAGAACGCGACGAAACTTGCGCCATTGAATTCGGGGTATCACGATGGTCCTGTGACCCAAGTTTTACGCAATTCTGAGACAGTTGACCAAGTCGCCTATTTGTGGGCCCTACGGTTGACTTTTTGGGCAAATTTGTGTTCGGCTCACCGGAATCCAAAATTGGACGTACCGTTGAGTTCGTATTGACATTTAGAATTGGTTTAACCTATAATTTGTCCCTTTTAGAGACCTTTATCCCTGACATGCTTTTCGCTGCAAAGTGGGCCACATGTGGACCCCCCTTTGACCCAAAATTATCGTTTTGCTCATGTGTCCAAATTGGACGAGAGGGTAGTGTTTTCTAGCTATCTCGCTTATTCTGGGAATATTGGTGATGTTTATTTCAGCATCCGAAGATGTTCATTCTGGGACCGTAGTTTCTGATCCTGTGTGCTTGACTCCTGGACGTTATACTCTGTAGCTTTCTTGCCAGGCAAGATACCTTGCCAAATTATTTACAGTACTTTGCATGCTTATTATATTTCTGTATATTCATTGTATTTCTGTATATTCATTGCATGTGTAGTTTCTTTCAGTCATTACTATATATTAGATATGTTGACACACACATGACACTTAGTATCATGAGAGGACAATCAGTAGGCGTATGGGCTTTAACCACTCTGGTGAACCGTAGTAACTAGCATGCACTTTGGTAGTCGTGTCCAATGGTCGCTACCCCCGCGGTATATCGATTAATGGTGTCACGAGGGTCGCTATCTCCGCGGTATATCGGCTGATGATGTTCCTGACGTGTGTGTGAGTTGTGATATTAGATAGATTAGCCTACCCATGCCCATACATCGAAAAGTTGTCCTCATTTACATTCATATAGATTGTCTTGTACAGTGTACTTATATATTTTCAATATTATGCATGTTTACTGTATTCAAATTGGCTTGCTTCTATGTATCTTGTTACGTCCCTCTGAGGACGTGGTCCCTTTCCAGGTGTAGATGTTCATGACTATTCGTAGGAGCACGGATCAGGACCTACTACTTATCTTTTTCGAGGAGGTCTTACCTTCTGAGCATCTTTGATTATTTCTAGCGATGGATCGCTTCGCTGATACCTTTATATCATCATCTTACTTATATTGGAGATTTACCCTTCTCTCTCATTTTAGTATTGATATAGTCATTGGTAGTGGATTTGTCTCCACCTGACTATTATTTTGGATTATTCAGACTCATTATTCTAGTTTAGTTATTTCCTTTTTATGACTTGTTGTGTGGATGAGATTTAGTATATCTGTTACTTGTGATACTATATATACCACATATAAGTTTATATTCATATTACAGCTTATGTATGTATTATGGTATCCATATATTGGAGTTGCCATATACATACGGCTGGCATGTTTATGTGTACCTAGTCCTACGTATTTTGGGACTGGGGCGTGACATGTTTTTGTGGTGGCCCATGCAGGTCGAGAGCATATTGTCTCGGTTACGTTACTGTACCGAGCAAGCCTGCTTATAGAATTAGAATATAGGATCTCATCCACTTAATTATCACCTCCCTTGATTTTGTTTCGCATTCTCATTTGATTGCTTGCATTGCATCTTGCTTGATCCCTTCTCAACGTCAATCTCCTCTCGTGCTTGATAGGGGTTAGAAAGATGACTTGTACTAGGTATATATACTCCAGAATTCAATAACACTATTAGTTAATTTTTTGTAAGTTTGATAGTATGTCTCATAACCTAGTATCACATAGTCCTTCTGACCAATTAATGAAATATAAATGAATGACACCAACTATAGGCTTGCATAAGAAGATAGTGTTTATCTAGACTATAGAACTTTAGTGTTTATCTAGACTGTAGAACTTAGAGGCCCATACACCCATTTGGTTGACTTTAGACTTAGACAAAAAATTAGTATGGCAACTGTAGAGGCAAACACCGATCTTCTTAGTAAACTTAAATTATTTTATACCTTCCTCCATCATAATCAAGCGTACTTATATTTCTTTGTACTACCTCGACTTATGCTGCTATTATAGCCTAGTTTTATAAGCTTATTCTTTTATTGAGCTTGTTCATGACACATGTATTATTGGGGGCCCACACTAATATATTGTCTAAATCAGAATCGGTGCATTATGGTCTGATCAACCTTAGTGTGCTTGGTTCGATCTTTGTATCACTACTTATGTGGATTGAGATATAGTTGACTCAACTTGTCAGACGAATATACTTGCCCTCTAGACTGGTCAGAGCATATCATGTCAGGTACATAACTGTTCTGATATGAACATGCATATAGGAATTTATCAAAATAAGATTTTAATCCACAACTGCCTTGGCAACTCCCTTTTGAATTCTCTAATCCCTATGAATCCCGTACTTGTATTCTATCATCTCCTCCTTGAAATTATTTATTGTTGTTTTCCGTCTTCCTCTATTTCGAAAAGACGAATGTTCGTACTTAGTATAAGTTTGATACACGAATAGTACTAGATATACCCCATAGGCCAATCACTCATGATGACAAATAAGAGAGCGCAGGCACATGAAGTCGTAGATATAGGTACGACCCTTAGTTATATGTGTCATTTCATACTCATGACCCATTGTGACACGAGATCTTAGTTGCATAGTAGCCGTAGAATTATATATAGTGGTTTAGCAGTTATGAGGATATATTGGTATTCTACCCAGATGGCATACATGCGATACTAATGGATGACACGCGTAGCAGTAGTAGTATTCTTTTTCTATCACCATCTCGCCCCCTTGGGTGGCTCATCTTCTCTTCCAGCTCCATCCCTTATATCGTGCTTAACTCTTCCTATCATAGTCGTATCTCTTCGTGCCATTATGAATTGTTTGATTATTATCAACCTCACCCTTATTTTGTTAGTTGAAACATAAATGTGTTAGTAATGATTGATAACTAAAGGATGATTTCTTAATAATAACCCTTATGTATATGCACTATAGCAGTATCTGTATTCTTTATTAATTTAACCCTTAAGTAGCATCATTTAGCCTAATAGAAATTTGTTAGATTGTTTGAAATAGTTCATACTCCTAATAGTTTTAGTCAAGACCTAAAGTGTTGCCCTAAAACTTAGACTATGTCTAGGAAAGAATTGAAGGCACTTGTTACGAACTGACAACTATGACAAATCGCTGGCAAAGTAGCGATAGCTGCAGCTATACCGTTGTAGTAGAGTAGTCGAAGTATTTGCAGACATATTGGTCAGGTGGCATGGCAGTATTAGACTACGATACTTGACGGTTACAAAAAAAAATCATGGTTGTGAGATTCAAGACAAGTACCCCAAGATTCTTGACCCAATAAATATATTCGTCTTACAACCTAGACAATAGCCTCAAGAGACTGTGACTACAAGTAGAACTCTTGTAAGTTGGGTAGTGTAGATGAGTTAGAAATAGAATAATATATGGACAATAAATGAGGAAGTGTTAGAATGGCAGACCATGACTTTAGGAAGCACTGCTAGATAGCAATATAGTGTAATAGCTATAGTGATTATTATGAATATGGGTTAGTGTAAATTTTGAGGATAAAATTTTTGTAAGTTGGGTAGAATATAAAACTCCTAATTTTAAAAATCGTATTAACTATTTTAATTAATTATTTAATTGATTTATAGTAATTATTAGCTAATTAGAAGAAATAGAATTTATTAAATTTTTATTTTTAGGTAATTGTGCAATAGAGGATTTACGGAGCAATTATAATTTTTTCTTAATTATTTTCATGTGGGAGACCTAGTGGACAGTTGATAGATTTATTGTTTACACCAATATAAATTTCTAGAATTTTATATATATATATATATATATATATATATATATATATATATATATATATATATATATATAAAGTTTATTAAATGAAAAATAAATAGAAAAGAATAATAGAAAAAGAAAAGAATAGAAAATGGAATTAGAAAAGAAAGAAAGAAAAAGAAAAAGAAAAAGAATTAGAAACCTAAATGGATTACCAATACCCTACCCGCTAAGCTACCCTAAACCCGACCCGCTTTAAACAACAGCAGTAGCACCGCCTAATTCCCACCCGCGCGCTGGTTTCTTCCCCCCCTCTCTCACAATCTCTCTCTCTATATATATAACTATCCAATAACCCTAACCCTAACCTATCCATTCACCCCCACGCTCAAAGCCGCGCCACCCTGGAAAGCCGCCACCGGAGCACCGCGCAGCCACCGCCGGCCGGCCGCTCGCGTTCGCGATCGCGCGGGATCGCGCAAGAACGCCGCAGAATCTGACTGCAGCAAACCCAACTTCCAGCGTAGTTTTCTGCTCCATCGCTCGACCAAACTCGACCCCGTCTTCACCGGTATGATTCTGACCTATCCCTCTTCCAATCCCGTAGATTAGTTTTCATCATGCAACGCGCAACCTAGGTAAAAAAATCGATGCCAAATCGAAGAAAAACGACCACTTTTAATTCCAGAAAAACTGTTATAACCATCAATGTTTACGGACTCGTATCTCCCACCACAGAGATTCAAACTTAGAAATTTCTTTTATTTTGTGAAGACCACCTAACCTAGATTATTTTTTGTCAGTTATATTATTTTATTTGATGTTGTATGCAGAATTAAATTAGGATGAAACCCATAAAAATCTGTTTTCTAACTTTCAAAATTTGTGATACGGAGCGCGTCCCGCCAAACGGGACTACCCCGTCGCGTACCAATTGTACCGAAAGGTGCGCACGATATACCCAAACGTGTGGACTTTCGCAAAAACTGATTCGGACGCGTGTGCACATCAAAATTAGCCCGTATCCGCGAAAAGTTTCTGTATCGCGACTTTTGTAAAATATCACACCATTTAGTGTACGCTCGTCAGAATGCGATAAAACTTACGTCATTGGATTTATGGTATCACGCTGGTCCTGTGACCCAAGTTTCATGCGATTCTGAGACAGTTGACCAAGTAGGCCTAATTTTGGACGAGGTTTTATGCGATTCTGATATAGTATTTTCAGATTCTTGGAGTTTTTCATGGCCGAACTTGTTGTTCTGGGATGATGGAGTACCAAGCAGCCCAGCAACATTCGCCCCCTCCAGTATGCCTCCATCTTGTTGGACGTATGTCTGCTTTGTGCATGCTTTCAAAAGTTGGACGCATATTATTCGGGAAGGCAAATGCTTTTGCCTGATGGTTCCCTCCAGAAGAAGATCGAAGACCAGACGACAAAAAACAGAATTCGTGTAATATTCCCTGAGAAGATTGTTACCTTATTAGGATAGATTGATAGGTTCTTTTAGATGCTAGGACTAGTGTGGAAGGATAACAAGAGAATTGGACCCAGTAGTACCCTACCCGTGCTTGAGATAGCAGTGATCTTGGAAGTACTGGGAGCAGGAAAGATTGTTGATCATGACCTAGAATAATTTATGGAAGTGCATAGCCCGATGCTAGGAATTAGTTGTTGTAAAAGATAGCGATACCAAGAATGATATTATGGACTAGAGGAGATAAAATTTTAGGCTCTCACTTGGAAGATAATGATCTGATTCCAGGAGTTCTAGTATGTGCTTGAGTGATACCATTATTGTACTATGTGATTTGGAGAGATAAATAACGAAAAGAAGAAATCTGAGGAATAAATTTTTTGGAAAAACCTTGAGGAGAAGAGAAATTATACATTAGGCAAGAAAGAATTTTTCTTTTGGAGGATTAGTGTGGTAAACATAACAGGAGAATTTATTTTGAGGTTAAGTCTGGACAATGACACCGTCCTAGCATGAGTTGATTGAGCCAATACCACGCGACACTAGATTGTCGACGTAGTTGCATTATATTTTTAGACCACCAGGTTACCCTGAGTTGAGTTTCTTCAGGGAGCCCGGGAGTATGGTACCCATCTACCTTAGAGGCACACATTTCAGGAGTGAACCAGTGTACCCCCGCATTATATCAGAGTTTGAGGATGTGATTCTAGAGAACCTTCCGGGCCGGCCACCTGACAAAGAGATAGAGTTTGCTATAGAGTTGACTCCAAGAGCCGAGTCAGTTATTTTTTCGTCTTCAGACTAGCACCGATAGAGTTGGCTGAGTTGAAGGTCCATAGTAGAGGATCTCTTAGACAAGGGTTTCAGTCGGGCTAGTACTTCTCCATGGGGAGTACCCATCTTATTGTACCAAAGAAGGACGGGACGGTACGTTGCATAACGATTACAGGGCGTTAAGGGCTGTAACGATAAAGAACAAGTACCCTATGCCGCGCATCGATGATTTATTTGATTAGCATAGCGGCGCATATGTATTCTCGAAGATCGATCTCAGATCAGGCTATCATCAGATCAAGGTACGGAGAGAGAACATTTTGAAGATGGCTTTTCGGATGAAGTATGGATGCTATGAGTTTCTAGTCATGCCGTTTGGTTTAACCAACATGCCAACAGTACTTATGAGCTCGATGAACAGTGTTTTCCACCAGTACTTAGATAAGTTAGTAGTGGTATTTATCGACGACATCTTGGTATATTCCAAGAGCCAGGAGGAGCACGAGAGACATCTCAAGATCGTGTTGGAGACGCTGAGAAATGAGAGGTTGTATGCCAAGCTCAGCAAATATGAGTTATGTTCAGATAGAATAGATAGTCTACGCATCAGGATAGTTGAGAGTTCATGAGAAGAACTATCCGATGCATGATCTAGAGCTAGCTGTAGTGATATTTGTACTAAAGCTATGGAGACACTACCGTTATGGTGAGCGTGTTAAGAATTACACAGATCATAAAAGCCTGAAGTATGTCTACACGTAGAAGGAGCTCAACATGAGACGGAGGCGCTGGCTAGAATTTATGACAGATTATAATATCGAGTTACAGTACCACCCTGGCGAGGCGAATGTAGTAGTAGATGCCTTAAGCAAAGCCCATGGCATATTTTTACGACTTATCACCAGTTGTTAGAGGATTTCTCAGAAACTTAGAATTGAGATTGTATTGCCAGGCATGGATGGACAGATGGCCAGTCCCGAGGATTCAGTCCACATTTATTGAGAGGATCAAGGCAGCCTTGCCTACAGATACGAGATTTAGACGATTGCGAGAAAGGACAGAGGCCGACATGCAGACGGGACTCGGGATTCATGAAGACGAAACATTGAGGTGTGGAGATCGCCTATACGTTCCGAGTGGCTAGCTATGCTAAGAGTTGAGGACCGAGGCTCATAGCTCGATTTATTCTATTTATCCCAGAGGTACGAAGATGTACCGAGATTTGAGGCAACATCTCTGGTGGCATGAGATGAAGAAAGAGATTGCAAGATTCGTGGCGAGATATTTGGTTTGTCAGCAAGTCAAGGCTGAGTATCAGAGGACTGCAGGACTATTGCAGTCGCTTCCCATTCCCGAGTGGAAGTGGGAACAAATCACCATGGACTTCATCGCAGGAATCCCGCGAAGCCCTAGCGGGAAGGATGCAGTTTGGGTTATCGTAGACAGACTCACCAAGTCTGCACATTTCTTGCCCCTTAGAGTTGGGCAGCCTACGGAGATATTAGCTGACATGTATATGAGACAGGTAGTACGACTACATGGAGTGCCTGTCAGCATCGTATCGGATCATGATTCCAGATTCACGTCACATTTTTGGGCGGAGTATGCAGGAGAGTCTAGAAACTCGTCTCAAGTTCAGCACTGTATATCATCCACAGACTGATGGCCAGTCAAAGCGCACGATACAGATATTAGAGGATATGTTGAGAGCGTGCATGATCGATTTTGGAGGACTTTGGGAGGACCATCTGTACTTGGTGGAATTTTCCTACAATAACGACTACCAGGCTAGCATACAGATGGCACCTTATGAGGCATTGTACGGTAGAAAGTATAGGTCACCAGTATGTTGGAGTGACGTGGGAGAGCGTCAGATACTTGGTCCAGAGTTGGTGACACAAACAATAGAGAAAGTCAAGCAGATTCAAAGCCACCTGCGTGCAGCACATGACACACAGAAACATTGGGCAGAAGCGCACCACAGACCTTTGGAGTTCAAGAAAGGTGACCATGTATTTTTGAAGATATCGCCTACTCGTAGTACCATCAGATTCGGAGGCAGAGGCAAGTTGAGTCCGAGGTACATCGGACCTTTTGACATCTTGGAACGAGTTGGCGAAGTGGCTTATAGTCTTGCATTGCCTCCATCATTAGAAGGAGTGCATGACGTATTTCACGTATCGCAGTTGAGGAGATACGTGGCGGACCCTAGCCACGTGCTTGATCATTCGGAGATTTCAGTCGGGCCCAGTTTATCTTACGTAGAGCAGCCAGTTGAGATCCTCGATCACAGTGAGAAGACTTTGAGAGGACAGACTATTCGACTGGTCAGAGTTGCATGGAAGCATCATTCGCCAGGCGAGTCTACCTGGGAGCGCAAGGATTCCATTCGACAGCGTTTTCCGTATTTATTTGAGGACCAAGGTACGACTTTACATACCGCAATTAATTACTAGTGCTTTTAAAATTCTCTTAGCTATTATTGTGCTTTACTTTTAATTTCGGGTACGAAATTTTTCTAAGTTAGGAAGGATGTAAACCCCCTCAAATAATTCTATAGATAGTCAGGTATGGTTTGGAAAATTTTGGTTTAGCAGCAAATATTTGAGGTTTAGAGTAGAGTTGCATATGTCTGTTATTTATTAATTTAACCCTTGGCGCGCCCTACCATTGTTGATTTATTCAGAGCCCAATATCAGCCCATAATTCCATCGGACTATTGTACTTCTGACTTGACTCGCCAATTTAGGCACTGGACTTTTCCGTCACACAAAAATCAAATCCGTTATGCCTTAAATTAATTGCACAATTTTCCAATTCCTAAGTCCCATAATTTAATTTTGTGTCAGACACCTGTGTCGTTACCTTCAATTTTGAGACACCAACTTAACCCGTTGAGCCGGACCAACTAAAGGGTCCAAGACTGACACCAAGCCTACACCATTTTTGACATTTGTGTCACTCCCAAATTTAGACCCCAAATGCCCCCATTTAATTTAAAAACACGGGACATATTTATTCTAATTAAATCGGGGATACCAACTTTGACTAATCCCATTTTAATCTCCATTTAATTCCAATGCCCATTTAATTAAACCCATGCCAAATACACAACACCCCCTCACCATGCAAAACTCCAAACACCTTTTTCTCCATAATTTTTTGCATCATTTCATTTGTTTGTGCAATTACCCAAATTTAAGGGGCTTAGTTGCAATTATTGAATTAGGTGTCCTCACCTCATTGGCCAAGGCCAAATGGAGAGGCTACCCTTCTTTGACCGTAGTCAACACTCTCCCCCTTCCTTTGCATGAAGAAACCTAAGCCTTCATGTAGAATCCCCACCCTCCATTTGAATTGGGAGCATCACAACCCTCCATCCTCCACACCAACCCCTATAAAGTATCCTTTCCCCCTCTCCCCAATGCAGGCCCTAATCCCTAGGCATTGGAAACCACTCCCTCCTCCCTCCTCCACCTAGAAAACCGAGCCCATACATATTTCTTCCTTCTTCTTCTTCTTCTTCTTCTTCTTCTTCTTCAACCCAATTTCTAAACCCAGCCTCCCTCCGACCGACTGACCCCGACTCCGGCCTACTACGGTCACCGCCGCATCCCACTGCCCTCCGACGATAGTGCAGCGTCGTACCCCGACTCCGGCCTACTGCGGTCACCGTCGCATCCCGCTGCTCTTCGACGATAGTGCAGCCGCAGCCCCGCTGCTCTTCGACGTCGACCCATCCCCCCGACTTCACTGCTCTCCATTCTCCACGACTCCGTCGCTCGAGCCATTGCTCCGGCGAGTCCAGTCCGGCCAGCCCCCTCGACCTCAGTCCAACCCGCACCTATCCACCACCCTGTCCGACCGCTGCAACCCTCTACACTTCGACCAACCACCACCATTGCATCACCATCACCGCCACTACCTGAGCAACTCCGGCGAGTCCAGTCCGGCCAAGCCCCCTCGATCTCAGACCAACCACCACCACCACCATTGCAACCTCGTCGTCGAGGTATACAACTCCCTCCCCCTCTCTTTGTATTAATTTATTATGTGTTTTTAGTTAGGGTTTTATGTAGTTAAATATGGTTTTGTGTGCATTAGTTAGGGCTTATGAGCATGGGTTGATGATATATACTTGTGTGTTTTAGTTTGGAAGAGAAGCATTACATATACATCATATATAGGAATGTTAGCATGGGTTGTGGTCAATTCACCATTAAGGAATGATGTTAGATCGTGTGTGTATACACAAGAAGATAGAGAACTGTATTAACAGGAGTGTGTATATTATATTGTGGTCGAAATGGTATGATTATGTGATCCAATGAACAATGGATGTTTATGTAGAGGAAACTTGTCCATGTAGTATGTAGTGTAAAATGCTCAAGTTGAATATATATTTAGTAAGGATAGTAGGTGAATGTTTGATTGAGGACTAGTGTGTAGTGTAAAACCCTTGATCGGTAATTTGGAGACTGGAAATTTAAGGTGATTAATTTAGAGCAGTACTATGTGATTGGTAACAACGATATTAAACAAAGGAATTATAATCGTTAACTGTGTTTTGAGGATGGTTTGATGATGTGGTACTGATGACTAGATGATTTGACGTATCGTACCGATAGTCAACTGTGGTCAACCCCCCTAGCGTCTTGTCCCTGTGAGTCATAGCTGAGACTGAGCTTAGGTATAGATGTGTGTCGCATCCCTGTTTGACGTGGAATAGATTATTGATTTTGGTTTGTATCTTATCTCTAGGTACTGCGGGATCTGAGGACTTGGATGTGGTACCGGAACCCCGTCATCAGTAGCCGCACGCAGGCAAGTGTACCTTGCCACCCTGTATTTCAGATTACAAATATTTATTATTTCTTTATGTACATTGTGCGCGTACTTTTGTTTACGATCGATACTTCGCGTCCGGATCACAACCGGGTACAGACGATCGTCGTAACGTCTTAGAATGAATGTTAGATGTTCGTAATACCTCGATGTACGTACCTGAGTATATCGACACCCTAGGACACACACATACACTGTGATCGTGTCAGATTCCTGTATCCTGATACTGACATCATGACCAGAGACTGGGACGACCTTAGGGTCGCGTCTGTTGAGTTTTTCTGTGTGTCGAGACTGTTAGACAGAGGTTCAGGTTCAGCGCACCATCGTTGACCGCTTGGGAAGAGGAAGACAGTTACTAGACGTTTGGGCTCCTCTGCACGCGCTTATATATGTATATGTAGTGATCCTGTATCTAGAGTAGTTGTATCACCCGTGTGACTCTGTGCTCAGAGCTACGGTACGCCCCGTGTGTCTCTGTGTTCGGAGCTACGATTTTATTTTGGACAGTCCACGCGTCGAACATTGTCTTTAAACTGTGTCACACTTGTTTGGTTATGATAGATTATCCCGTCGTTGCACTTGTACTTTCTGTTATACTTGGCATGTTGTATTTTTGTACCTTGTTACGTCCCTCTGAGGACCTGGTTCCCTGCCAGTTTTGCAGCATAGACGATTACGGAGCATTTGGAGTTGCTGATGGAGTTGCATGTCTTGCGGGCACTGTAACAGGTACTCATATCATTTCTATCGGCATTATGGTTACTCTATTTATATTGATTATTCATCTGCTGTTGTAGCCTAGTTTTTGTAGACTCATCTCTTCCCGAGTCTATTCGAGTTTGTGTGTTATTGGGCGGCCGACTTTAGCACATGTAGCTCTTTCTTGTATACTTTCTGTTCATTGTGGATTGAGACATAGAGGTTTACATTTATGGGATATTTAGTTAGTGCCCTTTATATTATACAGCTTATACGTATTCGAGTCAGACTAGAGTCTGGTCGAATACGTAGCTGACGTGTCACGTATTCCTGGTTCTATGTATTTTGGGACTGGGGTATGACAGACTTATTGTAAATAATGCTGAGCCACTATTTCACTATAGGAACATTGTAACCGCTATTACCGTGATCTAGCGCAGTGGCCCTACGGGAAACTGGTACAATTCATGAAGTGCATGTATAATCATTTTATTTGGCTCGGTTAGCTCATGTTCGGCCATGACGTGATCTGAGGATACCTATTATGCATTATTCTGAGATAACCTCAGACTCCACAATTAACAAGTCGCACAAGTGATTGGCCGATCTTATTAATTGGACTTGATTGTGATTGTATTATTATGTTAGTAGCCTAGGGAAATGGACTATCATAGTGTGATGGATTCAACCATTGTCCTTGTTTGGATGTAGGGTTGGACCTTTGTGCTAGGATATGCCATGGACCTAAGTTTTGACACAGAACCTATATTATTAAATATTTATTGCTTGGATTTTGTTTCTGTATTTCGTGCTTTATTTGTGGTACTTGCTATTTTTGGGTCTAATTCCACTGGTTTTGTATGGCCAGGTTTTAAGCCAGCACCCGAGGATCCATCATACTTTCTCCCGACTCATGGCGCATACCAGGAACATGCCCGTCGAGGATAACAAGTAGGTTTTCTTCTTCCATGCTCGTCATTGTACATTTTATTATTTGGACGTTTAGCCACCGGCACCTGTTAGCTGGCACGTCTGGACATTAGTTTCTTTTCATGACTGTATATAAACCAGACTGTAGCTGTAATATTGTCATGTACTTTTGTTATTCCACCAGCTTCTTATTTTGTACAGTTGATCTCCAGAATATTTTGATGAAAGCGTTTGTAATGCCTTATTGCTTTATCATATATGCTCTATGATTATTGTTTCTTGTTTGATTGATTGAGACATAGATGTTCGTGTGACCCTAAGTGACCTGATTGTAGCATGTACCCCCTTGTCTAGTTACAGCCGTGATCGTCATACGACGTATAGTACTTTGTACAAGATAGCTGGCCGTGTCCGTCTCTGTATTCTGGTACTGAGGCATGACACACACACACATACACAGAGCTTGAGCGACTTGTAATCTCGGCCTAGTGCCACTTGTAACATCATTTCAATATCAATAAAGAGTTTATTTTTGCTTCATACTTGTGTTCATTCAATGCTTCCGCTATGACGACCTTGTGAACTCGTTATCGAACGACCGTTTACTCGTGTTGTTCAAATTTTTGCTGCATTGGAGACTATTTGGCGACTCAGTGGCTTAGTTATTTTATCGCCTGTTCGGATCTGGCCTTGTGCGGGCGCAGCTTGTGCTCGCGCGGCATCATATACTGATGGGAACGATCGTCCTGCAGGAGCGTTGGCGCGGTGATTCACATTCAACGGGGATGGTCAATCCTGCGGGAGATCGGGACGTGACATATATAATGTGGTTTGTAAACGACTAAAAAATGAGCCATCCAAGTCGCATGTATATCCTTCATTAGATAATAAAAGATTCAAAAAGTTATAAAATAAAATAAAAATCTAACCACCGCGTATGTATCCTCACATATATTTAAAAAAATAAAAAACTTAAAATCATTTTAACCACTTGAACATATATTAACTCCTAAAATATATTTAATATTTAAATTATATTGAAACTAAGTACATGTTATTATCTAACTAAACACATATTCAAGATTTTAAAAACATATTAAAATTTTAATAATATATATATAACAAATTTTAATTAAAATATATTAAAATTATATTAAAAAAATTTAAATTTTTTTAATATTTTTTTAGCAATATTATATTTTTTTTGTCGTGCAACGTATGTATAGATAACTAGTATATATAATTTGAGTGGGATCACATGATCCCACTTGTCTATGGCTGACTCCATCAATGAGTCTATGGTTTGACCAGTGGCTCAAGCCTGCTTGAGAAGTTGGGTTGGCTGGCCTACGTTTGAGATGATTGTTAGTCGAGACTCCGCCAACGTGCTCATCCGGAACCGACAATGGTTTCCTCGGCTCATCCAGTGGGCCTCCTGATAGCAGAGGCCCGGTTACCGGGCCGGGCGTGTGGGGACGGTCTTAAAAGTTAAAATTGCTATACTACCCTCTCTCCTCTTTCTCGCTCCGGCATCTTCTTCCTAACGGTGATCGGTACTCTCCCTTTCTCTCTCTCTCCTCCTTTTTTTTTTCCAAACCTAATCCTAATTTTAGTTGTATATATGTTTTGCCAAAATTTTCTTTTCCTGTCAATTTTGAAGATTTTGAATTATGTAGAGTGATTCAATTTCATTCTTCATTCAATTTGGGGAAGAAATTGGGATTGGATTTGATTGATTTTTCATATCAAAATTCGGAATTTTGAGTGTTGTAACATCTAGACAAGCAGCACAATCATCTATCTAAACCTATATTGCACGGACACGGCACAGACACGGATTTACATGAATCCCTTGTTCTATTCGTGAATCAACGATCTTACTTAAAACATCTATCTAAACCTATATTGCACCAACACGACACGGACACGGATGTACATGAATCCCTTGTTCTATTCGTGAATCAAAGATCTTATTTAAATGCTCTTATGATAATTTTGTTTCTATGTAATACTAGGTTATGTGACTTTCTGTAAAATTTTCACATGGGACTCAGCAAGACAGAAGTGAACCTAAGGAGGTTGCTTGCAGCTGCTCCAAAGCAGCAGAATCAGGCGAAGCTGATACATGTGAGTGGAAGTTACAATTTTTTTTCATGTTTGTTTCCTGAACAAGATGATTGAGAGATTCTGTTGTCAACTTCTATTGCTAAACGCTAAACTATGTTGCCCAGGCACGAACACAACATAATATAGACACGGACATTGCACCTATTTTGGCATGTCCTAGTGCAATTTTTGGAGTGTGTTTTTTCCCCTCTGCTAGCCTGGCATGACGTGATATGGACATGATGCCGATTTTTGGAGCGTCTATGCTTCATAGGCTTAACTGCAGAAAACCGCCTTGAACTTTCACTGGAATTGCCCTTAACTAGCATGAAAATTCCATCCTTCCATAGGCATCCGTGAGGGTTCTTGCTGGTTCCCATATCGTTGCTGCAAAACCTAAAACATATATTGTTGAGCCTCATTTTTAAATCAACGACCTCAATGACTGAATAAATTTTGGTCCACATATAATTTGGTGACACAAATGCAATTGTTCTTCATCGATTAACAACATGTGGACAAAATGAAAAGAGACACCCATAGTTATAGGCTTTTATCCAGTCTGATCTTCTTCTTTTTTATCTCAATGTTCAATGCCAAAGAAAATGGAACTCGATGGTCTTTCTTGCTGTAACTTCACCAGCTCCTTAGCTTTTATGCGCGCACGCACGTGTACACACACACATACAGTCACTTAACCTGTTGCAAGTAGCAGAGTTGTCTGTTCACTAGATAACTTACATTGATGCAGTTTCTTCTGAATAAAACTTGTTATACATTTTTCCCTTCCTTATTCTTTTTCAAAAGATGTTACTTCATGCTTTCATGAAAGGTATGTTACACGAGTACGGGCATGGATACGGATTAGGACACAAAACAGATATGGGGTACAATCATTTAAAATAGGTACATGAGTAGTAACCAGCGTTACATGAATAGATACAAACACGATACAAATACGGGCACAATTTTCTCGTTTCTGCGCATGAACGCAAGGATGTTTTACTAGAATTCCTACTGCATAACTTCTCTTACGTACAACTCTAGTTACATTGTTACTTTGTGCAACTCTGATATGCAGTAGCACCTAAAGATCTGCTGCTACTGTTGTCCGCAAAGTTTGTATGCCATGAGTCTTATTGCAGTTATAATTATTTATATGGCTCTATTGCATCTACTGAAAATTTTCCATGAGAAAAAAAACCCTACCGAATATTCAACATGCTGTCAAATGTTGCAGTACATAACCACATTACGTGAACTATTAGAGCAGCTGGGAGCAGAAACAGCATCAGAGGGGATCCCTAGGTACTTATTCGCTTATACCTCTTACGCTTTCTGTTCTTTTGAGAAAATATTTGATATGTGAGCTATAAGTGTCTGGGCAAGGTTGGACCAACACAGGTATTCAGAAAGTCTCAATGTTGCCTGTCAACCTCAAATTAGCCATCGTCGGAAGTACTCCATTACATTCAGTCCTGGGAATATTTCGGTTGAGATTAGAGGACTTGTATGGAGAGTATAGTAGTAGCAGTTCATATAATTCATTTATGGACACCCCACATTATGATGAGCCTTAGAAGCCAAAAGCGGGAGCGCGACTACTTAGAAGAGTATAATGTTAGGAGTGCGATGGAAGTGTGCGCTAATAATTTTTTTTATGTTTATTATTTATTGTTATTAAAATTTATAGATATCTTAATATCTATTATTTATAAAGTTCGGTCCAAATTTACAGAGAGATCATTCACATGATGATTTTTATGATGTCAAGGTAAGTAATTCTTAGTTTTTTTCTTACTTTGATGAATGAGTATTAAAAATTCTTCAATTTTCTTCCAAAATTTTGTCATCTTTTAAAATTCTGGTCCTGTTATAGGAAGCACTACCGTCGCTAGAGAAACAGGCTTCCGTTGCCAGGGAAACTAGCTCCTGTTGCCGGAGAAACTAGCTCCCTAGTCGCACTCCTAGGTAAGGACAACTGAATCTAGATTCTTACTGAGATTCCTCGACATCCTAGGAGAATATGGCTTCTAAATGATGAGCTTATTGCAGGATTTATGAGGAGGAAAAGATGGAGTAGAATAGGAAAGAAAATGGGGGAAAATAGTTGTTCTAGGCTTAAGTGTCTCTTAAAAGCATCGATAGTTTAGTAAATAAAGATAGCGAGGAGTCTTTTTCCATTCTTCTTTTTCTTAACTATGTTACTCTTGAGTAGAACTGAGCTTGAGTTTGGTGTGAGTTAAGATGGTTTAACCCATGGATACCCCAAATGATTTTTTCTTACCTTTTAACTATTTCACTAATTCTCTTTGACAATAGTCCTTTATGACCGTGAGCTAAAATTCTTCAAACGGTCACTAAGATGTTCAAACTTCCTAATATTAAGTGATTTGAATATATTTTAATTAGAATTTGTTATAGATATGTTTGTAGAACTTTAGATATATGTTTAGAAGTTAATTTGAATATTAAATATATTTTAATTTGAATTTGTTATACATATATATATATATATATATACGTTTATAGGATTTTGGATATATGTTCAAGTAGTTATAAGGATTTTTAATATTTTTTTTATGTGAGAAATATACATACGATGGTAATTAGAAGGATTTTAGAATTGTTTTTATTGTTTCGGATTGGATATACATACGACTTATTTTGAGCTGTTTCCAAGCCTCTTATTAAAGATATTGTTTTATTTCTTATATTACCAATTTATTTATTTATGTATGTTTTTATTATTTTTTATTTTTGTGCTTCGCTTCGCTCGGACGCCTTAAGTGCGCCTTGCGTCTCAGGCGATGTGGACCATTTGCGTCTCTAGTGCGCTTTGCGTCTTTGACTACCTTGATGGATCCACTCTACGGATTTGACAATACAGCTTACAAACTAAAAAAAAATTGTCTCAACTCATTATTCAAATTTTCAATGAATAATTTCTGAACTTACAAACTATTTATAGATTGCCATGAAATCAAAATAAAATAAAATTCAATCTCTAAAGGCTTATTCCTAAGAAAACTAAAACATTTAACCAACTAAGAGAAAATTTCTCTTGTTTAGGTTAATCCTAACAAACAAAATACTAAAAATCTTAAAAAATAATTACAATTCGATCTACAAATGGGACTCGTGTTTGAGTCCATGGATGACACGGTATTAGTGTCTCGATAAAACTTCGATAGTGTTTCCGCATCGTCTTTCTTTCTCTCTCTCTCAAAAGTAGAAAATGTGGAGAAAATAAATTGAGAGGGGAGAGACTCTTTATATAGGCTACTTAGGTCATCTCCAGTGGAGGTTTCTCTCTCTCCTATTTCTGTGGTAGAAACTTTTTTTAGAAAAAAACTTCTCCAAATGGTGGTTTCTATTTCAATTTCTATCATAGGTGGCATTGATGTAGGATTCTATGAGGGTTTCTACACCCTCTACATGTAGAAACTCTCATAGAAATTATCCATCTCTCATGACAATTATTATTGTGTCCCACACCATTAAATTGATCATTTTATTTTGTGACACCTATGATAGAAATGGAGAACCTTTGGAGAGAATTCTTTTGTTTATGCAATTTCTATGTAGAAACTCTACCAACTAGGATAAAAATTTACTAAAAGTACAATGCCAAGTAAGATAGCAACTGGATTTTAGAAATCCCCATTGGAGATGGCCTTAGAGATAAGACTTATTTCTAAATAACCAATTCAATCGTAAAAAAAATAGCAAAATGATCATAGTTATAATCAAACAAATTAGATAAAGTAAATTAAATCTCAACAGAAATGGTTAGGAGATTAACAGAAAAGATCTCCCTTGATATTTATTTGATTAAAATACTATAAAATCTCCAAGATATCAAAAAGATCCTTTTAAGATACCAAAAAAATTGCAAAAGTTATGATTTGATTTGGTGGAAGACCTCTTTATCATATCTCAAGTGTGCCTCCCCCAGTAATCCGTCCAAAATCTGACCCATTAAGCAAGCATTTCCACCCAAACCTAAACCATTAATGTCTATTGGACTCAAAGTTCAAACCAAGCACAAGCACAAGCACAAAACACCATTTCCAAACCAAGTGGTTTAATCAAAAGTCAAAACAAGCCCAAAGGGAGAAACCATGATCAAAATCTGACTTGATAATCAATGCTCGAAAATGAGCCAAATCGAACCCCTCCATCGAGCCAAAATGTGGACAGACCCATTGTAAGGCTCAAGGTGGGAGCATCATATTATATTTCTAGCCCTTATATAGGGATCTTGCTCCAATTGTCTCCTAGCGTGAATTTCATTGACAACTTTTTATATGTAGGAAAAAGTAATCATAAAATATGACAAATCAACAAATGGAGTCAATTGGGTGAGAGGAAGGTCCAAAGATCTGGCATAATCCTCATAGTCATTGACCGCTTTTGGAATGTTGATCTTCTTGACTATTAGCTCTTTGTGCCTTGTAAAATTTCTGCAGAGATGGTGAATCATACAGATACGCAGCTAGGTAGCAGGAGATAAGGAGGTCAATGTAAACTGGACTTGCCCTTAGTAGTAGTGATCAGTAAAGACGTTAGACTATGCTGATTAGTGAAGAAGGGCAGACAATACTGGCCTAAATAGTTAGTCTGTGAAGTTGATTATAACTTTTTACAAATAGTTGCTGGTGTTAATGTAAAGTTATGATTTAATTTCTCCTTACTATATCCGAGCATTTGCATACATGCATGTATTATTGCGGTTAGATCCTAGAATTTCAGTAACTAGAACTCTACAGTGATACAAGAATACAAAACACTTCGTCTAGTTTAGATAGCCTAGTATTTACTTGCTTTTTCTTACCTTACTAGGGTTGAATAGTACCTCTAACCTTTAAAATGATTTGTGCTTTAAAAAGATAAGGTTTTTGTGTGCGTGCTATATTAAGCTATAGATTGGCAATCATGTTGGTTTAATTAACTTATAGGTTGAAATTGTGAGCTTGGTGTAAGTTTCGCGGTTTCAGTTTCAAAATCAGATTCATACACTTCTTCTCAGTATCCATATCATCAGTTTGGATGGTTTCGGATTGGAGTTTAGAGTTCTTGGTTGTGGAAACCAAACCACCACCACCCCCCCCCCCCCCCCCCCCCCCTCTCTTCTCTTACAACCCACACACACGCGCACCTCACCACCTCCTACCCACCCCCTACTGGCCCTCTCTCCCTTTAAATAAATTTTTAGTCTCCCCCCTGCAATAGTTATTGTTGTTTACTTGCTTAGACAAAGTAACCACCCAATAGATAGTTTTGAATGGAATATATTAAGATGTATGAATGTTGTGAATATATAATATACAACTCAACAAATGATTTGACACACTATAGTACGTTGATCTTTGGCATAATCGAAATTGTTTTTTTTTTATAAATCTCTTTTTTTACTTGAATGAGAAAGTGAGCCACAACTTCAGTATCATCTAGTATCAGTTTGGATCAAACATACTAAAACAATACAGAATCAGCCTGATACATATTGGTATTGGCCTGATATTGTGAGCCTTGGTTTTGTTTTACAATTAAGTGTTTAATTTACAATTATGATAGTCTTCTTTCCTTCTGTATCAGATACCGATGCTGTGAACCTTGGTTTGGTGTTGTAGTTCAAGTGTTTAATTTACAATTATCTTTATAATCTTCTTTCCTCCATTAAGAAAGTTTCCTACTATGCAGCATCTCAAAAGCAAAGCTCAATGAATATTCAGAAAAGATTGAAGCCCTTGCTACCAACTTAGCTTCTCCATTGGTATGCTTTCCCACAACTTGGACCCAGATTTAAAGTTATTTCAAGGTTGAACATATTGTGGGAGGAGCAATTGTTGAAGCTCCAGGTTCAATGTATATTGCATACCTATCAGTTTTTAGTTGCTATCAAAGTAGTACTTCATGATAACATGCATGATGCATGGACATTGTTTTAAGGTAATGATAGTTATGGTCAAATTCTAGTAGTTGGACTTGTGTCTAAGTTCAGCAAACGGTTTGTATAGCTATTTCCACTGTCACTTACTCTAATTGCTATGCCTGAATAGGCGGAAGTCCAAATAGACTCAATTCTTTGTGTTTAATGGCCATCCAGATTTTTGCTGTACTTCTTCCTTTGATATTTTTAAATTATATTTGCCCTTTTCTTTCAGCAATTTGTGGTTCAATTGTACTACTCCAAGTCATTGTTGGTAAACCTAATAACTAATTATGGACTCTTTAGACAGAAGCTGCAGAAGCTGTTGACAGGACTTCCCTAGAGGAAAGCACTTTAAGAACAGAACAAGGTAGCAATCGTGTGAATTCTCCTCCTCGATTAAGGAGGAGACGTACGTAAGTTCTGTAATATTTTGCAGATAAATTATTTATCCTGCATGATATCTCCAAGATTTATTGATATTGTTTATGAAGTGAGCTGATTACTATGTTCTAAATCAATAGATCTCGGACCGAAACTGAAGTTAGCACTCATGAGCAGGCAGAATCAGACTCGGTAACAGCTGTTAAATTGGATGCATCAGCACAAGCTCACATAGAAAAACATAGGTATGCTAGTGCTTTCTGAATGATTATCATCATCATTATTATTCCATATCATTTCCCACTCGGGCCACTTATGGAGCTCAATTCAATTTGAAGAAGTCCACCCAAAAGACCTAACCTTTATGACCATCTGTCAACCAGTTGTCAACCCTCTCTACGAGTTGGTGCCAAGTTCTTGGCAGAGGGAACAGTGAGAAATAGAGAACCTAGCTGTATAACATTGAAGGCCAGTTTTTCTGCAGGTAAACCTGCCTTGAGAACAATGTCTCTAAAATTTGGTATAACATGATATATGAGTGATTCCTAAACAGAATCATTTGTTTCCCACTTAATAAATGGGTTGGATCTGGTTGATGTATAAGTTCTTTTTCTAGGTGGAGATATTACTAGTGTGTTGTCTGAGACATGTCACGACACATTATGATAGGACATCAAGGATGTGGCACTTGTTTTGGTGTGTTTCTCTATGTCGCGTCCCGGTTTCGTAGAACCAAAACTCGCCACAAGCCGTGATGCGGTACAAGTCTAAATTGTACTTTTACATGACAGTGATCAATCATGGTCGATAAAACATCTCAGAATACAAATTCATTACAACGAAAATAAGCAGAAAAATTGAATAGACACAAGACATACAAAAACGATTTTCTTTATTGAAAATTTGTAGCATAATTACTACGGCTCGAGGCCAAAAGAACAACTCAATTACAATATTAGATATTATTACAATTATTGATGTCACAAGGCTTACAACTCAAAAAACTATACAATCAACGATGTTCCGTACATCATGTTCTTTATATACAAAAGAATAAACATCCTCAGTCGAACAACTTCAAGCTGTCAATCCGAACTCCAATGTCTTAGCACGTCCAAGCTACTCTCCATACCTGTGGAGGAGGGGATCAGCCGATTAGCACATTGGGGAATGAACTGAGAGCGGTCTCTAGCCAATACAGCTAAACCAATACGGTAATCATGCGAGATCAGATAAAATTATTAAGTGGTCTTTCAATTCTTGTCTTAGATTCAATTAACAATTCATAAGCAAATATATATAAAGCATACATGTGTCATAGGTTAACAGTTTTGTAGACAAATATATATATGAACATAAAAGTGTCATCAATACATTGAATATTACCCAACGCTATCATTATTTTTTGCAAACAATGATGTCATTCATAATATATATATATATATATATATATGTGTGTGTGTGTGTGTGTGTGTGTGTGTGCGCCCTTGCATCAATTGTTAACCTTCATAAAATATAAATGTGTCGTGAATTCATCTCTGCATATAACTTCATAGGCTTGCAAACATATTGTCATTAGCGTACAGTCTAATTATATGAAGGTCATTGGTGAATACACTATCTTGGACTATTCATGGTAAGATGACATTCTTCAAATACGGGTAGCTAGTCCCACCGAAGGTCCCGAATTACATGTGTCGAGCACTTGTTATCCTTGTTTCCCCTGGTTGACCCGGTTTCGGTGTTCCGGCAACCATTTAAGGAACTAAACCTTGTGCACAAGTTGTCTATGACTATGCAAATGCGTGAACAATTTAACTATAAAACATATGCATGGTACATAAACTGAAATAACTAGGCAATACATTCTCTTTTTATGACCATATTTTTTGAGCCATCTTTCGTACTTCCATACTTTCCATTTGAGGGATTTTTATCTGGCTACTCAACGGTCCCTAACCTTTTTCATTATTCCATCTCTGAAATAATAGTACGATATTTCACCTGTGCATAACATCAGTGTAGAGAAGAATAATAGGATGATACTTATTGAAGAGAGTTACATATATATAGGAGAGGCTAACCCCTCTTCCTATTATTCTATTCGATGTGGGATTAAAGCCCAATACTACTAATAGTTAACACTCTCCCTCAAGCTGGAGCATATATGTCAATCATGTCCAGCTTGTTACACATATTTTGAACCCAATGACCCAAAAGAGACTTTGTGAAGATATCGGCTATCTGATCACCGGTCCTTACGTGATGAAACTTTATCATCCCCTTTTTATACTCATCACAGACAAAGTGGATATCGATTTCAATGTGCTTCGTCCTTTCATGAAAGATAATGTTTGTAACAATATGGATAGTAGACTGCTTATCACACCACATATCTGCTTCTTTAGATCATGCTTCTTCTTCCAGCTCTTGTAGAAGATGCAGATATAACACCTCTGTTGTGCCATGAGCAATGGCTCGATATTCTGCTTCCGAACTTGATTGTACTATCACATTCTGCTTGCTTTTCCACGATACCAAGTTTCCGTCAATAAATACTGAGTAGCCAAATGTAGACCGTCTATCCGTCAGGCTTGTACCCCAGTCAGCATCGATAAAGCACTCAACATAAGTGTCCCTGATTCTCCATCCGAATTCCTTTTTCCGGATTCTGGACTAGATAATGCAGAATTCTGAGAATTGCGTTCCAATATGGAATTTGTGGAGAAGCCATAAATCTACTTACGACACTTAGGCGAAGGAAATGTTGTGGCGAGTCATGACCGCCAAGTAGTTGAGTTATCCAACCACTCGACGATACTGATCCGGATTGGTCATCAGGACCCCTTCGTCTGGGAGTAACTTTGCTCCTGGATCCATGGACGAGGTTGCTGCCTTGGCTTGTATCATTCCTGCATCATTTAGTATGTCCAGCACGTACTTCCTTTGAGACATTACAATGTCACGCTTACTCTGTGTAACTTCAATGCCCAAGAAGTAGTTCAACGATCCCATATCATTTGTTTGAAATTGTTCTTCCAGAAACTTCTTTAGGCCTGCAATACCCTGGTTGTCGTCTCCTGTAATCACAATATCGTCAACATAGACACCAAGTAGTATCCTTCCAGTTGATGTATGTCGGTAGAATACCGAATGATCCTTCTTCAATTGACACATGCTAAACTGAGTAACTTCATGTGTAAATCGACCAAACCATGCACGAGATGATTGTTTTAGACCATAGAGGGCCTTCCTCAGATGACACACTTTACCTTCCCTTGCAACGAACCCGGGAGGTTGCATCACATACACTTCTTCGTCAAGATTCCCGTGGAGAAATGCATTCTTGATATCCAGCTGAAATAATGTCCAGTCATAGCGAACAGTTAAGGCCAATAGTAAGCGTACAGAGGTCATGCTGGCAACTGAGAAGAATGTCTCAAAATAATCCTCACCATAGGTCTGAGAATATCCTTTAGCCATCAGACGAGCCTTTAGTCAATCAAGAGTGCCATCCGGTTTCACTTTGATCGTGAACACCCATTTGCAACCTACTGCATGTTTACCAGGAGACAAATATACCAAGTCCCAAGTTTGGTTCTCCTGAAGCGCTTTCATCTCCTCTTCCATAGCAGCACGTCAAGCGGGATGTTTGAGATCCTCCTCGGCAGTATTGAAAATCTGAATTCCATCAATAGTAGTTATTAAGGAGTGAGTGCGAACTCTGCTCGCTCTCAGATCATTGCTAGATCTGATGTTCCTTCTCTGATGGAGGTCCACTATCGCGTTCTTCGGACAGCGAAAGTCATTAAGACCACTCCGGGTGATGCTTCTGCTGATCGATCTGCACTTGGTGCTGCTCGTGCTGGATATCGTGGTGGTCGTGGTGGACGACGTGGTGGCCGAAATGTTGGTCGTGATGGGGGACGAGGCAATGGCGGTCGTGATGGAGGAAGACCGCGCACATGCTTCCATTGTGGTTAGCATGGCCAATTCCAGTGGCAGTGTCCTAAAGCTCATGCCGCCAATGTTACATCGAACGCTCCTGATGATGGCGTTCGATCTGTCCAGATGACTGCATAGTCATATACAAATTTTCTTGAGTTCCAAGCTCAACGTCGGGATGAGGCATCCATAACTGGATCCAGAGCCGCGACATGCGTAATACGGTCGAAGTAGTGGGTAATTGACTCTGGTGCGTCAGCTCACATGACTGGCAACACAGGTATGATACGCAATTATATATAGGTGGGACGTGTTTCCGATATTACTGTTGCCAATGGTGGTTCACTAACAGTCTATGGATGTAGAAGTGTCCGTCTTTCTTTCGGACTGTCACTCAATTCCGTATTACACACACCAGGCAACCCGTTCAGTCTACTTTCCATTAGTCAGATTACTCGCGACATGCATTGCTGGATAATATTTTTTTCTGATGGTTGTGTTTTTCAGGACCTAAAGATTGAAAAGATTGTCGGTAGGAGGCATGTGGATGGAGGCTTGTACCTGTTTGACGCACCTTTTCCTGTTGCTTGTCCAGACGTGAATCTCGATCCTTCTGTCGATTGAGCCATCCATTTATCCAAGCTCTCCAGTAATTGTACCCATCTTTAGATATTTTTGTTTTTTCATTGTGAGTCGTGTAGTTTGGCTAAACATCATCGGATTTTCTATCCGTTTAGTCAAAATAAATTTGCATCTGCTTCTTTTGATTTGGTGCATTCTGATATATGAGTACCATGTCCGGTTGACTTGATGGTGGGTTTCAAGTACTTCGTTATATTTGTTGATGATTACTCACGTGTCACTTTTGTCTATCTGATGAAAAATTGTTCCGAACTATTTGAAATTTGGTGTAATTTTTATGCGAAAATCAAAACACAATTTGGTGTTCCGATTAAATGCCTTCGAAGTGACAATAGTCGTGAGTATCCGTCTCGTAAGTTCAATTCGCATGTCTCGACATGGCATTATCCACCAAACTTCATGTCCTTACACACCACAACATAATGGTGTGGCCGAACGCAAGAATCGTCATCTCTTGGAAACAACGCGTGCTCTTATGTTTCAAGCACGTACTCCCAGAAGATTTTGGTCAGATGCGGTACTTACAACTTGCTATCTTATTAATCGCATGTCATCGTTGGTTTTCAATGGTGTCACTCCCTTTTCTCGTCTATATTCTGAACGAGGGCCGTTTCCTCTACCTCTCAAAATTTTTGGTTGCTTGTGCTATGTTCGAGATACCCGACCAATCCTTTCTAAATTAGATCATAAGGCAATCCAATGTGTTTTTCATGGGTATCCTAAAGATCAAAAAGAGTATCGTTGTTTTTTTCCTAAATTGAAGAGGTATTTTTTCTCTCGGGATGTTACCTTCGTTGAAACCGAGTTTCCTCCACTTCCACAAACTACACTGTCGACTGAACGAGCGTCGCAGATAGTGCCCACGATCATAGAGCCATCCTCCTCCTCTAGCTCCACTGATTCGCCTCGGCCTGTTCCACCAGCTCGACCTCGTCGTGCTTGTCGCAATCATCCCTTGTAGGTTAAAAACTACAAAGGACTCGCGAGTCACACTTAGTCCTTGATAGCTACTATTGGTGGGATTCAGATTTCCAATACTGCCGAGGAGGGTATCAAACATCCCGGTTAGCGTGCTGCTGGAGGCGGGGCCGCGACAGTGACAGCGGGGCAGGGGGGCGCGTGGGGATGGGGCCAATGTAGGGTTAGGTTTTTTTTTTCTTTGTGGAGAAAAAGGGGTGGATGGGTTATGGCTTTGATACCATGTAGAATTGGAATAATGAGATGACCTTTATTGATGAGAAGATTATATATATATATGTGTGTGAGAGGCTAACTACTATCTATTATTCTATCCGATGCGGGACTAAAGCCCATTACTAATATAACACTTAACACCCTCCCTCAAGCTGGAGCATATATGTCAATCATGACCAGCTTGTTACACAGAAATTGAATCCGAGGATCCAGTAGAGACTTTGTGAAGATATCAGCTATCTGATCACCAGTCCTCGCGTGATGAAACTTTATTATCCCCTTTTGATACTCATCACGGACGAAGTGAATGTCAATTTCAATATGCTTCGTCCTTTCATGGAACACATGATTGGTAGCAATATAGATAGCAGACTCGTTATCACACCACATATTGCTTTAGATCTTGTTTCTTCTACCAGTTCTTGTAGCAGATATTTCAGATATAGCACATCTATTGTGCCATGAGCAAAATAGCTAGATATTCTGCTTCGGAACTTGATCGTGCGATCATACTCTGCTTCTTGCTCTTCCACGATACCAAGTTTTCGCCAATAAATACCGAGTAATCAGATGTAAATCGTCTATCCGTCAGGCTTGCACCCCAGTCAGTATCGATAAAGCACTCAACATTTGTATATTCCTGATTCTCCATGCGAATTTCTTTTCCAGGAATCTAGACTAGATAGCGCAGAATTCTGAGAACTATCTGCTAATGTGGAACTCGTAGAGAATACATAAATCTACTCGCAACACTGACGGCAAAGAAAATATCTAGACGAGTCATAACCGCCAAGTAGTTGAGTTTTTCTACCACTCGACGATATTGATCCGGATTAGTCATCAGTATCCCCTCGTCGGGGAGTAACTTCTCCTGGGTCCATTGGCGACGTCGCTCCATTGGCTTCTGACGTCGATCCATTGGCTTGTATCATTCATGCATAATTTAGTATGTCTAACACATACTTCCTCTTAGACGTGCCAATGTGCCTCTTTCTCCGTATGACTTCAATACCCAAGAAGTAGTTTAACGATCCTATATCCTTGGTCTGAAACTGTTCTCCTATAAACTTCTTCAGTCCTGACTGTCGTCTCCCGTGATCACAATATCATCAACATAGACACCAAGTAGTATCCTTCCAGCTAATGTCTGTCGGTAAAATATTAAATGATCATTCTTCGATTGAAACATGCCAAACTGAGTGACAACATGTGTAAATCGACCAAACCATGCACGAGGTGATTGTTTGAGACCATAGAGGGCCTTTCTCAGATGATCCACTTTACCCTCCCTTGCAACGAACCCGGGAGGTTGCACCACATACACTTCTTCATCAAGATCTCCGTGGAGGAATGCATTCTTGATATCCAGATGAAGTAAGGGCCAGTTATTGCGAACAACTAAGGCCAAGAGAACTCGTACAGAGGTCATCCTGGCAACTGGGGAGAACGTCTCAAAATAATCTTCACCATAGGTCTGAGAATATCCTTTAGCCACCAGACGAGCCTTTAGTCGATCAAGAGTGCTATCCGGTTTCACTTTGATCGTGAACACCCATTTGCAACCTACTGCCTGCTTACCAGGCGGCAGATCTACCAAGTCCCAAGTTTGGTTCTTCCGAAGCGCTTTCATCTCCTCTTCCATATCAGCACGCCAACTGGGATATTTGAGACCCTCCTCGGCAGTATTAGGAATCTGAATCCCATCAATAGTAGCTATCAAGGACTGAGTGTGGCTCGCGAGCCCTTTGTAGTTTTCAACATATAAGGGATGATCACGACAGGCACGACAAGGTCGAGCTGGTGGAACATGCGGAGGCGAATCAGTCGAGCTAGAGGAGGAGGATGACTCCGTGACCGTGGGCACTATCTGCGACCCTCGTTCGGACGGCGGCGGTGCTAACTGAACCGGTGTTTGCGGACCGTCGGACCGGGATACTGGCTCGGTAGGGAAGGGCACCCTTATGGGCGGCCGTTGTGTTTGAACATAAAACAATAAGAAATTCTCTTCTGGATAAACTTGGGACACCGAACCTGTAGTTTGTGGAAGTGTAGGAAACTTGGTTTCAACGAAGGTAATATCCCGAAAGAAAAAATACTTTTTCAAGGTAGGGAAAAAACAACGATACCTTTTCTGATATTTAGGATACCCAAGAAAAACACATTAGATTGCTTTAGGGTCTATTTTAAAAAGGGTTGGTCGGGTATTCCGAACATAACACAAGCAACTAAAAAATTTGAGAGGTAGAGGAAAAGGCTCTCGTTCGGGATATACCCGATAAAAGGGAGTGGCACCATTGAAAACCGATGATGGCATGCGATTAATAAGGTAGCAAGCTGTAAGCACTGCATCCGACCAAAATCTTCGGGGAGTACGTGCTTGAAACATAAGAGCACCCGTTGTTTCTAAGAGACGATTCTTGCGTTTGGCCACATAGTTCTGTTGTGGTGTGTAAGGACAGTTTGGTGGATGATGCTATGTCGAGACAAATGTGAATTGAACTCACGACCATTGTCACTTCGAAGGGATTTAATCGGAATACCCAATTGTGTTTTGATTTTTGCATAAAAATTGTACCAAATTTTAAATAGTTCGGAGCGATTTTTTATCAGATAGACAAAAGTGACACGTGAGTAATCATCAACAAATGTAACAAAGTACTTGAAATCCATCATCGAGTCAACTGGACATAGCCCCCATATATCATAATGCACCAACTCGAAAGGAGCAGATGCAAGTTTATTTTGACTCACCGGATAGGAAATCTGATGATGTTTAGCAAAACTACACGACTCACAATGAAAAGAAACAGAAATTTCTAAATATGGGTATAATTTCTGGAGAGCTTGGATGGATGGATGGCCCAAACGACAGTGTAGCTCGAAAGGATCGAGATTCATGCCAGCACAAGCAACAGAGAAAGGTGCGTCAAACAAATACAAGTCCAGCCACATGTCCCCTACCGACAGTCTTCCAGTCTTTAGGTCCTGAAAAACACAACCATTAGAAAAAAAAAATGTTATCGAGTAATGCATGTCGCGAGTAATCTGACTAATGGAAAGTAAACTGAACGGGTTGCCAGGTGTATGTAATACGGAATTGAGTGACAGTCCGGAAGAAAGACGGATATTTCCACGTCCACGGACTGTTAGTGAACCACCATTGGCAACAGTAATATCGGAAACACGTTCCACCGATATATAATTGCGTATCATACTTGCGTCGTCAGTCATGTGAGCTGACGCACCAGAGTCAATCATCCACTGCTTGGACCTCACCACACATGCCGCGGAGTACCTGCTGTGGATCTAGATGTGGATGCCTCATCACGACGTTGAGCTTGGAACTCAAGAAAATCTGTATATGACTTTGCAGTCATCTGGACAGATCAAGCGCCAACATCAGAGCGTCCGTTGTAACATTGGCGGCATGAGCTTTATGACACTGCACCATGCTAACCACAGTTGAAGCATGTGCGCGATCTTCCTCCATCACGAACGTTGTTGCCTCGTCCCCCATCACGACCAGCACTGCGGCTACTACGTCGTCCACCACGACTAGCACTGCGGTGTATGGACATGTTGGCTGCTAGGGTTAGGGTTTTGGAGGAGGGGGAGGATAGGCCGCTGGAGGCGGGGGTGGAGGGTCTGCTGGAGCAGACAAGGGGAGCGGGGGGGCTGCCTGGAGGGGGGGTAGCGGGGGGTTTCTGCTGGAGCGGACAAGGGGGGGGGGCAGGGAGGCGGGGGGGGGGGGGGGGTTGCTGGAGCGGGCAGCGCAGGGGGGAGGCCGAGGGCAGGGGGGACAAGGGGAAGCAAGTGGGGATCGGAGCAGGGGCAGGGGTTAGAGCAAGGGGGGTAGTCGTTGGCGGCTAGGGTTTCTCCTTTTTTTTTTTATGTGGATGGCTCTGATACCATGTAGAGAAGAAGAAGAATAGGATGATACTTATTGAAGAGAGAGTTACATATATATAGGAGAGGCTAACCCCTCTTCCTATTGTTCTATCCGATGTGGGACTAAAGCCCGATACTACTACTAATACTTAACAATCAGTATAATATTCCACATGATAACATAAATAACAACACTATATTACACAAGTCTATATCAACAATACTATATTCTATATTTCTATAACGACAATTCAATATTCCATGTTCTATAACAACAAGTTAACAACAATGATGTTACTCTATTTTATTTTGGTTCTTTTTTACTTAGTATTAACAAGCATATAAAAATAAAAACTAGTAACATCTTTTATTAAGTACGATGGTAAAGGAGAGAAGGATCAAAACCACCCAGCATTAAAGAATATCATTTCATCTCGAACACCAAGATCTCTATATGAATCCAAGTCCAACCAAGTTCTTCGAGCCAACAAACCAACCCAATGCACCGCACGAATTGGAACATTACACTATCTATGTTAAATGAATACGATAGGATACAAATAAGGACTCAATATGAATACGGGATACAAACAGTTCCTAATACGTACAATAAGTAGTCACCTTGTTACATGAATATGGTACGGATACGGACACGATACAAACACCATTTTCGTGCCTCCATGTAACATAGATTTCTATTGTGTTTTGGTGTGGTCACGACCGAGTCATGTCTGACACACGTCCATGCCTGACGAATACATACTTTAGACGTGTGTTTCTATACTCAATAATGTATGGCATTTCACCGCTTAGTATTCCTTACATAGGAGTTGTCACCATCTTAAGAATCGGACACAATGAATAGTGTATAAAGTGAGAATTGGTTTATTAATCCATTTGCTTCTGCAGTTGTGTTTCTCCATTTGTAAATCTATCCGGAGACGAGCTATATAATCACAATGATAAGATTTGTTTAAAATCTATTTTACGGCTTGGTCTTTTCTTTGTCACAGACAGCTTCAGGAGGATTTGACAGATGAAATGGTCGTGTTGGCACGACAGCTCAAGGAAAGCAGTCTCATGATGAATCAGTCTTTGAATGATACCGAAAAGGTAGTAATAGTTTCTACTTTTTTTTACTAAGTGTTTAGAATGTTGATAAGCCTGACCATATGTGTAGTTAGCCAAGTTTCCCAAAGGATTATTATTCCCACGGTATGAATAAGATGGTTTCTTCTTCTTGCCAAATAACATGGTTTATTCTAATGGATTAATCTGCACCGTTCATCATGTTCTACACTTACTAAGCTCACCTGGAGTGCTAGTGGCAGTCCTCGAAAGTCCAAAGTCCAAACATACACTTTTTCATCCATTAGGATGCCTCGACATGATTTTTGGTAAGTAGGAACAATCATTTTGGTTATTGCCTAGGGAAGATGTGGATGCAGGGCCAGGACCATCCTAAGTGCACGCGTAGAGGACTATGTCTACGTACTATTAAGGGTTGCTCCTTCAATGCATGGGAATTTTTTTTAAATTAATTAAGGTTATTCTAGTTTTGCTATAATTTATTCCCATGCTTCTCCCTGTTCCATTCATAAATATCACCACTTATACGAGGAACAAAGGATATGAATCTGAATTCTTTGATCTCTGTAGCATTTATTATCTATGTAGGAGAGGCTCATGGCCCAACTCCTTCGTGTAAAGGACATGAAACTGTATAGGCTTTGACTTGTCTGGCGCTAGGAAGGACATCTGATATCACTTACTGATGCACCAAATCCAGGTGCAATGCCAATTTAAAACTTAGCTATTTATAGGAAGGTGGTCCAGCTTGTATTGCATCAGGCATAGGTCTAGCTTGTATAATTGTTCTGCATCCGATCCAGCTACATTCTGTAAGTAATTGGCTCTTATTCTCAAAAAATGTGTCTTCTTAGGAGAGGATCAGTTTAAATTCATTTTATCTTGTGCTTGAGCCTCACAAATGTCAGCAAATCTTCATTCAAACTCCATATCTCCATGTTTGAAGAGCCATACTATTATCATCATCTGAGAGGCCCAGTTCGTTTCCTACTATTTTTTTTGCAAGGCCCCTATTACTTGCTGAAAACATTGTTCTTCAAAGAATTCATTAAGAGAAAAAAGTGAAACAAGAAATATAGTTACTTGAACTGAAGTTAAATAGTTTGGAATCAGTTAATACCTGGATGGTAATCAGTATAATGAACGAATTCTTTGTACCTGTCAAAACTGTCTAAAAGCACTAACTATTTTGTTTTCTAGGTAACCTGGTAGATTCTACTCTTAAGTGGCTTTGATTAAAATCAAATTGTAAGTTGACTATGCAATATTACATGTTCGACCAGATACTTGATTCTACGGAGAAGGCTGTAGAGCATAGCTTGGCAAGCACCGGACGGGCCAATACACGTGCCGTGGAGATATACTCGGAGAGTTCTAAGACGTCATGCTTCACATTTCTTGTCATATTTGCTATGACATTTATTTTCATCATGGTGGTGCTTCTTATTCGTGTAACTTGACAAAGCTACATCAAATGTGTAGTCCAAGGATGCCATTTTCCAAGTCTATTTGGTTGTCTGGAGATGTAAAGAAGGAAAAGCATCTTTCCTGGGAGAAGTTTTGCTTCATTTCCATTTATGTGTCTCCCGGTTTGCCTTTAGTTATTGAAACTTTTCAACTTCTGTTGTCTGTGAATGTAATTCAGGTTATCTGACTTTAGTGTTGATTGTAGCTTCCATGCATGTTATATGAAGTTACATGTAACTGGTGGTTCAAACTTATACTTGATATTACTCCAAGAATGTGTCAGTGTAGTAGTATTTGAGTGTTTCAAATACGATGCAATCTCTTTTACATCTTTGTGACTGTGAGAATGTTTTGTGCTATGCTTTTTTTTTTTTTTTGCAATATGCTTGCTTAATATTCCTTTAGCTTGTTCTGTTTGAAATTGGGAAAATAAATTATACTACAAGAATTTCAGCCTGCAATCAGCAGAAGTATCAGAAATCGTGTGCAACGTTTTCTGTTCATTATGAGTGGAGGTACAATTTATGACTGTTGATTTGGAAAAAGGTAAATCTAACACTCAATATTGATGCCTACCAGAATGCACATCTAATGTATAGTTTATTCGCTCAAGAAAACCGTGTACCCCTCTCAGGATCGAGATATAATAATACCAATGTTATCTAACATGGATGCAAATATCAAAAAAGACCTAATTTTTCTAGGTGCATCTTCTATCCTCCGAAATGTCTATACATGTGCTAGGCCAATTCTCATTCCCGTGGTCCCAGGTATATACTACATATGCCAATGGCTGAGCCTAACTAAGTGATGCCTACCTGAACGCATAGCTACAAGGGCTAGTCTCTCAAGTCTGCAGATGGTAGTTTCTCTGTATCTCTCAAGTCTACAAGGGCTAGTCTCTCAAGTCTATAGATTCTAAGACAATAGATTAGTATATATCACTCCGATAGACTAGGAGTGTATCCGGAAATAAGACTGGCTAAGTGGTTAACTAATATGGCATCCATAAAGTCTACTTTTCTCTGTGTGCTCGCTCAGCTGCCAAAAATGTATAACCATGTCTATAGTTAGCGGTTCTCTAGCATGATGTCCAAAAGGCCTACTTTTTTTTTTTCTCTTGGGAGTTACAGTTGACACAAAACCAATGGAAAAACTATCGGACCGAAGAAAATCGTACAACACATACTACGATTCCAAAATCGAAACAAAACAAGCACAACACAAACACAATTTAGTTGAATGTGGAAATCCCTGACGAAAAAAATTATGGGATGATCAGAGTCCAACCCAGAAAAGCCTCTACTAAGGAATAAAAAAAATATGCATCGACTCCTTTACAAACTTCTCCACCGATCCAACACGAAACACCAAAACTCTTCAAAACTAATGAAAAGAGATTACAATGAGAATGAAGGATTGCCGAAAACGAGAAGATGAGGAAGAACCGATGTAGAACTTCTCGAAGCGATCTATCTTCAAATTAACCCTCCAAAACTCCCAATTTTCTCCTCCTATTCTTTGAAAGTTGTAAAGCCTTGAGAAACTCTCACGTAGATAATTGTCCTTTTTGAAATTAAGTTAGGAAATTCCTTTTTTAAGTCACCCTAATCCCGAGATTATCTGGATTGTTGATAATGATCCAAGGGTATAAGTAAAACAAATGATTTGGACCTTCAGTTCTACAACGGTGTACCAATGGTATATCGTCAATGTACCGACAGAAGTGAGCAACGGTATCCAACGATATACCGCAAATAGGTTCTGTAACTACTATTACTACTACTACTACTACTACTACTACTACTACTACTACAATAGTTGTATACCGACGGTGTACCACATAGGTACCGCCAACTACGGTGTACCACATAGGTACCGCCAACTCTGATATTGCTCTGTTAAAAGTTTGATACGGGCTCGAATCGAGCCCCTTTGTCGCCATGACATCCCCTAAGCTTTTCTAACATATGAATGACGCTCATCGCACTTCAGGGCGTTCTCCACATATGTTGGAAATCCCACACACTATCAACAAATCTCTTCATTCCCAACTAGTTGGAGTAGCTCGTCATTTCGACAATCCTCCTGCAAAATTCAATTTTTTTTCTTGTTAAAAACTTCCTTTGTTTGGATCTTCTCAAACTTCGCATCCTCCATCTCTAGCACATATTGTATCCAACATTACCAACTTGCAATGTGCTTGGACAGATTATGAAATGTTGGGTTCTTCCCTAGGTGAATTATACTTTGGCTATCGCAAAGCAAAGTATATTAGTCTTACTTTAGCTTCGTGATCATCTATATTAGAAGTTTGGATGATGGTCATACTTGTTGATTACTTGCTAGTTTGTGATTGGGACACTGAGGGCAATTTGATTGTAGAGTAACTTTCATGTCTTATACAGTCGTGATCATATCTTGGGGTACCAAAGTACTCTGAAATATGTAGCTGGCCTAGTATTCTTCCAGCTCTCGAATATTCTAGTTCTGAGAAATGACAGTCGGACTCGATAACAACTTTTCAGTGCCTTATATCTCATCCATGATGGAGGGCTAACAAGATAGCTCATATTTTATAACTAATGGGCACATCATTCGACAAGCAAAATGAATTTTCATTGAGCGAGATGATTACGACCTACCCCTGTAGCCCTAGTTAAACACATACTACTTTTAACGTTACCATTGGATTTGATTTTTATGGTGTTGATGGAGTAGAGAAATGTTCTACTGATCTCATCACTAATGGTTCGAAGGCCTGGTCAAACAATGACAAAGATAATTCAAGGGAGGTGCATTAATTAAAACAATATACTTATTAATAGCAAAAATTTATGTCTCGGTCATCATTTTATTCTTATCATTGCCACCCACTTGTTACGCAAAGTCCATAGTTGTAATGTCCCACTCCGTGTGGTGCATTGAGATGGTTCGTTGGCTCGAATTGTCTGGTTGGACTTGGATTCATACGAAAGAATTATACAGAGTTCGACGAAGTCGATTCATCAATGGTGGGTGATTTTAATTCTTCTCTCATTTACCTTAATAATTAATAGAAAGATGTTACTTATTTTTGTTTCTATATGCCATTAATGCTAAGTAAAAAAGAACCAAGATAAAATAGAGTAATTTTATTGATGTTAACTTAATATATAGAATCATGGAATATTGAACTGTTATTAAAGAAATATGGAGTATATATAGTGTTGTTATGTTATCATGCAGAATATGTTATGTATGTTATCATATGGAATATAGTGTTGTTGTTATATTATCTTATGAATTATTGTTCTATTGTTTTAGAGATAGGAATAAAAAAAAAAGCTTTAAGGTTGTTGAGTTGCCAAGGTAGAAATCTCTTGACTAGAAAGGAGGCAAATATGGTAACCCTGGATGGGGAAAAAATGGCATTATGAGCAGTGGCTCAAGGAATATTAAAGTACAACAGAGAGTATATTGCATAGTTATTTCAAGTTTTGTTATCATGCGTGTTATATTTTTATGACTAAGTTGCATTTGCATGTATAGTCATGGACAACTTGTGCACAAGAGGTTTGGATTTCTCGAACACTGCCGGGGCACTAGGACCTGTTAAGCCTAGGAAAAACATGGATAGTTGTGATGTTGTACTACCATATAGTTGTGGGACCTTCAGTAGGGCTAACTACATAAATTGGAAGAGTGTGGTTCAATATGGGATGATTCAAAAACTTTCAGTAGGGCTCGCATGTTACGACAAAAGGGAGCCATCTAACCCGAAATAGTCCAAAATAGTATGTATTCACCAGTGACCATCATATAGTTATGTTGCATGCTAATATAAATTTGTTTGTAGGCATATCAAGTTGTTTGTAGAGATAAACTCACGATACATTTATATTTTATGAATGTTAACAATTGATACAGGGACACACTTGCGACACATTTATATATATTAAGAATGATATCATGGTTTGCAGGAAAGGATGGTAGCATTGGATATGATTCACCGTGCCAAGTGACACATTTATGTTCATATTTTTTTCTTTTTTTAAAGGAAATGTGTGTGTGTGTGTACACACACACACACACACACACACACACATTTTCTTTAAAAAAAATATATATAAACATAAATGTGTCACTTGACATGGTATATATATCCACCATCCCCGAGGCTCAATCCCTTGACCAAGAGCCTCCAAGCTAGTGCAAAAATGACACTCTCCGCTGACCACTTGGGACAGGCGAGTTTTGTAACGCCCCGATCCCGAAAGGGTCAATCGTCCTCGCTGGATTCTTTACGGAACTGAATCGTCCTCGCTGGGATGTGATGCTGTGCGAGCCTGGAGTTGCACTCGCACAAGGCAAGAACGTGCAGTGATAGGAACCCATTTTGAAACACAATTTAGAAATCATATTCACAGATATTTGAACACAAGTATAGGAAGAAACATGCTTTTCATTAATAATTCAGAGTAATTTACATAGAGTTTACATTGATGCGCCTCTCGGCTACTTGATTTGCATTACAAAAGATAACTCAAAAGGCAGGGCGCGCTCCATCAGATAGTCCACGTAGTTCATACATTACGTCCTTGTATAGATTGAAAGTTCAAGCCTCCAAAATGAACTGACTCCAACTATACTTCAAAATAGAGGTACTCCTAACGCCTCCTCGTCTATCCACTAGCGTTGTACCGCCTGAGTGCCTGAAATAGTTGCCCACAACGTGGGTCAGTACTCAGCTGTATTGGTGAGTAGGATGAACCCACTCGACTAAATCGACACTAGCTTATTAGGGGCGAGCATGCATTAAGATAATATTTCTATAAAGGAGTAAGTGAATTCAATTCATATCAGTTGCATGTTTTGATAGGAATGAAAATAACATTTAATCCAACCAGTACATCGGTTGCTTACTCAACCGATGCACGCCTTCCCTGCAACGAAACACAAGTATACTTACCATCGGCACAAGACAATAAATTAGCATGTATTTTATTCTATGCGGTCATTGGTGTGATCGACACCTTAGGGACTTATTCCAAGCATTGCGGTGCGCCCTGTCAGCCCGGGTAGCAAGCCCTGCTGAAGGTCCCGCAATGAATCGCGACTAGCACGATCAAATATTCCCCCCGGGTCGATACGGTTCCAGTGGCCCGGAATACCGTTTCGAGCAAAGCCAAACCATGTGCACAAGTTGTCCCAAACCATGCAAATGCATGAACAATTCATATATCATACAATGCATGAAATAAAACAGAAGAAGTAAAGCAGCAATATATATACTTATGCAACAGTTCATATTTTCTCAAGCCGTGTTCCAATTTTGGTATCCCAAAGGTCCAAACTCTATCTGAGGCACCAGGCCGCAACCAACAACCAAATTCCTTTATAAACAAACTCAAGTTTATAAGGTGTGCAAGCATATAATTAAGTTAGTCTATAATTCCCATGTTCCTTTCTTAGTGGCTGGCATGCATTGTGGCTAAGGATTTTCTAGGCGTCCAACCGGGCATCATCGAGTGAACGTTTGAAACATTAGTGATGTGGGCGTGAAAAAGTAGGACAGAAGGGTCCGAACCACTCACTGGTTAAGGGAAAAATGCTAAAACAAGGAGTCCCGTCTAGCGACGATCAAACGTCAGTTACCCGGACCTGCAACAGCATGAGCACCGAGTTAGAATCCTTTGCCTATCCTTTCTGCCGAACTCCCCAAGAATCAAAGCTCCAAATGAGAAAGCCAAAACCGAAAACTAAGCAAATCGAAAGCAACACCAAATCAAAATCCCAAAGTGGCAATCAAGAAAACCAAGCACAAAGCACAAAAACTATTGGACTTGTTTCAATAGAGGCATTTCCATGAGTTGGAAAGGATCATCGCATTTCGTCCGTGGCAAGAAGATGGCGAAGATCTAAACTCCAAACCAAGACTCCAACGGACTAGCCACAAACCCAATTATATAGTGCACAATCCCGGTCGGATCGGGATTTGAGGCACTACAGGTTTGGCTTATGTGAGTTATTGGCTTATATTCTTACATGAACAATACACATGTGGACCAATAGGAATAAAGTGTACTAGTGCACATGAGTGCACATGAGATATATGAGTCCATTTCTATTGGTCCACATGTGTATGACTCATGTAGGAATATGAGTCTATGACTCATATCCCGTATATATATATATATATATATATATATATATATATATATATATATATATATAAAACTGTTAAATAATGTCATTTTATGCTCATGCTCATATAAATATATGTTATGAATTATTAACTGATCCTAAGGCAAGAATAGAATAACCGCATAATAACTTTATATGTTCTCATATTATTAGCGTATTGGTTTAGGTGAGCCGACTAAAGACCGCTCATTAGTGCATCTCCCAATGTGTTGAATCCCTTATCCATAGGTACGGGAGTTCGTTTGGACGTACTAAGGCATTGGAGCTCGTTTGGAGGTGAGCCGACTAGAGACCGCTCATCAGTGCATCTCCCAATGTGTTGAACCCCTCATCCATATGTGGGAGGGTTCATTTGGACTTACTAAGGCGTTGGAGCTCGTTTGACAATTGTTCGACTGGAATATATTTTATTTTATTTTATTTTATTTATAAGGGACATAATGTATATAATAGTGTCGATTGTATTAGTTTCATGAGTGGTAAGAATTATGACATTGTTCATTGTAATAAGATCCAGTCTTTGTAATCAAAATTATTATTTTTATCTAAGAGTTGTTGTAATTTCACTGTTAATTATCAATAAAGAGAATCGTTTTCATATATTATGTCTCTATCAACTTTTATGCGTATTTCTACTGTAATGACTCTGCTTTATGTATGTATGTATGTATGTATGTATGTATGTATGTATGTATCAACCACGTTTGTTCTCACCTTATACAAGTATAATTTAGACTTGTATGACATCACACCTAGTGGTGACTTTTGGTTCTTCAGAACCGGGGCGTGAGATAATGGTATCAAAATATGGCTTTACTTTCTTGGACCATCAATGATTCTTCTTCAACTCTAAGTTGCTTTCACAATAAAAAAATTTATTTGATCCTCCTTGATTTTTTGTTGAGAGTTCCATACAATTAGTTAATCTATGATTCTCATGTGGGTATTTTATTGATTAGTGTTAGCTTCGAAGAGCAACATCATATGGTTTGAGAGGAATATAAGAATATAATATTTAAAAAAGAATAAATTAGATTTCAGATGATCAATAAGATATCAGTAGACGTAATGTAGCAAGCTATGAATATTGAAGAAATTGTGCCAAAACATTAATGAATGGAAATAAGTTAAGTTGTTCAAGTGAAATGGTTACAATTTGATTTTAGGCGATTGTCGAGTGGTATTGAGTGGATGTTATGTTTGTAGTCGTTGGAGCCACTGTGGTAAGGATTATCTAGAAGGGACACTAACTCAGTGTGTGGAGAAGGAATGTTTGTGTTCTTAGTGGCTTAGTTTCCTGAGTGATATATTGATTTTTCCTAGGGGTGTTTGCTTGATTTGTGATATAGGTATCGATAAATCCTATCAGTAATGGATGGGATAGTGCGAGGTCTTGGTTGAGAGTTATGCTTGGTTAGATACAATTTCAAATGTTCCTTGTTTTATTTGTTCGGATGATAGAGAATAAATTTTGGCAGATTAAGATAATATTGGATAAGAATTTAAATTTATGGAAGGGATGATTGGTTGAGAAATAAATTATGGAATGTGTATTGAATTGTGGTTTGAGTCGATTGAATTGAGTTCTAAGCTGAGTGTAAGAAATTTGTGGTGAAATTGGAAGTTTATTTCGAACATATGAGGATGACCCTAAGGATGTACGGATGTTATTGCTCGATAACCTAATATAGCCTATGTTGCTTTGATCTTAAGTATGGAATACATTGATCTTATATCTAGTTTGGCAGATTAAAATAGATTAGAGTTTAGTAAATGGATGTTTTCCTGGTTATGTATATAATTGATGTGATTAAGGTGTATCGAAGATCGACAGACGTTGACTCATGAATACTTTGGCTGGATGAGCTATGATTGTATAATTCGTTGAATTATATTATTTTGTGGGATTCAAGCTATATTGACTATAGGTAGATTAAATTGTAGTGTTGGAGTTTCCTATAACTTGGTTAGGTAACCCTGAGCATGGCATGAAAGAATATTAGTTAAACCCGGCTTAACGAATGTTGGAATTCCTTGTGAGTGATTTAATAAATTTGGAGTGACAAGATTGATAGATTATGAGAATTTTGAGTCGACCTATAATGTGGCTGAAATAAATTTGTAAGCTTGAAACAATTTGTGACTGCGAGAATTGCCTTAACATATTGATTGGTTTTAAGTTGATCATAACTACACATGTAAATCGTATGCATAAAAATTTAGTACATGTTAAATTGGAATTTAGGAGTAAGTTATGATCGATAGATTATGGAAAATGGCAAATTGAAAATTACGACTTGTGATTAATGATTGAGATTTACGACTTGTGATTTTGTGGAATTTATCGTACGGATTTAGAATTTGGACTATAAGAATTTTTTGGATTATTTTTATCAATTATGACGTAGCCTAGGATGGTTGTTGGGCGTAGTGGCCCTAGAAAATGACTTCCCTAGATAGACTTTGACCCATAAATTTTTTTATTATGATTATGTTAGCGGACTTGGCTGAGTTGGTTCTTTACTAGTTATTTTGAGTTAGAAGTATTCCCAGTTTGGGTAGAGTCCCTTAGAATGGTTTGATAAGATTTGACCTTAGGACATGGGATTGATGTAGTGATTTCTAGTTGTTTGTTGGAGAAGAGTTATATTGATGTTTAAGTGTGGCTGATGAGTTAGCTAACCTTAGTGCTTAGATAGATGTCCCAAAGTGAGCATTAGGAATCGATATGATGATCTTAAAAAGTGTTTGCATAGGCAACTTGCAATAAGACTAAAGATGAGATAGCGAATATTTGGAATAAGCCTAAGAATTAATTTGGTTCTTGGAAAATTAATTGATTGCTTGTGGTTGAAATAACAAAATTGTGTTTGGATTTAGTGGCTTGATTTTTTTTAATTATTGGATTATCTTAGTCGATTGTACTCAAGTGGAGGTGATTGATACATGTTCTAATATGTTTACAAGCTATCTATGAATTGATATTGACTTGAAAATTAATTGATGATGACTTTATATTTGGCTAAAAAATTTGGAGATTAATTTTCGTCTGTTGAATTATGACATTGTTGGAACTAACTTTAAATTGTGGATGAATTCTCTAGAATATAAAGCAAGACTGAAATGGGACGATGATGAGTGATATTGTGATCATATTAAAATTATTACAATTGATATTGGCATAGTAAGTAATTCAGATTGGGTTAAGTTGTCTTCTTTGATTGAGAAATTCTTGAAAAATAGAACATAGATTGGTTCAATGGTAAATTCTGAGATAACAAAATTCTTCTATAACTAAGCATGGATGTACATTTGTGATTTGAACTTTGATATAATCAGGTTTGAAAATTTGGATAATAATTGTATTTAATCTCTCGAGAATGGTTTAGATTGTTTAAGGTGTAACACTTGGAATTTGAATGGAGATATCAGTTGGCTTTGGCCTTGAGCGTATTAATATTGCTTGAATAAGTCTAAGCTAGTATAATAAGTTTCTTGCGATGCTTACAAAAATTTGAGATGGATTGATACTGAAGGACAAAAAATTGCAATGTGAATGGCTCCATAAAGATTGGATCTAGTTGGTTTTGGCTATGTTCCATTTGATTGAGAATAGAAAGGTAGTATAGTACTTGGGTAGGTTTTCTTTAGTATGGATTTATTTTCTTGGTGCTTGTGTCTACAACTTAGGTTTCCTAGTGCTATCTTGCCTAGCGAGTTTTGGAAGTATGGTTCTGTGCAAGGCATACTACGGATGGAGACAGAGGATGGTGGTAAAGTTTTGGATCGAATTTGGTGGCATAAGTTGTTCGATGGATTTGGCTAAGACGTTAGTGAGCTTCGATTTATTGAGAAAGGATAAAAGATTGTGCCTGAGTGACCTTTCAAGTTGTGGGAGACGTGTGCTAAAGTTGGACAAGAAGGAAGAGACTTCATGGAGTTCATTGAGTTCATCGGTTTTGGTATTTTGGTACGGCCGTGGATTGAAAAAGAAGACATAGGCATAAGTAGAGAGAGTTCCTACATGTATATTTGTTATTGTTGAAGGATTTGCTCAAGTGTTGATCATAGTAGTAGGTGTTACGTGCTTGTTATGGCCCTTGATCGGCATGTTCAGTCGAGGAATCGACAAAGGAGTATGAATTATAAATGAGTAAGAATTTTCTTTTTTGGTCAATTGATACAGAGGAAGGAGTATATTCTTTAACTTTCATGGACAAATTTTTTCTAAGTAGTGTATTATGTAATATCCTGCTCCGTGCGGTGCACTGGGCTGATTCGTTGGCTCGAAAGGCCTTGTTGGAATTGGATTCATGTAGGGTTCTTTGCAATCGGGACGAAGTCGATTTGTCAATAGTGGATGGTTTTGATCTTTCTCTCATTTACCTTCACACTTGATAAAAAGATGCTACTAGTCTTTATTTTTATATGCCATGAGATTGTTAATGTCAAGTAAAAAAGATCAAGATAAAATAGAATAATATCATTGTTGTTAACTTGCTATATATAATAATGTAATACTGAACTGTTATTTATAGAAATATTGAATATAGCATTGTTGTTATGTTATCATGTGAAATATAGTGATGTTATTTTATTGTGTAGAATATAGTGTTGTTTTAGAAATAGAAATGTTAAAAAAAAGTTTTGGGGCCATTGAGTTGCCAATAGAGAAATTCTTAGACTGAAAAATGAGGCAAATATGATAATATCTGGATTGGAAAGAATGAAATACGAACGATGGCTCGAGGAATATGAAAGTACATAAGATAATGTATTACATAGTTATTTCAAATTTTGTTATCATATATGCTATATTTTTATAGCTAAGTTGCATAAGCATGCATGGTCATGGATAGCTTGTGCACAAGATTTAGATTTCTCGAACATTTCTCGATCACCGTGACTAATTAAGTCTAGGGAGAACATGGATAGTTGTGCTATTATACAAGCACATGCATTGCGGGACCTTCAGTAGGATAACTACATGAATTGAAAGGGTGCGACACTATACCGGATGATTCAGAAACTTTCAATGGGACTCGCTACATATGCTGAAAGGGAACCATCTAACCCGAAATAGTACAAGATGATACGTGTTCACCAGTGACCATCATATAGTTAGGTTGCATGCTAATGTCAATTTGTTTGCAAATCTATCAAGTTATTTGCAAGAACAAACTCATGACATATATATTTAATGAAGACTAACAATTATTGCAGAACACACTTATGACACATTTATATATTATGAATGATAGAATAGTTTACAGGGAATGATGGTAGTCTAAGCTAAGATCCACCGTGTCAAGTGACACGTATGTTCATATATATTATGAATGATAAAAATACACCATTATATCATTTATGTTCATATATATCATTCATAATATATAAATGGATCACATTTAATTAGGTGCCCATTTTTATCTTTAGATGTCCAAAACGGTTATCGAACTCGAGTGGCTCTTGTGTAAAGGAGATTAAAACCCGTGCTCTTCATATTAACAACAGAGATAGGTAGGCTAACAACTAAGAGATATTCACAATCTATGATAACTAACTAACTATAATTAGGTAGGCTAACACTCCCCCGCAGTCGTAGCGGAAGATTTTCGTACGTTGAGACTGTCTCGAAAATCATCAAAGAGTATATGTGGAAGCCCTTTGGTAAAAATATCAGCAATTTGGTACCGAGATGGAACATGGAGTACTCGAACATGGCCTTGAGCAACTTTCTCGCGGACAAAATGTATATCCACTTCGATATGTTTAGTGCGTTGATGTTGAACTGGATTGCCTGAGAGATAGATGGCACTAACATTGTCGCAATAAACGATGGTAGCCTTCTGAATCGGAAAATGAAGCTCAAGAAGCAAATTACGTAACCAACATAATTCAGAAACGACATTGGCGACTCCTCGGTACTCGGCTTTGGCGCTGGAACGAGAGAGAGTAGGTTGACGTTTGGAGGACCAAGATAGTAAGTTTTCACCAAGAAAAACACAATAACCAGATGTCGAGCGTCGAGTGTCAGGGCAGCCACCCCAATCTGCATCGGTGTATGAAATGAGACTTGAAACTGATGATTTATAGAGTTGCAAGCCAAGGTCAAGTGGGCCTTTAATATACCAAAGCACCCGCTTTAAAGCGTGCATATGCACGACTTTAGGATTGTGCATGTGTAAGCATACCTGTTGAACTGCATAAGATATATCCGGCCGGGTGAATGTGAATATTGTAATGCACCTGCTAAACTCCGATAATGAGTCGGATCGTCGAAGGGGGGATCTGAATCATGAGTGAGTTTGATTTTTGTGTCAACAGGTGTATTAGAAGAATTGCATGTCGTCATTCCTGCCCTGTCGAGAATCTCCTCCGCGTATTTTGATTGACTCAGAAAAATTCTGGAAGAATTTCGTGTAACTGCAATTCCCAAAAAATAGCTAAGAGGTCCCAAATCCTTCATAGCAAATTCTGAAGCCAGAAGAGACATAATAGACGAACGTAAGGCTGTGGATGATGTCGTCAAGATGATGTCATCAACATAAAGTAGAAGAAAGGCTAGGTCGGGTCCTTGTTTGTAAATGAACAGGGAGTGATCCGATTTGCTATGAACAAAACCAATGGTAGCGACAAACTCGGCAAACCGCTGATACCAGGCACGGGGTGCTTGTTTAAGACCGTAAAGCGACTTCTTCAATAGACATACGTAGTCAGGGTGTGTAGAATCCCGAAAATCCAGTGGTTGATGCATGTATACTGTTTCGTTAAGGTGGCCATGCAGAAACGCATTTGTGACATCCAATTGGTGAATCGGCCAAGAATGACACAAGGCGATGCTGAGAACAGTACGAATAGTAGCGGGCTTTACCACGGGACTAAATGTTTCGTCACAATCCACGCCAACCTGCTGAGACCTGCCATCACCTACAAGTCGGGCTTTATGCCGCTCAAAAGAACCGTCAGAATTCTTTTTGTGACGAAAAATCCACATAGATCGAATGACATTCACATTAGATGGGCGTGGAACTAAATCCCACGTATTATTTTTAAGAAGAGCATTAAATTCGTCATTCATGGCGGATTTCCAATTTAGGTCGGACAAGGCAGCTTTTGGGTTGCGGGGAAGAGGTGATGGTGTGATTGAGGAAGAAAGATTGAATTGGCGTTTGGGACAATAAATCCCATGCATACTCCGCGTGATAATAGTACGAGTGGAATTTAGTGGTAGGGATGGATGGCTGATCGTAGCAGACTGCTTGGGAGTGGACGGGCCAGAGGTATTTTAGAGGGGAGAAGTTTGGGCCATTAGGAGCGGGCCAATGGAAGATGCCGGAGGCGGCTGGGTGGGCTCAGTAGGTGGTTGCGGCCCAAAGACAGGGGCAATGGGCGTGGAAAATTCAAAATGGGGTTGAATATTTGGATGCAAGGAATTATCCAAAAACGAGTATGACGAATTTGTGGAAGGATTGGTCTTAGCGAATGGGAAACGAGTTTCGTCAAAATGGACGTGTCGAGAGATGATAATTCGTTGGGAAGAAATATCATAACACTTGTATCCTCTATGATTTGGTGGATATCCTAAGAAAACGCAAGGAGTGAAACGAGCTTGGAGTTTGTTAATTGTTTGGGAGGAAAATAATGGAAAACAAAGACAGCCAAAAACTCGAAGGTGATCGTAGGAAGGGGCTCTAGAGTAGAGGATATCCGTGGGAGAATGGTTCTGAAGATTTTTGTGAGGAATTATATTGAGAAGATATGTGGCCATTTACAAGGCGTGATGCCAGAGAGCGGATGGGACTGAAGAGTGGACAAGAAGAGTTCGCATGATGTTATTAATAACGCGGATTTTGCGTTCGGCTTTTCCATTTTGGGAAGAAGTATAGGGACAAGAGAAACGGAATTCAAGACCATTTTGTTGACAAAAAGATTTGAAGGCGTTATTAGAAAATTCTGTCCCATTGTCACATTGGAATGTTTTTATGGGTTTGTGAAATTGGGTTTGTATAAATGTGCTAAAGGCCGAAAAAAGAGGAAAAATTTGCGATTTTTTGCCAATAGGAAAAGTCCACAAAAAATTACTATAGTTATCAAGAAAGAACACATAATACTTATGTCCTGCAGAGCTTAACACAGGGGATGTCCACACATCACTATGCACTATATCAAAAGATGACAAAGTGCAAGCATTAGAAGAATAAAAAGGTAGTTTCACATGTTTTCCAAAAACACAAGATTGACAAGTATTAAAATGGGAGATGGGCTTACAATCAATAACCCTCTTATTCTTAAGGGAATGTAAAATAGAAACTCCTGGGTGTCCTAATCGATTGTGCCAAAGAGTAGGCGACAAAGCAGCACATGTGGATGGCGAGGCGGTTTGTTGGCGTGTGTTGGTGTTGGTGTTGGTGATGGGGTAGAGGTCGCCAGTGCTATTACACCTCATGATTTGCCTCCCAGTCTGAATGTCCTTCACAGAAAATCCACAAGGATCAAATTCAATGGTCACATTATTATCAGTCGTGAAACGACGAACAGAAATAAGATTTTTAATAAGTTTCGGGGCATGAAGCACATTTGTTAAACGAAGGGGTGGGAATGGCGTAGGAAGGGATTTCTGTCCATAACCATGAATTGGGATTTCCTGACCACAACCGACAATAATATTTTTATTTTTGCTCAAATTAAAATAAGTCGTAAGATTACCTCCATCGCTTGTCATATGAGAAGTGGCACCCGTGTCCATGTACCAATTATTATCTGGGGGGTTTAAAGCCATCGTTTGAAAAGCCTGTTCCAAATTCGTTGGTTGAAACTGTGTGGTGTGAGCTTGTGGTGGACGATGACCCAAGATTCCGGACTGCCTGGATGGTTGTGGAGGGCGTGACCACCCGCTAGTGGGATAAGGACACGGTGGAGGTGGAGTCCAAGTCTGATTCCACGGAGCAGCCCAAGGTGGGTAGTACTGCTGGCATTGATGCTGATTTGGCGGCCAAAAAGGAGGTGGCGGATGGTTGCGCGACCCGCCCCCGTTAGACGATCCTCCATTATGATTCGATCCTCCACGACCTCGACCTTTCGCTTTACCACGATATGAGGTCTGATTTCGGGTTGATGAATTGGCCGAACCTTTGTTTTGTTGATGTCGGTTTGAGTTCGTTCCGGGCCCGGAGGTTGGAGGGAGGGCTGCGTCATTGGAGGGCTGGACGACAAGAGCCTGTTGTGATGGTACGCGAGCGGTAACCTCCGCTTGGCGGGATTTGCGCGTCTCTTCCAAGAGCAAACGAGACCGAGCGGCGTAAAATTTCGGCAAAGGATCCATTTAAGAAATAGTAGAAGCTACAGTGTCATAATTCTCATTTAATCCATTTATAAGGCAAAGAACTAACCGATGGTTGTCAACCGGAGCATCAACGTTTGTAAGTTGATCCGATAAGTCTTTGAGTTCCTGACAGTAAGAGGAGACGTCGGAAAAATCATCAAGAAAGGTGTTGGCAAACCTGGTTTCGAGAGTCGATGCACGCACGTGTTTGTTATCCAAAAAAATGCTCGCAAGTCGATCCCACTGTGCCTTGGCGGTGGAATTAGGCTTCAAGATGGTGATGAGTAATTCAGAGGAGATCGTGTCGTACATCCAAGTTAGGACGATGGCATCGAGACGGGTCCAGAGATCCTTATCAAAGGCAGGATCTTTTTCTTTCTCCGATAATGGTTGTGACAGGATGATGTGCTCGTAGACGTTACAGGCACGGCAATGAATTTGGAATAATTCAGCCCAAGAGGCGTAGGGGCCTTTTTCTAATTCAAGACGAATTGGGATGGAGTTCTTGATGTTGGAGACGGCAAGTGCTGGGTGGAATTTATTGTTGGTGGATTCCATCATGGCAGCAGAATTGGTTGTTGGAGACGCCATGAAAGGAAGGAATGAGAAGAGGACGGCGGAAGCGTTTGAGAAGGTTAGGAGTCGAGAAGCTCTGATACCATAAAGGAGATTAAAACCCGTGCTCTTCATATTAACAACAGAGATATATATACAAGAGTTTAGTTAGACTTTGCTAACAATAAATATGCTAAGAGATATTCACAATCAATCTATAATAACTACCTAACTATAATTAGGTAGGCTAACAACTAAGAGATATTCACAATCTATGATAACTAACTAACTATAATTAGGTAGGCTAACATTGTGATTACCAATGAGAGGTATAAGATCCTAGCTAGGTGGCAGAAGATCAGTGAATCGAACCACGGGGACGCATTATTCCTTCCATTTATAAAATGGTAGAATTTGGAGGATAGTGGACCCAAAGGCATGCAATGCAATGTGCACAAAGTCCCAAACATTATGTCGAAAATTCAAAAAAAAAAAAAAAAGCTCGAAACGGTCGATTTACCGATTCAAAGTGATCACGCGAAAAACATACTCTATGAAATGGCCGCTAACAAGTTAAATAAATAATTTTTTTAGTAAATATCTCCACTACAAATATAGAAACTAGCATATATCATCACTTATTTAAAAAAAAAACTAGCAAATGTCCCAATTATGAGTAAAATAATTAAAATTTTGATTAAATAGTGAGGATATATATTAAATTTTTTAATATTATATACAAAGGAATGGAAGCATTTGCAACTTTTTAAAATAAGTGAAGGTATATACTAATTTCTATATTTGTAATAGGGACATTTGTTAAAATATCTCTTAAATAAATGAGTGGTTGGGGGAAAAGTTACAAAAATACTTGCAGTGGTCGCCCAACAGATGGCACTGCTTGAACACGGTCAAGGTGATTTTGCAGCAAATAAAAGAGTATCATCCATCAGTTTATCAGCAAATCACATTACAATGGAAATATTGTAGTAAAATGTACCACGATTCCATCTTCATATCAAACTGTAGGAAATTGAGTGAATGCAGCTAAACAAGTACGTTGTAAAGTCTTCAAGGAAGTCAAATATTACATGTGCGTAATAAATTATTTAAAATTTATATATAAAATTATTATAAATATTGTCGTTTCTAGAAATCGAACTCAAACAACCAAAAAAATACCTATCACCTTAACCAATTGAGTTATAATTGTTTGACTGTAAATAACTAATATTAGATAGTTAAATAATTAATTATTTAAAAAAAAAATCGTTTGTGAAATATTTACAAACGGCTTAGACGGCTCAATTTTGACTCATTTCGAAACCTCATTATAAGAGTAGAGACACTCTCCTATTTGAAGACAGCTGCTAGAAAATAACCATGTTTCAGTAACCACTGCAAGTTTGTGTCGACATGTATTTTTTACTGTAAGTCTAGCTACAGATTGGGCATAAGGAATGCCATGATCAATGATAAAGCTGCTGCGTCCATCAAAATCTTCAGACCATGGAATGGGAAATAATTGAATTTGGATGTTTCACTGCAATTCCAAAGCCAAATCATTTACTTCGGCCAAAAACATCACAAAAGATAAAAATGGATCCATTGATATAAGTTCCTGCTTATAGCCCAGTAACTGGAAGTATTAGAATCAACAATGCTTTTGACCAAACTAGCTGGAGTGACCACCAGAACAGCATTCCACGCGAAAGTAACACACCGTCGCAAATTATAGTACGGGATTCATAAAAGCTAAGCATATGGGCTTTCCATGTCCAGATGGATCTTTTCAAACCTTATTTCCAAGGGAAGAAAACACTACAAGACAGCATCATCAAATTCTCCTCACCTTGCCTTGCCTGCACACGAGTTAAACATGAAGATTTTTAGACTCAAAAGGAGACAATAGAAACTCTGCTTGAAAAGTATTTCCACATACAAAAAAGAATACATATCCACCATCTTAACATCCTTGCTGTGTAGACTTCCATTACTGAAAATATGAAAAAAAAAAAAAAAACTTCATACTAGAGGATGCAAATTCCACTAGTAATTTGTTCCCTATGGGCAACATAAGAGTTCAATAATAATTGATACAACAGCTTATTTAAAACCTAGCCAAAACTCCACTTTCGAATTTTAATCCAAAACTCCCATCTACTACCTAGGATGTGTGAATTTTGGTCCAATTTCTATTCAAAAAAGATTATAAAGACCGTGGCTTTTTTAGTTAAACATCCAACCTTTTTGCAGAATTGATATATTATTATTAGAAGTATTGGTATTGGAATTTGTTAAGGATCCTTCTTATAAGTATTGGTTTCGCTGGTTTTGTCATTGTCAACGGTTTAGGATTGGAGTTTCAGAGCTTAGTTCTGGGACCAAAAAACAAAATTATTTTAAAAACTAAACTAGAACGGTATTTGATATATTTAGGCACAATCTTGTGTACCATTTGTTGGTTCACGTTAATTTTGAATAAAATAATATTCAACAGTTGAATCATTGCCCGTAATAGATTTTGTTCATTTCAATTGCTTTTCGACAATGAACTCTTACAATAGATGGTTTTGAATTGATTAATACTAAGATGGATGAGCGTTGTGAATTAGTGTACAACTGTGGCAAATGGGAATAGTTAAAATGTATCGATAAAGAATTTGATCTTCACAATGTAGCATGTTTATCTCCACAATGTAGCATGTTGATCTTCAGCACGATTGAATCATTTTGTCAACATTGTTATTTCCTTCTCTCTTTTTATTTTAATTTTTCTTGCTAAATTGACCATAAAATAGAGCTACAATTTTGGTATCGGCCGATATATGTGGAGTTTTGTATCGGATCATGCCAACCCGTTTCGATTTGGTATTGCTATTGACCAATCTACAAACCTGACATAAGATCCCCTCCCCAATCCTTAACAGACACAAAAAGAAGTGTTTTGAGAAACTACTTTATTTAGAAATATCAAAATGTTAAAACCAACTCGTCATATTAAATCTGCTAGCACTATTTGCACATATTTCTGCATAGGCTGCAGTTAATTTATACTTTTAAGATGGTGAGATAGTTGTGTACACCAACAAAAATGAAAGAAACGTGTGAGAACAAACAATGAAAGAATAAGAAGAAGAATGTCAATAAATACAAAGGGATATTTATAACGATTAAGGTTCATAACGGTGATACCACCACAATTCTTGCATAAAGTCAGCTTAACCGCCTGACACAATTACTAAAGGAGTGTTTTGTATATGAAATTTCTTTTAACTCCGAGAAACTAAGGATGGGAAAATAATTGACATGTTGGTTTCATGTTATAGAAGTTTATATCCAGGCATGTTTAATTTCCAAGAATACAATTTTCTGGTGGGGGTAATTTTATTTTCTATGGGAAAGGAATTATTGGGTCGTTCAGGTGGGTTCAGAACAGTTGGGTCACTCTGGTTCAGGTCAGGTTCATGTTCATGTCAGTCAGGTTAGTCGGGTTCAGGTCAAAATCGGAGTCGGGTTAAGATCAGTTAAAATAGTAGCATGTCGTTGGTGGGACTTGAACGCATGTCTCTTGAGTAAAAGACTAGTATCCTAACCAAATAGATTATAACCTATGTTGCACAAGTACGCACATGGATACAGAGATGATATTGATAAAGGATACGGACATTTTCAAATATGTACGGTGTAATAACCTGTAATGCATGAATAAGGGCACAGAAACAAGTACTGACATGATATAGAACGGGTAGCATTTTCCCGTTTCCATGCAAGACTATACATACTTTGCATACAAAGACACTCATTAAATATATCTTATATTATGGATCAAGAACGTTGTATTTTTGGAAATTTATTTATGGTACCAAACACATCAATACTATATTCATGAAAATATTATATAAATTATAACAAACACGATAATATAAACTTTTCACAAATTTGATGCCTGGGAATAAAATTCTCAGGAATATTAGAATACCCCAACATTGCAATCCACACACCAAATGCACAACATAAAGGTAGTTAAGTTTAGAGATAGAGAGGAGAAGGGAAAGTAAGGGAAGAGAGAATATGAGAAAGGAGATTGCAAGGGCCTTAAACCCTAGGTTGCATCTCATGTCTATTTATATTGATATGCAATACACCCACAATTACTATTATACCCTCATATGATAAATAACAAAATAAAATAACTCTAACACCCTCCCTCAAGCAGGAGCATATAGATCAGACATGCCCAGCTTGCTACATAAATCAGAAAATGGACCGCGAGCAAGTGGTTTGGTGAGGATATCACCTAATTGATCCTCTGACCGAACATAAGGAGTGACAATCTGTTTCTTCAGCAACAAATCACGAACAAAATGACAATCCACCTCGATATGCTTCGTGCGCTCATGAAACACCGGATTACTTGCGATAAACATTGCCGACTGATTATCACAATACATCTCCATCGGAATAGGAATCATAATTCCCATTTCATGAAGAAGAGACTGCACCCACATCATCTCAGAAGCTGTATGAGCCATCGCACGGTACTCGGCCACTGCACTAGAACGAGCCACAACATTCTGCTTCTTACTACGCCACGTGACAAGATTGCCACCCACAAACGTACAATAGCCAGAAGTAGACCTCCTATCACTGCGACTGCCTGCCCAATCAGCATCACTGAACCCAGTCACCGTAAGCAACTGGGAAGGTTTGTACAACAAACCCTTTCCAGGTGCACCCTTCAAGTATCGAAGAATGCGAGAGATAGCCTCCCAATGTGGTTGCCGAGGGGCATGCATAAACTGACTAACTACTCCAACTGCATATGTGATGTCTGGTCGAGTAACAGTAAGATATATAAGTTTGCCAACCAAACGTCTATAATATCCAACATCCTCAAATAACTCTCCCCTGTCAGCATCAAGCTTGTCATGATAATCCATAGGAGTCTCAACTGGCCGACACTCCAACATCCCAGTCTCGGAAAGCAAGTCTAGAACATACTTGCGTTGTGACAGATACACCCCCTTCTTAGATCGAGCAACCTCGATTCCAAGAAAATATCGAAGAAGACCCAAATCCTTAGTATGAAACTGACGACTAAGGTAGGCCTTCAAGTCCGCAATTCCAGCATGATCACTCCCAGATATAATGATATCATCAACATAAACAATCAACACGATAATACCTGCTGAGGAAGAATGGCAAAACACTGAATGATCTGATGTGGTACGCCGAAAGCCATACTGAATGAGAACTGAACTGAACTTGTCAAACCAAGCACGAGGTGACTGTTTCAGTCCATATAATGCTTTCTTCAATCGACATACGAATCTTTTATTTCCTGCTACAACATATCCCGGTGGTTGATCCATATAAACCTCCTCCTGTAAGTCACCATGCAAGAAAGCATTCTTTATGTCCAGCTGATATATAGGCCATCGGTGATTAACCGCCACAGAAATAAGAATTCGAACTGAATTCAGCCGAGCCACTGGAGAGAAAGTCTCCATATAATCCACGCCATATGTCTGAGTATACCCTTTGGCAACCAACCGTGCCTTGAGGCGCTCAACAGAACCATCAGGATGATACTTAACAGTGTACACCCATCTACAACCCACTGTTTGTTTTCCAACAGGAAGTGATGTAAGCTCCCAAGTCTGATTTTGATGTAAAGCATACATCTCCTCATCCATTGCACTTTTTCAACCAGAAGATGACATAGCCTGCTTGTAAGTTTTGGGAATAAAAGTAGAAGACAATGAAACAGCAAATGCATGAAAAGATGATGAGCACGGTGTAATGAAACATAGTTAGAAATGTGATGCTTATTCTTTGTGGTACAAAGGCGTTGTCTTTTTCTGAGAGCAATAGGAAGATCATCTGGATCTGTGGTGATGGGAGCAGAAACCTCAGGCACGGAAGATGATTGGTTGAAGGCTGAATTTTGCAGAACCACTGGCCTGTCCTTGGATCTCTGATAAACCTGTACATGGGGAATGGAGACAGAAATTGATTCAGGAATGACCGGAAGTGGTATGGAAGATATCAAATCTGTTGTAAAAGGAATACAACGGTCTCCTGGAGGAAAGAAAGGGGTAGACTCAAAGAATGTAACATCCGCACTGACATAATATTTGCGTGACTGTGGACTGTAACAACGATAACCTTTTTGAGTACGGGGATAACCAAGAAAGACACACTTCAGAGATCTAGGAGCCAACTTATCTCGATTAGGTTCCAAGTTATGAATAAAAGCGACACAGCCAAACACTCGAGGAGATAAGAAAAAGGGTGCGACATCTGTGTGTAATATAGTAAATGAAACTTTGTTATTTAATACAGATGATGGCATGCGATTAATAAGATAACATGCAGTAAGAACGGCATCTGCCCAATACTGTTTGGGGACATGCATATTGAACATGAGAGTTCGAGCCACATCTAAAATGTGTCGATGTTTGCGTTCGGCTATACCATTTTGTTGAGAGGTGTGGACACAACTGGTTTGATGAATCATACCACGATCAACACAAAAACTGATCACAGAAGATTGAGTATACTCCAAAGCATTATCAGAACGCAGAATTTTGATACGTTTATTAAACTGAACATAGACTTCATTATAAAAGACAGATAATACATTTGGAAACTCAGATCTTTCTTTCATTAAATAACACCGAGTCATTCTGGAATAATCATCAATAAAAATAACAAAATACTGAAATCTTTTCGTACTTTTGACTCTAGACGGACCCCAAATATCAGAATGAACAAGATCAAAAGACTCTAATTGACGACTCTCACTACGACGAGGAAAGGAACTACGGTGATGCTTGCCTAACTGACAAGCCTCACATTCAAGACTAGAAACATGACTCAAATTAGGAACAACTTGACGCAACTTAGCCAAAGACGGATGTCCCAAACGATAATACCACTGCAACGGAGAAGTAGAAACAGAAGTGAAGGCCTTTCCAGGTTTCATGCCCCGAACCAATCGTCTTCTTCGTCCTGAGGTCCTGAAAAATACACGAATTGGGAGAAAATGTCACCGAACATTGAAGAGATTTGGTTAACTGGCTCACAGATAACAAATTAAATGGAAAATTAGGCACATATAATGAATCAAATAATGATAGTGATTGAGTAGGGTGAATGACACATTTCCCAAGCACATGACGAGTAGACCCATCAGCCAAGATAATATTATATTTTATGGAACTACGATTATGAAAGATAGATGTTATACCAGACATGTGAGAGCTTGCTCCTGAGTCGATGACCCAAGAGGTGGATGATGACTGGGTTGCCACAAAAGCAGGATTACCTATATGTGCCATGGTTGCAGTAGGTTGGGAGGTGGTACTAGCAAGCGCGTTCAACTTCTGGAGGATCTGTTGAAATGGAGATGAGGTATCGGACGTTGAAGTCTGATTGAAACCCGAAGTATCATCTCTGGGAGCAGAAGTGGTGTCCTGGGACTGCATATTTTCATCATGCACTTGATGTGCATATTCTGGTTTGCCCCATTTGTCCCAACAATAGTCTTCTACATGACCGAGCATTCCACAATAGTTACACTTTCGTGGTTGACCACGGCCACCACCACCACCGCGACCACCACCACGACCATTGTCTCTACCACCACGGCCTCCTCCTCGACCAAAACTACGACCACCATCTCTACCGCCACGTCTAATACCACGTCCACCACCACGACCAACAGCATTAGAAACTAGGGCAGAAGAGTCAGTACTCGGCACCACAAAACTGTCCCAGAAAGGAACGATTGAGACGGGAGAAAGTATCTGCCACCGTAGGTAACTGCTCTTCAGCAAGGATTTGAGCTTTATAAGGTTCGAGCGCAGGATCCAAGCCGGCTAGGATGAGTGAAACATGAAACTCTTCCTTCTGTCTCCGAGCTTCCTTCAAATCAGTAGTAACAGGATGATATTGAAGCAGTTCCTCCCACAAAGCCTTCTTTGAAGCCAGATATTCATTCACAGGTTTCCCATTTTGCTTTGTATTGAACAATAACTCGTACAACTCATAGATACGGGCAACGTTTCGCTTCTGCGAATAAGATTCTTCCAGAGATGCCCAAATATGTTTGCTTGATTCACACCACTGAACATTAGCAGCGATATGCGGTTCCATACTATGCCACAACCACGACATAACGTATGCATCTGCACTCATCCAATCTTCATACTCAGCGGACGTTTCAGGCAGGGGTTCTTCGGTCAAAAACTTCAACTTCTTCTTCGCCCTTAACACCACTTTGATAGACTTGGACCAGGCAAGATAGTTCGCACCATTGAGTTTCACCGCTGTAATCGACTTTCCCAATTCATCATTATGAATAACAGTAAAAGAAAAACCACCTCCGCTACCACCACCACTATTAACCTCGCTAGAAGATTCGGTCCCCACCATACTTGCAGATGCAACAGAAAGACGAGATCTTTGAAACCCTAGATCTCACAACGAACCTCAACCGACGACGAATAACCAACGGAGATCTGTAGAAACCCTAGATCTCATAAACGAACCACGAACGACCACGAACAACGAACGACGAACGGCGAATCATGAAAAGTAGACGAAAAACAGCCGAAGGGGAAGTAAGGGAAGAGAGAGGAGAAGGGGAAGTAAGGAAAGAGAGAATATGAGAAAGGAGATTGCAAGGGCCTTAAACCCTAGGTTGCATCTCATGTCTATTTATATTGATATGCAATACACCCACAATTACTATTATACCCTCATATGATAAATAACAAAATAAAATAACTCTAACAAAGGTCAACTATCCTTGCTTGTTGATTGATTGTTTCTAAAGGAAGAAACAAGGGTCAACTTCTTGACCATCAACTTAGACCCAAAGGTGATGATGATGCCAACTTGACAAACCAATTGGAAATGCCAACATTGTAACATTTCTTTGCTCCATTTCTTCACCATCATTATAACTTCAGTCTCTTTTCCCACATCAAATAGGGACATCTATGGAGAACATCTATCAACAAAAACAGTAGAAATGTTACCAAAATCTATACTTCATGAAACCAGTGGGACAAATTTCTCGGAACAAAAATAGAGTAATGATTCCGTGCATCTCCTGGTTTGCACCTCCACTGTTATTGGTCCATGGGGACTAAATTTCAGAAGACTTAGTTCAAGCAGTTTACAAACTACCTCTCTCTCCGGATATTCTATTTCTAAGTGAACTAATAGCTATGGAATTGCAAACAGAAAGTTGTGAACTGGAGATTTGTGGTATCATCTCACAAAAATATATGCAAAAGAGGCTTGAAAAAGCCTGGAGACATTTGATGGGCAGGCTAAACCTATATCACTGGTCATACAGTTTGAGATCTCAATCAAAAGGCAACCCCATGAGATAATCTTAGATGTGCCAAAGAGAACTCTCTAACAATCTTTGCAGAACAAATATGAGCTTGCCAGAGAAATTCTCACACTAAGTTTTAGCTATCTTTGATAGGAATCATGTAATAGAAGAGAGGAAGCACCTTGAAGTGTGTAACTGAGATGTAAGACTCATTTCATAGAGAGATCCCTCAATGTTTTACTTCAACATTGCTGTCAACTACCAAACATAAGCTCCTCCTTAATCTGGGTTCAGGAGGTGAGAATATAAGGCATTGGGCATAACATGTGGAGTTCTAATTGATTTTATATCAAGAAAAATATGTATAAATCAATATCAGGGCTCAACTAGTAAGAAATTTTACAGTTGTATGACGGTTGAAAGTGAATTTATGATAGAATAGTTTTTCATATAGTTGACAATGGTCACAATTATTATTAACTATTGTGATTAATTGAAAAGTTCATGATTATATAAAGATGAAAATATAAATCATAGTTCCAAATATACTCAATACGTAAAGGATATATGAATTCTAAGATCATCGGTTAAAACTAGTCAACATTTCAAATTGAGTAGTTAACTGAAAGAATGAGAAGCATCCATGTTACTCAAGCCACATAAAACAGAGATATTAGCCCTGAGGTAGTACACACGTTCACAAACAAGACTATATTGAGTTAATTATAAAAGTGCTAATTAATCTATCAAGGTCTACATAACTTTTCAAGAAAAATATCAAGTTCCATTTCAGATTCACCTATCATACATTTTTTTCAGAATGACAGCAGTAAACAAACTAATAAAAAAAATCAAATATACCTCCTGGTGATGAGAGTCTGCAATGCTGTAGTAGTTGGCAAGGCCACAAGTCTCCCTAATACGTGACATGATCAATAAGCATAGCATAGACACATATTCAAGTACAACAGGCATACACCTTTACATATATACAGTAATAACAAATTGTACAAGGATATAGAATATATGAGCAACTTAGACTTTTTATAATTAAAAACTGGAAGGTATAAACACTATAGGAAAGAAATGAATTAAGTTGATTATGAAATTAAAGGTTCTAACATTTGGATTGTAAATAGCAGGGGTGTCAACAGGCCAGGCCATGTTTTTGCACTAGTTCTGCACAAACTTAAAATATATAAAAGCCCTGCTCTTGGCACAGATAGGTCCCATATAAAACACCATACACCACGGGCAAATCAAAGCCCTACCCACCCTCACTCTTGTAAGTTTCCCCGACTGACTGTATGCACACGTGTACAAAAATATCAAATAAAAGTAATCAGCTTAATCAATCAATTGCTTCAAAGTATGGTGAAATGGTTTGTGCCGCTTAGTATTGCACGCTTCTTACCTTACCGGTCTCAATCTAAAGCTGATCAACAGTCCTTCGCGAATCCCAGCATACCCCAGGTTGGGATGGGTAGGCCCACCACTTCACTTTCAGTTAGGCCCAGGCCAAGTCAGTGAGGGGACCCTGTATTTACCTTGTTAGCTATGGTCATGCTTCTTTCCTGCTCTTTTTATCGAACTGGAGCAGGGAATCATCAAGCCGGACCCTTCCTTGATTTATGACACAATTAGACCTGACATCTTTCAATTTGATGTTTCAAGTGTCAACATAGCAATAAGATCATGATATCATCACGATTTTATGACTTGAACTGTGCTAGGAGCCTAGAACACTGTTATTGGAGTAACTGTCCAAGTATCAGTGCCCAACACATCAAGAAGCATGACATTTCTTGGGTTCAAGTGACACTGCTACTGTAAAACGAACTTAGAGTCTAATGTCTATGGTTCATCAACACTTACGAGGGATAAAAATCGTATCCATAATTTTGTACATCATCTGCACCCACTTTTATTCGTAGTGGTAGATCAAAGCCTCCAATTATGTCAAACGATGTACAGCACTAACATCCTCCTATCTTAATGTCAATAGGACCTATATACGGGAGAGAGATCAAATTTTCATCACGCATAGTAGGGCCAATCTTCACTCAAAGGGACTGCCTTGGCCACAAATTATGCACAAGATAAAGATGTTAAATGAAAACGACCCTCAGGCATATTGACAACTCGCTTGTTAGAAACTGAAGCCCAAATGATTCCAACTCCTTAGGGAGCTCAAGCACAGATGATGCTTTGACTTGACTCTTGTCATTCTTCTTCTATACCTCATATCCCTTCAGCATCTCTTCTTTGACAATTTTGGCTAACCATCTTCATCTTTTCAAGTGAAAAGCATTTTACATCCCCATTGTTCAATCCTAACCAAAAGCACAGTCAGATCAATACCTACAGAATACAGCATCAGGAGACTTATGAATAATAATAGTGAGGTAGTGGGGCGGCAAAACACTATAGCCGCTATACCAATAATAGTCCTATGCTCACTCAATGGAAGATGATATGCAGGTAGTAGCAGGCCTTAGAAAATTTAGATGTAACACAGGAAACACGTCATAAAGGGGTTGATCTCCTTTCACATTTTGTTCCGCCTCATTTGGTATCAGAGCCTGCATAATTCCATAATTAGTAATTTTTGCATCTAGTTAGTAGGGTTCATTTACATAACTTTTTATTACAATCATATATGTTTGTTAAGTATTAGTCATTTAATCCCACATCGGGAAGAGAATAATGAAGAGGCTAGTAATCTCTTATATATATGTAATCTCTCTATTAATAAAATCATCCTATTATTCTATTTAACATGGTATCAGAGCCAAAACCATAATCCTACCCTCTTGAAACAAAATTTCCCTCCCCCACGAAGTCAGCGCCCCCCCCCCCCCCCCCAACACGACGTCAGCAGCCCCCCCCCCCCCCCCCCCCGTCCAGATCCCGCCCACAAACCCTAATCTAGCCCCCCACCCACTCCCAAAACCCTAGCCACCGCAAAAAAAAATTCATCGGAGTTTGAGATCTTCAGAGAGTAAACTATGATAGTTTGCGTGAACATCTGAACCTCGACAACGACTTCAGGAGTTAACAGAGAACAAACTTGATTGTTTGTGTGAATCTATGTTCCTGGTCCGGTATCCACATCAGGATCTAACAGTGAACAATCTAGGTTTGCGTGAATCTTTGTCATGACTTATGTGATCCACATTCGATCTCTGCCAACATTGAGCGAGCCAGTTCTGGCACCGTTGATCGCATTGGCGAGGTTGAGGTGAATATCGGGTCAAGACGATCAACGATAGTTGAATCGAGAACTTGAAATATGACCAATACTGAGGCGAGTAGCAGTGCTGACAACACTAATGTCAGAAATGCAGTGGCAGGGACACCAAACATTGGTACAACAATTTCATCAATTCAAGTTGTCGATCGACGACTGGAGAGTCCAGATGGTTACTCTACATGTCGCAAGAAGGTCGAAAAGACGCCTTCGTATGTGGGATCATCCCCCAGCAATGGATGATCCTACATACGAACAGTGGGAGACGAACGATAGTAGACTGATTGCACAGTTGATGAATTCGTTGGAACCATCAGTTGAGGACATGGTTCAGAACACGGATTCGGTGAAAGAGTTATGGGAGATCCTAGCGACTGCGTTTAATGGAAAATACGATTTGTCTTGCATCTATGACTCGGTTGTTAGCGTCTACCGAGCTGATCAAGGAGACGAGTCATATAAGGACCACTTTCGTGCATTTAAGGCCCTAACTGATGAGGTGGATCGCATGTTGCCCATAACGACGGCTATCAATGAGGCGATGACTCAATGTCGACAGCTCTATATCATGGCGTATCTTGCCCCCAATTCGTTCTGATGGAGACTCTACACGGTCTCAGATTATTGTTGGGACCGAGGTTCCATCTATGACGGAAGCCCACTTTCATGTCCTACGGACAGAAAAAGTAGTTGGGAATGATACGAGTGATGCACTTGTCGATCGATCTGCCTTGGGTACTTGCTCGTGGTGGATTACGTAGGGGTCGTGGTGATAGACGTGGTGGCCAGAATGCTGGTCGTGATGGTGGACGGGACAATGACGGACGTGATGGAGGACGACCGCGGTCATGCTTCAACTGTGGTCAACGTGGCCATTTTCAATGGCAATGTCCCAAAGCACCTACTGCCAATATTGCATCGGATGCTTATGATGATGAAGGATGATCCGTGCAGATGACTGCAAAGACATGCAGAATTCGTTGAATTTCAAGCTCAGCGTTGTGGTAAAACATCTATATCTGGATTCACAGCCGGATACTCAACGACGTGTGTGGTAAGGTCAAAGTAGTAGGTGATCGACTCTGATGTGTCTGATCACATAACTAGTGTTGCAGGTATGTTGCGTGATTATATATACGAGTCATGCGACAAATATTACTGTTGTGAATGACATGTTCCTGAATGTTCGTGGAAAAGTGAGCACCCGTCTTTCTCCCAGTCTGCCACCCAACTCAGTTTTACACACACCTGAAAATCCATTCAGTCTGTTATCCATTAGCCACATTACTCTTGACTTGTAATATTCGGTAACATTTTTTCTGATGGATGTGTTTTTCAAGACCTGATGACTGAAAATGCTATCGGTAGAGGGAATGTAGCTGGAGGCTTGTACCTGTTTGAAATGAATTCTTTAATTGCTTGTGTCGGTGTGTCACTCGATCCGTTTGAGTTACACTGTCGGTTAGGCCACCCATCTATCTAAGCTCTCCAGAAAATGTCCATCTCTAGATTTTCGAGTTCATTTTCATTGTGAGTCAAGTAGTCTAGCTAAACATCATCGAATACCCTATCCAGTGAGTCTAAATAAAGCAGCCTCAGCTCCTTTTGAATTAGTGCATTCTGATATATGGAGTCAATGTCCTCTTGAATAGGTGATGGAATTTAAGTACTTTGTTTCCTTTGTTGATGAATACTCATAAGTCACTTTTGTATACTAATGAAAACTCGCTCCGAATTATTTGATATTTGGTGCAATTTTTATGCTGAAATCAAAACCCAATTTGGGATTCATATTAAGTGTCTTCGGAGTGACAATGATCGTGAGTATGTTACGTGAGTTCACTTCTCATCTGGCTAGACATGGCATCATCCACCAAACTTCATGCCCTTACACACCTCAACAAAATAGTGTGGTTGAACGTAAAAATCATCACCTTTTGGAAACGTATGCTCTTATGTTTCATGTATATACTCCTAGAAAATTTTGGTCAGATGTCGTTCTTACAGCTTGCTACGGTCGCCTCCCTTTCTTGCTTTCGAGCAAATTTGATCAATCGTATGACATCTACTGTTTTTAATGTCAATACTTCATTTTCTTGGTTATATCCCAATCGTATGTTGTTTTCTCTACCCCTCAAAATTTGTAGTTGTTTTTGTTATGTTCGGGATACTCGACCTACTATTTCTAAATTGGATCTGAAGTCAATTAAGTATATTTTTCTTGGGTATCCTAAGGATCAGAAAGGGTATCGTTTTTTTTAACTTTGAAGAGGTATATTATGTCTCGGGATGTTACCATTGTTGAAATCGAGTTTCCCTCACCCCCTCTAACTAACGATTTTGTTCCAAAAGTTTATCCATATGAGAAATTCCTCTTGTATCCAGTTCAAACACAACAGCCTCCCGTAAGGGTGCCCTCTCCCTACCGAGCCAGTCTTATCGTCCAATGGTCCGCCAACGCCGGATCAGTCAGGACCGACATGGCCAGTATCACTGTTCCATGGTCCGCGAACACCAGTTCCGTCAAAACAAGCATCACAAATGATGCCCACAGCCATAGAGCCGGTATCGTCATCAGCGTCCTCCAACTCCACTGATTCACCACCGTCTGAAAAATCGGGTCGCCCCCATCGCACATGTCACGACCATCCTTTGTATATTGACAAGTACAGAGGGCTCGCGAGTCACACTCAGTCCTTGGTGGCTACTATGATGGGATTCAAATCTCCAATTCTACAGAGGAACTCAAACATCCTAGTTGGCACGCCGCTCTATGGAAGAGGAGATGCGAGCGCTTCAGGAGAACCATCTATGGGACTGTGGATTTATCTACGGGTAAGAAAGCGATAGGTTGCAAATAGGTATTCACAATCAAAATGAAATCAGGTGGCACTCTTGATCGTCTGAAAGCTCGTCTTGTGGCAAAAGGGTACTCTCAGACTTACGGTGAGGATTATTTTAAGACCTTCTCTCCAGTTGAAAGAATGACCTATGTGCGCGTGTTCCTATCCTTAGCCGTCCGCTGACTGGTCGAAAATATGTGATTCACATCCTAACTGAAGCAGAAATGATGCAAACTAAGAGAACAACCCCACCCATGGATTCAGGGGTAAAATTACTCCCTGATAAGGGGATAATTATGACCAATCCTGAACAGTATCGTCGATTGGTTGAAAAACTCAACTACTTGACAGTCATGACTCGTCCAGACATTTTCTTTGTTGTAAGTGTTGCAAGTAGATTTATGGCTTCTCCACGAGTTCCGCATTGGCTGACAGTTCTCAGAATCCTGCGTTATCTAGCCAAGAATCCGAAAAAATGAATTCGGATGGAGAATCAGGGACATTCATCTTGAGTGCTTTACAGATGCTGACTGGGATACAAGTCTTACAGATAGACGGTCTACATCTGGCTATTCATATTGCTACCAATCTCGTATTCTATATTAGGACGAAGCACATTGAGATCGATATCCACTTCGTCCGTAATGAATATCAAAAGGGAGTGGTAACATTACACCATGTGAGAACCGGTAATCAGATAGCCGATATCTTTGTGAAGTCTCTTTTAAGCTCTCGTGTTCAGTTTCTTCATAACAAGCTGGACATGATTGACATCTATGCTCCAGCTTGAGGGAGGATGTTAAGTATTAGACATTTAGACCCACATCAGGTAGAGAATAATAAAGAGACTAGTCCTCTCCTATATATATATGTAATCTCTCAATCAATGAAATCCTCTTATTATTCCATCTAACAATGTTTACTCGATCTGTATCGTAGTTCATCCTTGGATGCCAACTAGGAGTGGTTTAGATTATCATTCAAACCTGAGTTCAGTATCCAGATCCGAGTACGTTTTCAAATTCGACAACTAATTGAGCGTTGTCAAGGATTCATGACTAAGTTAGGTAGAGCTATTTTCATGAGGTTCAGGTCCGGACTTCATGAGGATCTGTGACAAAAAATATTTGTCTGCAAGATCACTACTCTAGAAGATGTGTATAGGTTAGTTCACGACCTAGAAGACATTCGACCTCTTAGACAACATGATTCCTATCAAACTCAGTCAAGACCGTCACCAACATCCTTCCAAAGATTGTGGATTGGAAGGCTAAAGAGATACTTGGCGAAAACCCTAAGACAAATATGCGCACTCAATGTTTCAAGGGTCAGGGCTACGGACACATAGCTAAACAATATCCCAATCAAATAAGGACCCTCAGTGTTGTGTTGAGGATGTGAGTCCAATATACTTGGAACAAGATGATTTAGAAGTAATTCATGAGGCTGAACCAGTATCAGATGACGACTAGAACGAAGGTAATAGTCGTATTGTAGTCGTATTGTAGTGATCTGTTGTGCACAACCAACTAGCAATGTTGAAGAATCTTTTAGATTGAATGTGGTTAGGTAACCCAGTCTAAAGGAAATAATGATTGGCGGAGAACGTCAATATTCCACACTTCCACTACGGTAGGGGATCGATCCTGCCGAGTGATCATCGATAGTGGAAGTTGTATCAATGTCATTTCCTCGAATTCTACGACCCGACTAAACCTACAGATCATTCCCCACCCTCAACCGTACAAGATTTCTCGGGTAAATGATTCGCCCGTTAACGTCAGCAAGAGATGTCTCGTTCAGATGAAATTTCTTCCATATGAAGACAAATCCGGTATGGCATGGTTAGCATGGACGTAGGCCACATCATTTTGGGTCGACCTTGGTTGTTTGACTTGGATGTTACCATTTATGGACGTTCAAACTCGTGTAACTTTGTTCATAATGGTAAGAGGATCAGAATGAACCCAAGTCCACCAAATACCAAACCACCATTGCTGTGAAAAAGAGCGACACGATGACAAGAAAGAAAACATTAAGTCTAGTAAGTCCTAAAGAATTCAAAAACGATGTAGCTGAAGGACTTTAGTTGCAAGAGAAAGGACTCCTCAGAATAACTTATGGCTGAAGTAACTTCCATTATAAAGGACTTCAGTGATTTTTTTCATGAGGACCTTCCAGATGAATTATCACCTTTACATGATATCCAATACGTTATTGATCTAGTTCCGGAAGACTCTTTGCCCAATTTGCCTCATTATCGAATGAACCCATCCGAACATTCCGAACTGAAAAGGCAAGTTGATGAGCGGTTGAGAAAAGGGCTCGTGAGAGAAATTTTGAGACCATGTGCGGTCCCCGCACTATTGACTCTAAAAAAAGATGGTACATGGAGGATGTGTGTGAATAGTTGTACTATCAAGAGATTACAATGAAGTACCTTTTTCAATACCCAGATTAGACTACTTGATATAATGACGAACGCCACTATTTTTTTCAAAGATCCGACTTAAAAGTGGTTACCATCAAATTAGGTTACATCTAGGAGGATGAATGGAAAACCGCCTTCAAGACGAAGGATGGTTTGTACGAATGGATGGTCATGTCCTTTGGCTTGTCTAATGCCCCTAGTACCTTCATGCGAAATATGACTCAAGTTTTACGACCATTCATGGATAAGTTTTTGGTCGTATAGTTTGATAACATACTCATTTTTAGACACAGTAAGGGAGCAACACATTGATCATATTCGTAATGTATGTCAGACCTTGAGGAAAGATAACTTGTACGCAAACCCAAAGAAGTGCACATTCATGAGTGATCGAGTACTCTTTCTCAATTTTGTAATCTCTTCGGAGGGTATATTTGTCGATTCTCAAAAGGTCCAAGCAATCGTAGAATGGCCCGAGCCCAGAAATATTCGTGAAGTCAGAAGTTTGCACCACGGGCTCGCAACCTTCTACATGTGGTTCATAAAGGATTACAGTAATATTATGGCCCATGTGACTAATTGCTTGAAAAGAAAATAATTCACATGGCCTAAGGCCGTTGTCAAAGTGTTTCAAGAGATCAAAAAGAGGATGACCGAAGCACCTGTTATGAGGTTGTCTTATTTCTCTAAGGTACTTGAGGTAGCTTATGATGCTTCAGGCACTAGCATTGGTGGAGTGTCTCAAGAGGGCCATCATGTGGCTTACTTTAGTGAAGAATTTTATGCGTTAGTCCAATCACCTTCGTCATTTGCGTCACTACCTACTACCACAAAAATTTGTTATATTCTCAGACCACGAGACCCTCAAATATCTAAACTCGCAGAAGAAGTTGAGTTCTCGACATGGACTTTGGGTTGAATTCTTACAAGAATACAGAAACATAAACCTGGAGTTGAGAATAAGTGTGTTGATGCGCTCAGTAGATGAGTCATGTTGCTACATCACATGAGCGCAGTAGTAGGTTTTGAGAGAATTCGGAAAGAATACGAGTCTTGCCCTTACTTTGGCCTAATATTCAATAAATTGAATAATGAGCAAGTCCACGAAAGTGACAATTTTATCTTGCAAGATGGTTATCTTTTTAGGCTTCGCAAGTTATGTATTCCCCGCACGTCTTTGAGAAATTTTCTTATTTGGAAAGTACATGCCGGTGGGTTAGCTGGACACTTTGGCAGAAATAAAACAATTGATAAGGTAGAATACAAGTTCTATTGGCCTAGCATTAAGAGAGATGTCGCCAAAATTGTGGTCCAATGTCGCATATGTCAACTAGCTAAGCAATGTAAGCAGAATTTGGGCCAATACATGTCGTTTTCCATCACAACCCAAGGTCGATTTTAGCATAGATTTTATCCTAGGCCTTACTCGTACGATAAATAAATATGCACCATCTTTGTTGTTGTTGACCAATTTTCGAAGATGGCCAATCTCCTTGCTTGCTTTCGAACTTTTGATGCCTCTAAAATCAAGGTTGTAAAAATCACTAGTTGACCGTTAGTCGGTTCGCAACGACTGGGGATTAATCGGGAACTAGTCGGATTAGTCGATTTTGATATATATATATATATATATATATATATATATATATATATATATATATATATATTCCAACATGAGTGGCCTAGTGGAAAAGAAGAGCGTTGTGCACTAAAATTCTTATAGGATAACCTGGCCGGGTGAGCACGAATGTGTGATTAAAAAGTATATGTGGGGAACCGGGGCTTCACATGGTTTCATCCAACCTTTGTGATTAAAAAGGTTATGTTGGCTTCAAGAGGCTTCAAAGTGGTTATGCAGGCTCCACGTGGCTTTAAGTGGTAGAAAAGAAAAGTGCTTTTATAAAGAGAAGCAAAGTTCTCTTTATTCTTCCATTTTTTTATAGAGAACATAAGCTTTTAGTCTCCTTTTTTTCCATTTCTTCATATATCATCCACTTCTGCTATTAAAAGAGGGAAGCAACAATAGAAGTCTTGGAGGCTTAAAGGAAGACTCTACTGAGCAGGAAGGGATGGCGCAGAGGATGGGTTCATGTGGTGGCAAGTCAACGGCTTCTCAGGTCGGATGAGATCACCGGTGGAAAGCTATGGGTCTGCGCATTGGACTACGTTTAGGTCATATCTTTTTTTTGAATCTTTTTTCCTTTTCTTCCTTCTTCTGGAATCTGTCGGCTAGGTTTAGATTTCCTTTTTTTGAACGAATGGGTCGGGTCGGATTTTGAGCTGCTTCACCTGTTTTCATTTTTTTTGAACCGACAGCTAGTCGGCCGACTAGGCCCGCCTAGCCAGACTAGACCCCCAACTGCCTTCATATATTTTTCTATCGCCTAGTACCCAAATCGAGTCGGCGGTGGCCGACTAGCGACTAGTCGGCCGCCTAGCCGGACTTTTGCAACACTGTCTAAAATAGCCACTTTATATTTTTAATGAGGTCGTCAGATTGTATTGTCTTCCAAAGACAATTGTGTCCGATCGCGATGTTAAATTTGTTTGTAACTTCTGAAAGACATTGTGGTTTAAAATGAATACAAAGTCGCAATTTTCAACTATGTATCACCCACAAACTGATGGGCAAAGAGAAGTAGTCAACCAAATTCTGGAAAACCTTCAGAGGTGTCTACTGGATAAACATTTAAGGAGCTGGAATATTGTATTGTCGACTACTGAATTCGCATATAACAATTCAATCAATAGGTCCATTGGTCTAAGTTCCTTTGAAATTATCCATAGCTACAAACCTAGGACCTATTTAAACCTCATTCTTATGCATCCACAATCTAGATTTTCAGAGTCTGCATCTGCATTTGCATCCCGCATAACTGAATTGCATAAAGAGATCAATGCTAAGATTCAAGCTAGCAAATGATCATTATAAGGCTCATGTTGATTTAACTAAGAAACCTAATAAATTTGAAGTGGAGGATTTTGTTATTAAACCCGAGTGGTTTCCTACTGGAATCGTTAAGAAGCTTCATGATCGCAGTGCAGGACCTTTCAAAATTAAGTATAAAATTAACTCACGCATATGTTATTGATCTTCCACTAAGTTCTTCATTTAATATTAAAGATTTGGTTTGATATAAAGGTCCACCTATCATTCATGGCAATCCACTTGTGGACACGGATGAGCCACCTATAGACCTCGACACTGAGATCCCTCCATTAGCCCCACTTCTTGATATTATATCCGATATATCGGTCGAGCAAGTTACTAACATACAGGATGATCAAACCGTCTCCACAAAAGACGACGGGATTAGACAATACCTTGTTCACTAGGAGGGATTACCTACCTCAGAGGATATATGGATTACTCGTGACGAGCTGATGAAGATTAATCTAGACTTGCTAGAAAAATATGAGAGTAGTTGTGATCCTAGCTCGACCGGGTCAAATTCTTTCTACCTGGGAAAAATGATGAGGGCACCACCATGCGGGTCTACACCAGGCACAAGAAAAGAGCTCAGACCATTACTCCAATTTGGTTCATATGAGTCTGAGCCAGCTAAGGATTGAATCAGTTGTTATCAGTTTGTTAGAGGATTTGTTTTAATTTCAGTTTGTTTTCTTATTGTTATCAGTTTGTTAGAAGGTTGAGTTGTTTAATTTGTTGTTATCTTGTTGAAGAATAGGTTGAGTTGTTTAGTTTGTTGTTATCTTGTTGAAGAGTTGGATTATCTATAGCCTATATATATAGGCTTATATATATAGGCTGAATGTTTCTTTTGAAGGACGACTTAATAAATGAAAAGATTTTTTTTATGAACTCTACTCTCTACGTGGCTGAGATAGCCAAGTCCCTCTTCCCAATGTTGCAAAAGTCGGACTAGGCGGCTGACTAGTCGGGGACTAGGCGGCCGACTAGTCGCTAGTCGGCCACCGCTGACTTGATTTGGGTACTAGGCGACAAAAAAATCGGTGAAGGCAGTAGGCGGGTCTAGTCTGGCTAGGCCCGCCTACTGCCTTCCGACTAGCTGTCGGTTCAAAAAAAATGAAAACAAGTGAAGCAGCTCAAAACTCGACCCGACCCATTCGTTCAAAAAAGAAAACCTAAACCAAGCCGACAGGTTCCAGAAGAAGAAGAAGAAGAAGAAGGAAGAAAAGGAAAAAATATTCATAAAAAAAAGGACTAACCTTAACGTAGCCCGATGTGCAGACCCATAGCTTTCTATCGGTGATCTTATCCAACCTGAGAAGCCGTTGACTTGCCACCACAGGAACCCATCCTCTGCGCCATCCCTTCATGCTCAGCTGAGGCTTCCTTTAAGCCTACAAGACTTCTAGTGTTGCTTCCCTATTTTAATAGCAGAAGTGGATGAAATATGAAAAAATGGAAAGAAAAAGAAGACTAAAAGTTGCTTCCAATGCTTAGTTCTCTACAAAAAAATGGAAGAAGAAAGAACGTTGCTTCTCTTTATAAAAGCAATTTTCTTTTCCACCACTTAAAGCCACGTGGAGCCTGCATAAGCACTTTGAAGCCTCTTGAAGCGAACATAACCTTTTTAATCACAAAGGTTGGATGAAACCATGTGAAGCCCACGTGAAGCTTGGCCTGGTTCCCCACATATACTTTTTAATCACAACTTTGTGCTCACTCGGCCAGGTCATCCCATAAGAATTTTAGTGCATAGCACTTTTCTTTTCCACAAGCACACTCATGTGGGAATATATATATATAGTTCCAAGAGGAAATTCACCTTCGGCAGAGGGCTAAGTGTTAATGGCTAAAGGAAGGTGACCGATGCAACAAGTTCTTTCATGGAGTCATAAAAGCCAGGAATCACTAGACAACATAGGTCGGCTCATGGATGCTAACGGTCAAGACATAACTGACTCAAATGACATATCTACTGAAGCTATCACCTACTATTCGAAGCTCCTCTCTTCAAATATCCAAGATAAGGCTTTCCCTCCAACAGTAAGTAAACGCATTATCACCAAGGCAGGTAATGACTACCTTCAACGTCCTATTGATCGGATTACATCAAAAAGGCGAATCCGAATAAATCCTCCGGGCCAGACGGCTTCACCGCTAAGTTCTTCCAAGTGCACTGGGAAGCTCTTCGTGGACCTATTTTCGCTGCCATAAGAGAGTTCTATCGTACAGGTAAACTTCTCAAGGAAATCAATCACACATTCCTGACTCTGATCCCGAAGAAAGAAAACGCTTCCTCCCTTGCTGATAGAAGGTTGCAATTTCATCTATAAGACGATTACCAACATTATGTGCACAAGGATGAAGGACCTAATGGGTGGGCTGATATCCAAAAACCAATCGGCGTTCATAAGCGAGATATATATCGGAAAACTATATGCTTGCTCATGAACTCGTGAGAGACTTCAAGAAACCTGGTAGCAACAGAGCTTGCATCAAGCTCGACCTCCGTAAATCCTATAATACGGTGAACAGAAAGTTCCTCGTCCACCTTATGAGAGAGATGGGTTTCAGTGAGTGGGTCAACAGAGTGGAGGAGTGCATATCCTCACCATCCTTCTCTATCCTCATTAAAGGGCAGCCGGTTGGCTTCATCCAGAGCAGTAGGGGTCTTCGGCAAGGTGACCCTCTCTCACCCTACCTCTTCACATTCGTGATGGAACATTTCACTAGCCTCATGGACCGGACTATTCACATGAGACAGATGATCCCTTTATATCCTAGACGAAAGCCTGTGATTTCACACTTAATTTACGCAGACGATCTTCTGGTATTCATCCAACCCTCTGAACGCAACGCCCATCAACTTCTCCAGGTGCTAAATGAATTCGGACATCACTCGGGGCTCGAACTTAATAAGGAAAAGAGCAAGATCTTCTTCAACCACCATTGCACCACCGGGGATCATATATCGACGATGGTCGGGATAAAACAAGGGGTTCTCCCTGTGAAATATCTGGGCCTACCGCTCACGAGCTCGTACGCCCGGGCTATGGAGGCTACTAGCCTGTTAGAAGCGATTCAAGGAAGACTTGAGGGATGGCAAGCCCAAATACTATCATTTCGTAGACATATTGAGCTTATTAAATATGTCATATCGGCTATTATTCTCTACTGGATGCAGGCGATCTCTATCTCTACAAAGACCTTGCAAAGGATTGAAAGACTTTGTGCCAACTTCATACGGCACGAGGGAGCGCACGCCATTGCCTAGAATGTGCTCTGCAGACCAAAACGCGAAGGTGGAGTGGGTCTGCGCTCACTGACTTCTTTGAGGGAGTGCATGAATCTAAAATTGGCCAGGCGATACCTAGAAGGGCACTCATTGTGGTCTAAATGGCTCCAAACCAGGTATGCTTCCAAAAAGAATTTCTGGACCTTAGATATTGACAAGAATTTCTGTCATCTTCAAAACTATCCTCAAGCAAAGAAAACAAATCAAACCTCTCCTGGAGCGAGTCATCTGTGACGGGAAAACTTCGGACCTATGGAATGACCCTTGGATCGGACAAAGAAGTGTGAAGGACATCATGGGAACGCAGGCGGAAGACCAGGGGGATGCGAACGAAAAGGTGGAGGCCCTCCTACACAGGGGGCCAATGGCACCTGGCAAATAGAAGCATTGGCCGAGCCCTTAAGGAGCATATTAGGGTCGTCCAGCTGGATCTCTCCAAAGGACACGACTACTGGAGAATCCTCCTAGAAAGGCACACGGCTTCTCCTTCAAGGGAATATATGAGATGGTCAGGCCTAAATTCCCCAAGATAGAACGGTACGATATCATATGGCAGAAAGGAGCTGCGGTTAAAATGCAACTTAATATGTACAAGATTATCAGAAAAAGGCTATTCACCCTCGACTGATTAAAAAGATTCAACTTCACCCTGACGAGTACCAAATGTGTGCTATGCGAAGAGGAGGAGTCCCATGAGCATCTATTCCTTAAATGCTTATTTAGCAAACACATCTGGGACATCCAGAAAGATAAAGCGGGTATCGGAACTCAGCCAAATAGCAGCCTGGAAGGACTCATGACAGCCATCTATTCCCTGCAACACAAAAGGAAAAAATTGGTACAGATTAGCCAGATTGCGTCTATTGTGCACATTATGGCACATTTGGAAGGAGCGTAACAATCATATTTGAGAACAGGAGGAGAGCCGCAGGATGTTGCCAACAGTATCGAACATGACGTGGAGGCTCAGGATGGTCCAGGGTCTTGAATAGGAGTGTGCCGTGAGTAGGGGGAGGCCTGGTGGCTCAAGGGTTGGCAATATGCCTTTCTTGTTTAGCTGGGATGTGTTCCCAGGCGCCTTGTAACTAGTAAGATTGCTCATCAAATAAAGTTTTTACCTATTTCAAAATATATATATATATATATATATATATATATATATATATATCAAAACCGACTAATCCAACTAGTCCCCGATTAATTCGATTAATTTCTAGTCCCCGCGAATCGACTAGCGGCCGACTAGCAATTTTTACAACCTTGCTTCTTCCTCTCCTCGCATATTCCCAACCCTCATCCCTTTCTGTTCCGGACCAACAGCAACAGCCGTCCTCTCGGTAGCACCAGCACCCTCCCCGACCACCTGGCAGTCGCACCCTCCCTCCCTCGGGACTCACATCAGCCCCCTACCAGTCACCGCCCTTCAACAAGGGCAATCAGGCCGCAAATCAGCCTCATTCCAACACTCTAGCAACCTCCACGACTAGTCCATTGCTTCCTCCTATTCGTTGATCCTTCCAATGGCCAAGGTATGGATATTTTTGCAATAATATTTGATATGCTTATGTTAATAATTTTAAAAAATTGATCTACCGCATAATAAGTGAGTTGTGTGCATCTACTACCCATTGCCAAAAAGCCAAATCTACTTATTAACTGGAAAAGTCAACCATTATTTGTGGAAACGAAATTTGTAACTTATTTAATTTATGACTCATATTTGATTGATCCTACAAGCAAATCCAAGGTTTAAGCCAGCATTATTGTTCATCTAGAAATTTATAAAGTTCTAACTAAATCAACTTGAGCCTTATTAGGAACTTTATTTAGTCTTGAATTTTCATTTATATCCTTTCATGTTTCGTTCCGCATCAGCCTCAGACACCACCCCAGGATAACAAGTCCGAGAACTCTTTGGAATACAATTTATTGATTGAGTAATTGTTTACAATAGCTTGCAAAAAAGTTTATTTATAGCCTTCAAGTAATCATAACCCTAATAGTAAAATAAGTATAAATTATATCTAAACAATAATATAGATAAATACTAAAAATCATAAGAAATCCTAATAAAAATAAGGTTTCCTAAATCTGCACGGAATTCGTTATCTGACTTCTGTAACAGATTTGAAAGCCTATAATCAATTTCTGAAAATCTTTGAACTCTGACTTAGTTCTCTAAGTTGGGGTGATTCGTCGAAAACAGACATCTTTGCTGGAAGATATATCGCATCTACTAAAATTGTGCAGTTGATCCGAATTTGAATGCATTGATCCAAATTGTCCTCATCAGGCACTGGAGAAATCTTACAAGTGGTATTCCATCATGGAAGTTCTCCATCTTCTAAATATCAAGGCGGTCGGTGAGGGAAAAAAATTGGTCTCATGTGCAAAGTAGCTATAGGATGATAACCAGCATCCCAAAACACAAAAAATTAGTACAGATATTGATTGAGGGGACAGGGAAAGCAATGCAGTGAATTCCTTGATGAACTTGAATTCCTTGATGAACTGTATATTAATAATATGCTTAGTCAAGGAAATTCATAAAACATCTAATTTGGCTGCCCTTATCAATCTCCTGCTTTGCCTTATCAATCTCCTGCTTTACAGCTCAACTATCAAAGAAAAGAGAATATAAATTGATGTTGGAATGTAAAGTAAAAAAAGGACCTAGCCTTGCCTTACAAAGGATTTCAAGTAAATGCATGTGAGAAAATGGGGGACATCAGCATACATTAACTTGAAGATGTTCAATTAGACCAACATAAATAGTTTATGAAATTCATTTACGTTGCCAAATGTCAAATCAGTGAACAATCAGTCTTGGATATTAGAACAAAACAGAGAGAAGTTTACAAGATCCAACATGACTTTCAAGGAAGCCCCATTTAGCATAATGACCACAATCTTCGCAACTAAGACCAACCGTCCCTGTGGACAAAAAATGGAAAGAAAGAAAGAAAGAAAGAAAGAAAGACAAAAAAATCATTGAAAATGTGTGATGAAACATGAAGTAATTTAGCTAGCGGACAAAGATCTTTCCAAAAACTAGTGCCATGAAACAAAATGCCGTCCATGCCTCAGGTTTGTTCTTTGGAAGGCAATATATAAGATCTGAACTCCAGAATCTATAAGAGAACATTAGATGGTTACATTTAGCCGTTGTATACTTTGCCAAAGCTGCACTAGGTTCATCATAAGGGTAGCAATATGCCTCTTTCCAACCTAATGTAATTAGTCTAGTTCCGGCACTAATATAGCAAATAAGCTGCCAATAATCTCATGACAAATTTCAGATAAGTCACATGGAACTTTTTGCAACTTATATAAAAAGGCGTCTCAATGCCACGAGGCTCCCGCTTATATAAGTTCTCCTAACCCCATAAATATGGAGAGGCCATTTCCGTGACTCGAACGTGCAGCCTCCAGGATACAACCATGATGCAAACAACAAGCCTTACACGAGACAACGCCCTCATATAGCAAAGATAATTGCTTTTGAAATGCATCCAATCCTAATATATAGTTCTTCAAGTTGCATTTTGCAACTAGGACAGCTAAGTCTCCAGTTGAGAAGAGTAAAGTTTGACATTGTGAGATGGTAAATTTAAATTGAAAGGTAGCTTACAAAATCCCTTCAAACATTCGCAGACATTAAGAAAAGACCGCATCAAAAAACTATCTTTAAAGAATAATAGTAGTTACAGAATGCAAATTGAAATCACAGCTATATAAATAAGAATCAACTGAAAGTTATCACTTACTTGATGATATACATCCAGTGAGATTCACTTGCAAGCCAGCCTCGTCAAACCCCGATAGACCAACTCTTTATTCTCCCAGAAACTTCCAGGAGTCCATTGTGCACCACCCACATGCTTTTCTCCATGAAGTAAGATTTTAAATGCTTGCCATCTAGTATGTGGGAGAATCAGAGCACAATCCCCAACTTTCTCGCCTTTCAGTATACCATATCACTTAAATAAACTGGCTATGATTTTGATGTGACTAAAGCCTACTATCAGTATATGAAGATTAAGGTTCCAAATAGGAGGTTACAATCTAGGGGCTGAACCAAGCATCCTTTGGAGATACCAAGCCTTCGCTTAATAGGTGAGGGAGTGAAGAAAAATAACAAAGATCCTAATTTTTATGATCATGATGTACAATAGTCCTTGGAAATCTAACCACTCAAAACCACATATAAGGCATACAAAGAATGTATTACACTACCCCACAGCACAGAAACAAACTACTTCATGACAAACAATTCACTTGAACAAGGACGACAACTAGCAGAATATTAAACTATATTGTTGGATCATGGAACAATCTAAATCCAAGCTTTACAATTGTAGAGTCCCCCTAGAAAAAGTAGAGCCCCCTAGAAAAAGTATATCAATTGTAAAGATATTCAGACCACCATTTCCATGGTTCTGCAAAACTTTTCATGGAAGAGGAGATACCATGAGATGTGTTCATCCTTACAAATTAGCTAGGTACATCTGTGAAATAATATTAGATTTATGCTCCATTAATTATGAGGCTCAAAAAAGCTTGAAAATATCACCAATGACAGTTATAAAGAATTCAACTTGGTAATTAATGGGATGGGAGTACCGAAACAAATACACCCAGGAAACTACCAAACTTGCTGTTAATAAGATGCAAACAAATATCATTTTTTATGGAGCATCAGCATAATGATGTTAAGGAGCGGCAGAACAAATTTTTCTCTAGAGTATGATACCAATAATATTTCTTACAACACATTACACTCCAACATAAATCCTCTGTATATCTCATCGCAAAAGATATGGATATTTGGAGGTCTCATATTTCATACACATCCTATAGTTGATAGAAAGCTATCAAGGAAATATAAAATCAGAACTCTATTTACCAACCAAACGGACAAGTCAAGAAATCCGGTAGACATCATAGGTATACAGTGGCAATGGATAATGATAAAACATCTAGAAGCAGAAAATACAACATTAAAAATGGTTAATATTGGTGAAAGCAAAGTTCACACATAATAACACCTAAACAGCATAAAGTGCAACAAATTGAAAGCCAGAATTGTTCAATACCCAAAAGATGTACTGAGAATTGATCCTCTCAACATGCCATCCCCGACGGAGAATACTTGAAGACTAGTAATATATGTCACTAATAAGTTTCAACATTAATGGCACTCTTTCATCTATGTGCTTGAGTTCGCTGCATGTCATATACACCCCATGAGCCATATCCGGATCCACCTCCAGCTCCATATTGAGTAGCACCATCTGCAGCTCCAGGAACCTGAAAGGCAGAGGATGGAATAAGCTTCTGATATACATATAGCACAAGTTGCAAGAAATAGGCATATCGAGTAATGAAAAACTGCTGAGGAAAGACAAAGTCATACAGGATTCATGCCATAACCAGCAGGGTAAGGATTTCCGCCATAACTGGGATCAGCGTTTCCGTAGTTCCCACCATAACCTGCACCTACAGATACACATATTTAGTTCTACAGAAATGGAATCAAACAGAAGAGCCGAGCCAATGGCTATTACAAATTTATGTCATAAAGCACTCAACCTATCAGGTACATACCTTCATGACTTATTAGGCAAAAGATTAGTTAAATACCACACAAATACTTTTTTCTAAAGTTCTCATCTCATAAATATTACATACTTTCTGAAATAATATTTTTAACTACCTTTGTAATTTGTATGGCATGAAGATTTGAGTAGCTTTTTTCCTTGTATACAGAAGATTTTCTAATAGGTGTTAGGGATCTACTAGTAGAATGTTTCTAGTACTATTATGTTTCTAGTACTATTATGTGTATTTAGCTTACAAATATATGGACTCACGATAATTAAATGGCAAGCACTCATGTACATTATTTTCCTTCAACTGATTCTAGACACAAGATGCCTTAAAGAGGTTAACATAAGACAACTAAATGACGAGGTTCTTTGGTATGGTGATTAAATCAAGATATAGGGTTACAGCGAAGCACCCTAGTGATTTGCCATTATCGATAAATCAAGAAACTAACCCAACAGATAAAGAGCACAAATCTAACAAACTAACTGTTAAGGACGAATGTTCTCTCTCTTATAATAGAAGGAACGTCTCACATAATAAGAAATCAAGCTCTACAGTCAATATCCAACCGAAAACTTAACCTAGCACACAGTGCATACTGACACTAGGAACAACTGGAACCAAACGTTAAAACCAAGATAAGAATTTATCTTAATTGTGAAGAGACCAAACTGTTGCAATGATTTGCTTAGACTCCACTTATTCCCCTTCTATAACATTTAAAGCTCATTGTAGTCCTCTTTATCTTGTCGGCCATTTACATGAAAATATGAAAAAGTTTAAAGTTTATGCAGTAGAGATAATCTGAAGAAATTATAGAAAGAGAATGGGCAATACTAAATCTGAAGCAAACAGTTAGACTAGGAAAAAAGTCACTCGAGGAAATAAGACAATAGTCATACTTGATAATATTATGTAAACTTATAACTTGATGCATATTGCTAAGTCATTCTTGGTAACAGATTTATAATTGTTCGAATACCAGCTAAAAAACTATAGAACCAATAGATAGGAAATACTTAAGAAAATTATATCAGAATCAGACCCAAAAAAACAAGGAAATTGCAGTATACAATATATGCATGTACAATTCTCATGTCACAGAAGACGTACAATAAACAAAAACCACTAAAACCTTTTTGTACGATTCTTGTAAATACCCAAAGCAATAACATACAATCAATACCTTGATTTCCAGCAGCTGCTGAAGCTCGTGCCCTCTTGTCAGCATTAGCAACCTCTGCACGTAACTTCTCCACCTCACGTGCCATTGAAATTAGATTCTTCTCCATCACCTGACCCTGCTCATAATTCTCGGCATATCCTTTCTTCTCGAACTCAATAGCTTGCCTACAAAAAATTTAATCAGATAAGCTTCACATTCAACCAAAACTAAATCTATTACTAAAATTTTCAATTCAAATAAAACAACAGAACTTTGGTTTCTGTGAGTAAGATGTTTGTTTCACACTTTCAGTTCTAAAGCAAAGCTATTTTTAATATATTTCATTTACTGACACGTAACAATGCCCACGCCCGTGTGTTGTTGAAGTAATAGTTCCGAAGCCCCTGTGTGTTGTTGATCATACTCTTCTATGAATTCTCAAAACTACTACAATTCCCAAATTATAGAATGTAATGGATAGTAATAACTGTATAATCTATATTACCATTAGATATTTGGATGCCACATCTGTCAAGTTATTACAATACATGAGGGACATAGATAAGGAGAAGTAAGAGGAAGTAGTTAAGCAAAAAGAAACCTAGCTGATTGCAACTCGTGCTTAATGGCTTCAATCTCCTCTTTAATTGCAGGTGCTTGTGACACATCATCTGAGGCTCTACTCAAGTCCTGGGTGAGAATCTGGATCTGACCTGTGAGCTCCTGCTTCGCAGCATTTAGCTTATGGATATCTCCTCGGACCTGAGTAAGCTCATCTTTCATCGCCTCAACTGCCTTGAGCTCCGCCTCCATCTTTAAAGATGTCTCATAGAGCTGTCATTTTTAGGAGGAGGAACAGATTAAAATCCAAATTTTGAATTGTCTGCACCATTTCGCTTATTGGGGTGTAATGAGCCATAATCCAATGAAGGAACAAGCATTCGCTTCTAATTTCCTATGAGAACTCAGCAATCAGACCAGTATAAGCCATTAATATATTATTATTATTTTCTAGGATAAGTGCTCAGGGAACAAGGGAAGAGGTTCTATCTTATGAAAGGGTAAAAAAAAAAATTAATCTAAAACTTATCTCTTCGTGGCTTTTGAGAAAATGCTAGAAATCGAACCAGAGACTGAGATACCATTTTAGAGCTTTAGGAGCCCAGGGATCTATGGATACAAGCAATAACTAATAAAAATCCGAGACCAATAGAACAAAACACAAAATAATCAACCATGTCTCGATTCGTTAATGGTCTATTGCATAGCTGTAGGAAACTAAATTGGATATCGCACCACCACCACAGCTACCAGTCGTACTCGTCCTCCATAAGACTAACAGAAATCTAGGAAACACAGCAACTCCAAAAGACAGTTCTGTCACTATTGGGTGCTGTCGAACATGTATTGGACAACATCGCCACTCCAAGATACACTAGGACGTGCAAAAGTGAATGGTGCGTTGTATTTGTGTCGGAACAACATAGCCAGAAACTAAATCAGATCAAACTAAAGCCAGCACTGCTACAGCTAATCAAGGCCGTTTCTGTTTGTTTTTTTTCGAAAATTGGCTGCTTTTCATGGGCTACTTTTGAAAGCATGGAAGCATTTGCTTCCAAAAGCTACTTCAGCTTATTAATACGTCCAGTTTGCAGTTTGGTCATTTTTCAATAACTTTAGGCACTAAAAAGCATGTTCTGACGCCAATTTTCAATAATTATACTGATCAGTAGTGCTACAGCTTATCAAGGCTGCTTCTGTTTTGTTTTCTTTTTTGGGGGAAAGTTTGCTGCTTTTCATGGGCTACTTTTGAAAGCATGGAAGCATATGCTTCCAAATGATATTTTCAATAATTTTAGGCACTAAAAAGGGCATGTTCTGACGCCAATTTTCGATAATTATACTGATCAGCAGTGCTACTTACGATAAGCTTCAGCAGTACCAAAACAAGTATCTCGAGTAACAAAGCGTGTATATACTAACCTCCCTGAGGTGGGCGTCGCGATCGACGCGCACGCCGCCTGCCGCGGCAGAGGCGCGGCGGAGCTCGTGGTGGACGGCGGCGAGCTCCTGCTTGAGGGCGACGTGGGTGGCGGCGAGTCGCTGGTTGTCGACCAGCAGCACCTGGACGTCCTCGTGCTGCGCCGCCATCCTCTCCTCGATCATCACCGCCGCGGAGTGCGGGTGCGGGTGGGGAAACCCCCTCGGTCTCTCCGATTGGTGGTGAGGGTGGTATAGGTGGGGAGGGGGTGGGCCTCCCGCCATGTCGTCGAGGAGGTGAGGGTGAGGATGGTGGAGGGGTGGTGGGCCCCAACCGGAGGGGGCGAGGTCCTGGGGGTGGGGCAGGCGGTTCCTCCCTGACATTTTGGTTAGGGTTAGGGTTTGCTGTTTGCTTCTCCTTCAGTAAGGAGAAGGAGGAGGTTTGGGTGGGAAATTAGGGTTAGGGATTTGAGGGACGTTCTGTTTGGGTAATTCTCTCACCTGTTGTTGGGTCTACTAGTTTCCTTCTCTTTTGTAAGTTTGTTCAAGTCCCCTGCATCCTCCTTGGTTCTATACGAGTCCTCCATTTATGGTTAATTATTAATAATTACTTTTGAAGTTGCTAAAATTAGGAATAATCGAGTTACTACTGTACGGTCTATAACACACACAAAAAACAAATTAGATATTTTTATTTTCCAAACTATTTTTAGTTTTTTTTTTTTTAGGAGGCAATTTAAGTTATGGATTGTCAACTGACAGTACCAATTACGCACAAAGAATATTAAAATGTTGACAGTCCTATAGACAAGAGAGCTTTGACTTTTATGAATGGTCAAAATTGTGACAGTCTTCCATCGTCCCAAACAAACATGATTGTGTATGTTTCGAAGCTTTCGACCTCCCAATTAGTGGAGGAGTGTCTTAGTAGACTTTCTACTAGAAAATCATAATAAAATATGTATTGCACATAAAATGTAATAATCTAAATAAATAAAACGTTTAATTACAACTTGATACCCTCAACTAACCAAAATGTTCAACTTGACGCCCTCAACTTTGATATGTGCTAACTTAATAATCTCAACTATATAATAATTTTCATGTTGATACCCAAAAAATTTAAAAGGACAAAAATACCCTTCTCTTCCCCATCCCCCACCCCTCACACCTTCTCCGGCAACGTCCCCCGGCGAACCACACGCCCTCCCGTCGCGACCCCACTCCCCCCTCCGCCCCCGCGCCCACCAGCGACCCTGCCCGCGCCTCAGCGGCCGACACCCAGCCCGAGACCCCGCCACTGCGCCCACCGGCAACCGCGCCTCCACGGCTGACCCCCTTCCCGCGATCTCCCCCCGCTCGTGCCCCTACCCCCGCCCCCGCGTCCCCCGACGAACCCTACTCCCCCCACCCGGCTCCGCACCCTGCCGCTACTGCTTGCTGCTGCTGCCGCCTACTACTATGCCCCCCCAGTCACGTGGGCCGAAGAGGGATGGAAGAGAGAGAGAGAGAGAGAGAGAGAGAGAGAGGAAGGAGAGGGACAATTTGGTCTCTCCCTCTTTTTTAGGATCTTAAGTTGGCACCTATCGAAGTTTATGGTGTCAAATTGAACATTTTGAATAGTTGAGGGTATCAAGTTGTAATTTAGCCTAAATAAAAAGTATATTGGAAAAAAACGTAGAATCTAAAGAAAAACATAGTTTCAATTGATATTATTATTTACTAGTCACGTTGACATGCACTACACATACTAGAAATAAAAAGGAAAGGAAAAAAAATCTATGGTACTAATGAAAAATTAGATAGGAAATAAAATTATATTAAATTATTTTAAATATGATTTGAATACATTTTAATTATGATTTATCATAGATATGTTTATAGAATTTTGGATCTATGTTTAGTTAGATAATATCATGTAGTTAGTTTAAATATAATTTAAATATTGAATATATTTTAGAACATACGTGAGGAGATAACATACGTATGGTAGTTAATGTAAACACCCTAATTTTTAAATTTTAATTTAAAATTTTCATTAATTATTGTTGTAGAAATTTTTATTATTTTTAGTTAATTATAATAAATATTCTTTTATGGATTTATATTTTGTGTATTAAATTAATTAATAAAATATTAAAAAATTATATTTTGGGTGTATAATTAATAATAGAATATTGTGTAATTTTTCTGGAATTTATTGGAGTCTAAAACTATTTTTTTTATAGCAAATTGCATTATTTTTAATTAAACTGAACCAACTCAACCCAAACCAACCTAAACCGAAACAAACTAGACCAAACCAACCCTACTCGGATCCGGATCCTAACCCGACCCGTACCGGCAGACCCGCTCACCCAGAACCCACTAACCCAACCCCTGTAACCGCAGCTAACCCATCGATTCCCCTCCCCAAAATCGACGCCGACCGACCACTTCCCCTCTCTGTAACCGCCCACCCCGACACCCTATAAAACTCCCAGTTAGCCGAATCTCACCACCAATAATCCCTCTCTCGTTTTCGACTATCGCCGCCTCCGTCAGCTACCGGACCGCAGCGCTCCACCGCCGCGAAGACAGGCTGTTCAATTCGAGTAGCAATAGTAACGTGAGGTATGCTACTTCCCACTCTCGTATCTCGCTGCACATTAATCCAAATATCGATCTGTCAAATCCTATGCGAAGACCACATGACCCTCTTGAACCCTGTATAATTAGTTCTGTGTATCGTGTCATATGTCAGTCGCAATTTACGACGCAAAACATGAAAAAAGACCCAATTTGTAGTTCAGAAAACTGTCTGAAACACCCATGTTCATGGCCATTTTTCTTCCAACCTAGTTAATATTTTTAAATTTCACTTGAACAGTAATTTAGACAACATAACTAAAATTTAATCTCTTTAATTAGTTTATTTTAATTTGTTGTATGCTGTAATTTATTTGCAGTTGAAGTTGACCAAAAATTTGATTTTCTAAACCCAAAATTTCTCAAAATCGGGTGCGTTCCACTAAACGAGGTGACTTTGTCGTGTGCAAATTGTATTGAAAGGCGTGTATCGTCAACACGAACGTATAAATTTTTACGGAAGTTAATTTGGATGTGCGTGCACACCAGAATCAACGCATATCCGACAAAAAGTCCCGTATCGGTATGTTCTGACACTCGTCATAATTTTGTGTGTGCTTGTTGTTTCGCAACGAAACGTGTACCATTGGATTCGTAGCGTTACGCTGGTCCTGTGACCCAAGTTTGGTTCGATTCTGAGAACGTTGACGAAATACCGTTTCGTGGGCCCCACGGTTCCACTTGACGGACGATTTCGTGACCGGCTCATCAGAATCCAGTTATGGACGTTCAGTTGGGTTCGTATCATTATTCTGGACTCGTAGATAATAAGTTTGATGAATTTAAAAAACTTTGTCTCTGGCACATTTTTTTGTGCGAAGTGGGCCACATGTGGACCCCGTTTTGACCAAAAACTGTCAATTCTGTCCATGTATCCAAATTGGACTTATGGGTAGTTAATCCTAGCTATTTCAAGTATTCTGAGAGCAATAGTGATATTTGTTTCAGCATCCGGAGGTGTACCTGAAAATTTTAATTATATCGAGGCAACTGTCGGAGCTCAGAACCCAGACAAGTGTACCTTGCCAACTTACAGAAAATCCCGTGCTATTATTTGCTTATATTCTTTCCATATACTTCTGTGTTGTATATGTTCAACCTAGAACCGTGAGACGTTGCTTAACGTTCGAACAAGATTCGGGTGTCGACGCCGTACGCGGAGCCGTGTAACGTCACTTAGATAGTTGATGCCATGATCCTATATATTTTTGTGCTTGCTTTACCAAGTACGTCATACCATAGGACACTTGACACTATTCATGTGACATAATATTTCCTGAGTTATTCGTGGTGATTCTGTATAGGCTTACAAGATTCGTGATATAAGACTTGCATATGCATAGATATTATTATGACTCGATGTATTAGCTAAAGGTCATGATCTTGCGTGTTATGGACATAAGACGTCGTGAACATGAAACATGTGATTACATTGGGTGGGGAGAGATACACAGGCTACAGGCTGATTTTATATATATAAATATATATATATATATATATATATATATATATATATATATATATATATATATATATATATATATACTTATATTATTGGAGAGTGCCTTAGTCTCTGTACCAGAGCTTTGGCACATGTATTTGGCCATTCATGATATTACTGCTACCGAATCCCCGACACAGAGCTTGTAGTGGTTTCAGCCTGAGTACTGGTGATGCTCTCAAATTGTATTTCACATAGTTGGTTACATAGATTGCCCTGAGGATCTTTTTTTATATACTGTATTTTATTTGGCTTGAGTTATTCTTGTACCTTGCTATGTCCCCTGAGGACCTGGATCCGGATTATGTCCCCAGGTACAGCAGAGGAGGAATACCCCGAGGTTTACGGGACAGGATCTAACGCTGGAGCAGTACTGGCACCAGTGGATGAGGTTGTGCCAGAGGATTTCTCCTGAGTATTCTGTTACATACTCAGTTATTTCTGCTTCCAGTTATTTCATATATTAACTCTTGGATTTATGTATTAACTTATTTTATCGGGTTGTTCCCCGAGACACTATTTATTTGGACTTGTTGATAGACTATATTTCTTTTTATCTATTATCTTGATTAATCTATCATATTTAGTTATGTTTCTTTATGTGGATGAGTTTAGAATTATTCTATGATAGATGGTATAGACTGCATTGATATTTATTACAGCTTAAGTACACTCTAAAGAAATATAACCCAAAATACCAAGGGACTAGACACGTGGCAATGGCCAGCAGTACGCACCGATGAACAAACCCAATTTAATGGATCCATCGGGGCATACTTAAGCTGTATTACAACAGTCAGGGTTTACTATTCTCATCCACAGATTAAAGACAGCAATATCAATAAAAAGTATTAAACAACATCCAGTCACAAGTAAATAAAATCGGAGAACAACCCGATATTAAGTCTGTTACAAAAGTTCTCATAAACAGGAAATAAAGAGTTTAATTGCCATAACAACTGAGCATGGAAGAAGCAGATGTTCAGGAGAAGTCCTCAGCGATCATCTCGTCCTCATGTTCTGGTACTGCTCCGAGAAGTGCTCATATTCCGTACACCTCAGGGTAGATCTCGTCTGCTAACCCTGGGAACATAATCCGGATCCAGGTCCTCAGGGGACATAGCAAGGTACAGACAAAACAAGCCAAAAATAATGCAGTACAAAAATAAAGGAACAATAAGGTAAATAAATAAACCAGCTAAGTGATATGCAAGTGAGAGTTTTAGTCATACTCGGGCTGAGACTACTACAGGATCAGTGTCGGAGAAACCCATAGCAGTATTTTCTCGAAGGGCCAGTACGGTACCAAAGCTCTGTGTCAGAGTCTAAGGCACAATCCATTAAAGTATTATATATATATATATATATATATATATATATATATATATATATTCAGCCTTTTGTATTGTAAAACTCTCCCCACCCAATGTAATCTCACGTCAGAGTTTCATAATGTCTCATGTTCATGTCACGCAAGATCAAACTAATGCAATAAGTCAGGATAAAATCTAAGCATGTAAAATGTATATGTCATAAACCTGTATTCTATACAGAATCACCTTGAATATTCAGGAAGATTCTGTCTCATGATTTGTGTCAGGTGTCCTGGTTATAAGGTACTTGATATGGCAAGTACGAGAATGTAAATGTCACGATATCCATCTCTAGGTGACGTTACACAACCCCGCGTACGGTGTTGGCACCCGACTATTAATCGGAAGCTAAGTAAGTCACACGGCCCTAGGGTTGAGCATGTACAACAGTCACAGAAAATAAATCAAGAGAACAAATTGAATCATTATACTGCAATTATGGCAAGGTATACTTGCCTGGGTTTCCGGCTCCAATTGTAGCTCTGACTTCAGCAGGATTTGCAGGCAGTACTCTGGTTGATGAAATAGACATCACCATTAGATCCAAAAAATATTAATCAGCTAGAAACGCCTGTCCTTGAGTCCAATTTGGACACAAGGGCAAAAATGACAATTTCAGGTCAAGGCGGAGTCCACATGTGGGCCGCTTTGCATCGAAAAATGCGTCAGGGTCAAAGGTCTCCAAATTCGTCCAACTTAGTATCAACAAGTCAGGAACGATGATACTAACCCAACGGAACTTCCAGAATTGGATTCCGATGAGCCGATCACAAAATCGTCCGTCAAGTGGAGCCTGTGGGGCCTACGACACACGATTTTGTCAACGTTCTAAGAATCGAACCAAACTTGGCTCACAGGACCAGCGTATTACTACGAGTCTGATGGTGCAAGTTTCGTCTCGATCCGACGTGTATATACTAAGTTACAGCGAGAACCAGAAAGTACGGATACGGGGCGTTGTCGGCGGATACGCGTTGATTCCGGTGTGCACGCACATCCGAATCAACTTCTGCGAAATCTGCACGTCCGTATCGACAGCGCGCACGTATCGGTGAAGACCTCACGCGACCAAGTCGTCCCGTTTGTCGGAGCGTACTTGGTTCCGGGGTGAAACAGGGCGTTGGTTTTCCTGTTTTTGGATCGCGGTTCACGATCACCACAGGACGCGATGCACCGAGCGGTTTACACGGGCACCGAGGGGGTCATGCAGGCTACGCGATGCAACAAACGAAATCGAAAATAGAGCTACGAGGAGAGAGATATGAGTACCTGAACAAGGCTCCGGGAAATTGAATTCTCCGTGTCCGCGTCTACCGTGTCCTGGACACTGTGTCCAAGTCGTGTCCGAGCTAGGGCATCAGTGTCCGGCCGCTGGGAGTGGGGGTTCAGGTCGGCGGAGGTCGGCGAGGGCTCGGGGAGGCCGGGCGGCGCTCGACTGAGTCGGCCGGAGCCGGGGCGGCTAGGCGGGGCTTTGGCGGAGGAGCTGCGAGCTCGGGATCGGCGGGGATGGAGCTGGAGGAGAGGCTGGCCGAGGGCGAAGGGAGGCCGGTCTCGTCGGGGACGGCGAGGCGAGCGGGGCTGGGCACGGCGGCGAGGTTCGGGGTCACCGGTGAAGCAGGGTTGAGGGAAGAGGGAAGGAGGCGGAGCGAGGGGTTTTTATAGGGCGTCCGGCGGTTGAGGGAGGTGAGGCGGCGGCAGGGCGTCGAAGAGACGGATCGACTGCGGTTATGAGCGGAGCGGGGACACGAAGCGGCGGAGGGCGGCGGCCGGGAAGGCCAGTAGTCGGGGCTGAGCGGTTTGGGGAAGATGAGGGGTTCGGGTCGGATGGATTCGGGCGGACGGGTCGGGTCCTAGCGGATCCGGCCCGATCCAAAAACAATACGGGTCGGATTGGGCTAGTGGGTCGGGTCTGGGTTAGACCCGGATCCGACCCGCTAAGGATTTGGGTTTGGTTCAAATGAACCCGGTCCGGTTCAGAAATTGGTTTGGTTTATTTAAAATAAACCCGGTTTATTTTGGTTAAATTAATAATTATTTTTTAGGGCTTTTAAAATGCTTTTGGGGTCCAATAAATTTCCGAAAAATTACCCTATGTCTAGTTTTTCATTTTACACCATAAAATATTATTTTTATAATATTTTAATATTATTTAATATCAATTAAAAATCATTTAATAATTAAAACACCTTAGTTTAGTTTCAGAAAAATCTCAGAAAAATCCAGAAAATTGTGAAAAATTCCAAATTAAAATTTCTTAAAAATCAGGAGGTTTACACACACACACACACACACACACACACACACACACACACACACACACATATATATATATATATATATATATATATATATATATATATATATATATATATATATATATATATATATATCAAACACATAAAACATAAACCAAAACCTAACCCTAACCCTAATACCCTACCCCGACCTCCGGCCGTCGCAGCCGCAGCCTCGCCGCCGCACCGCCGCCGCCAGCGACCGCCACGGCAGCCCCCACGCGCGCCCGCATGTGCAGCAGCAGCCGTCCCATCGCCCCATCTTCAAGGTATCACATATTCCTTATCTTTGATTCTTTTTGCGAGCGGTTTATCCGTGTACGTTCACAACCTAACCCTCTAGGATTTTCATTCAAGCGGGACGAGTTTTCGTGTCCTGGATTGGTCGAAAAATCGACCGAAAAACTGACCAAAACAGTCCAGAAACTTCAACTCAAACTCCCATATTCATGCCTAATCTGCAACCAACCTGTTTAATATTTTCAAAAACTAATTGAAGGATTTTTTTTCTCAATATAACCGAGAATTTTTTTGTTCTTTTAGTTTTTATTAATTCATTTTATGTGTTAAATTATTCGGCCTCCAAAATGTAATGCCCCGTTCCCCCTATTCGGGGAGCGCGGCCAAGGAATACTTACGACCGTCCGAACGGGACAGATTGAATTAAGATCCTTTCCTCGTTATGGATTGGTTTCTTCGGAATCAGGTCCCATATACAACGGACTGTGCCTCGAGGATGGACTCGGCGGCAGAGTCGAGAGGGGCCTTTCCGTTGCGTTGGTTTCTTGTCCGTTTTAGTGCCGCTTGGATGCTTTCTTGTTGGTTTTATGACTTGCGTTTTCTTGAACGGTTTCAATGGATTTCATTGCTTTCGTTCTTAGGATTTCGCATTTCGTATCGACCCTTGGAGACCGAAGCAGGAGGTATTGATCATCCGTTGGTGCGTGCAGGTGATCGTGTAGACGACGCGCGAGCGGAGTCTTAGGGACCTCTTCTTCTTCTTCCTATTCAACAAACTTGTGAGTGGCTCTATTTCGATAAGCACCTTCTTTCCAAGGGCTCCGTTCATAATAAAACTGACTCAGTTGGGCATTCAATCAAACGATACCAATTAAGTAACAAGTTGGATAACAAGATAAGATAAGAAGTAGGCTTGGAACACCCATTGCTTGTCATACAAACCTTGCATAAATTTATTGATGCATGCATGTTCGTTGGGTAATTAATGGGTTGGTATCTATTGATAGTTCAAAGTGTTCTTCTATAAACTGCTGCATGTTATTTCATATAACTGTTGGTTGATTATGATAGTACAGTAAAGCAGTTTCATACATGATATTCTTTAAATGGCTAGTAAGTAAATCTATGAGGTAGAGTCATAGAAATGGTCATGGGAATTCTTGTGCACAAGGGATCCAGGTTCCTGCGAGCGGTGCCGGGGCACCGGGCCGTCTCGACCCGGGCGGAATCTACTTTCTTAGTCCTGGGAGCGGGGAATTGTAGCGGGGCTAGCTACCCGCGCTGCAAGCGTCGCCGCCAGCCCAGACTAAACCCATGATGGCTCCTAAACAACATAGAAAGATGTTGTGTATATTTAAACTGTGCAGACTAACTATGTCTTCGTGGCAGGGAAGGCTATGGTAAGTTGTACAGGTGGTTCAGACGAGACAGGTAAAGTCACCGAACGGTGGCATGGGAAGTTATGTTATTTTGTTCTTGCATACCTGCTAAATGAAATCTGATCTAGGCAAGAATAGAAACCCACCTAAGCAAATAATTGTAGCATACTCATTAGATCATATCTCTTGAGCTTGGTAAAGTTGAGCAGCTAGCCTTCACCAGTACTTTCCGAAGTACTGACCCTCGTTGTAGCAGGTTCCCCGGCGCAAGGCGACGCGGCGAGGAACTGAAGCTCACTCCGAACATTTTGGGATCCTTGGCGGTTCGTGGCCAAGACTTTTGAAGGCTCAAGCTCGTAGCCTTTCACTCTCTCTCCGTTGCTGAATATCGCTAAGGCGATGGTGCTTACTCGCACCCAAGGTGGATTTTGTGTTTTTGAATCTATGTAAAGGGACATAATGTATGGATCGGCTATCTCATTTTGCGTCCAAGTCTGTAAGCCCGTGGGCATTTTATACTTTTGAGTCAAGCAATGTAAGAAGATGTTCATTATGAATAAAAGAGAAACTTTTCTATGCCTCAACCTTGTGTTATCTTATATTTCTACTCTGTTGCATTGTTCTAAAAATATCCTTATGCCTAAGGCCTTGTGCACGCGCGCCCTACGCGTGCACGGCATCACGCCCGGGGGACGATTATCGAATAGCCGAAATCGGGGCGTGACATATTGGTATCAGAGCATGCTTCAGATCCTTTGATCTCACAAGAAAGTTTCTAAAGAGGACCTTGTTCCTTTCGAGTAGACCCTTGAAATCGCTTGGCCAAAATGAGATACGTTCCATACAGTGAGTCCATAATATACCTTGAGACTAATACAAGTTACTTTCCTTTCAAGGAACGACTTCCGAGCCAAGTGCACAAGCGCAGATGGTGGCGCAAGTGCAAGCGAGTAGTTCAGGCACCTCGGGCAGCTCTGGGAGTCCAGCTGCCGCACCCTCTGCCGATCCGTTCGAACGAATGATGCGTTTGATGGAGACGCAACAGAAACAAGCTGAACTACGGCAGAGTCAGTTTGAGTCACGGATTGAAGCTCAATTCGTGGCGCAACGACTTCAGGCGGATACACAGCAGAAGCAGATGAATAGTCTGCAAACAATGGTGACGAATATGGTCGCCAACAATCATTCTGCATCCGCCCCCGCAACCGTGCCTATAGTTGCTGAAGCCACCGGACCGCAGAATTCTCAGGGTACCTTACCCTCAGGCGAGAACAGGTCAATCGTCTCAATATCAGAATTCAAGAAGATGTGCCGTGCTACGTTTAAAGGCACCGAGGACCCTTCCTTAGCGATGGATTGGCTGGTCGAGTTGGAGGACCACTTCGAAGCGCTGTGTCTAGACGAGACCAAGAAGGTAGCGTGTGCTCAGCTTCAGCTCCGACAAAATGCACATGATTGGTGGGATGTGCACAAGCAAGCTATTCTGAGTGAAGGTGGCACAACGGCTATCTCCTGGTCCGTGTTTCGCAAGGCCTTCGTGGAGGAATACCTTCCACCCGCCGTCCGTCGCGAAAAGGAAGATGAGTTTGCCCTACTGAAGCAGGGGGACATGACGGTACGTCAATACGCTTCAGAATTCAACCGACTTGCAAAATTTGCCAAGTCTCAGCTCGCCGATGCCGAAAGTCGTGCAAGAAAGTTCGAGCTCGGACTGCGACCTTCTATCCGTGCTCACGTCGTAGTGACTCAATATCGTACCATGCGGGAGTCCCTGAATCATGCACTGTCCCTAGAGTCGCAGTATCCTCCAGTTAGCACCGGCGCTGTGCAAAATCACAATCACAAGCGTCCCGCCAACACAGGAGGAAACAACGCGCATAAGCGCCACAATAATAACGGCGGCTCCCAAGACTCGAACCAGGGAAAGAAGCAAGGACAAAAGTGTGCTTACTGCCGCAAGCCAGGACACCACATCAGCGAATGTCGCGCGAGCAAGGGAGGATGTTTCAGTTGTGGCAAGATGGGCCACATTGCTCGTAATTGTCCAACCCGTTCCAACGATCCATCTTCACACCGTCCGCAGCAGAATAATGACTCAGCTCAGGGTCAGGGGCAAACTCAACGAGCAAACCAGGCACCGCAAAACGCTCAGGGCCGAGTCTATGCCTTGACTCGGGACGAGGCACTCGCGTCAAACACGACGGTGTCAGGTATATTACTTTTTAATAATGTACCTGCTCGAGTATTGTTTGATTCTGGTGCAACACATAGCTTCATTTCGGCAGATTTTGCCGCCGAACACACATTCCCTATGACACCGCTAGGCTTAAACCTAAGTGTTAGCACTCCTTCGGGAGTAGATCTATCGGCTCGCTTAGTCTGTCGTGAAGGTAACATTTGCATCGGGGGACGGAGATTGTCATTAGATGTGATAGTTCTAGACATAAGGGACTACGATCTTATTCTGGGGATGGATTGGCTTGGCGCTTGTTCAGCTACAATCGACTGTGCGAAAAAGGAAGTAGTGTTTCGTTTGCCCGGCGAGACCGAGTTTTGCTTCACGTGCAGTCCTGAGTCGAAAGCGTCGAATGCCTGTATGGTGATCTCAGCAATGTCTGCTCGACGGATGATTCACTCCGGCTGCGAAGGGTACTTAGCGTCCGTTCGAGACACTCGGCAAGATTGCGCAAACGTTGAGTCTATCCCCGTTGTGGCAGATTTTCCTGATGTGTTCCCCGACGAGTTGCCAGGCATGCCGCCCGATCGAGAGACAGAGTTTACTATAGACACGTTCCCAGAAACTCGACCAATTTCCAAGACACCGTATCGAATGGCCCCGGCAGAATTGAAAGAGCTTAAAGTACAGTTGCAAGACTTGCTAGATCGAGGATACATTCGGCCTAGTGTATCTCCGTGGGGTGCCCCAGTACTATTCGTGAAGAAGAAGGATGGCTCGTTGCGGCTCTGCATCGACTATCGAGAATTGAATAAAGCAACCATTCGTAACCAGTATCCTCTTCCAAGAATAGACGATCTTTTCGATCAGTTGCAGGCTGCCACGGTATTCTCTAAAATTGATCTCCGTTCGGGCTATCACCAACTAAAGATCAAGCAAGACGATGTGCCAAAGTCAGCTTTTCGAACTCGCTATGGCCATTATGAGTTCCTGGTGATGCCGTTCGGACTAACCAATGCCCCCGCTGCCTTTATGAGTTTGATGAACCTTGTGTTCCGGCCCTACCTCGATAAGTTTGTAGTAGTATTCATCGATGATATCTTGGTGTATTCGAAGAGTGAGGAGGAACATGCAGAGCACTTGCGGACCGTGCTACAAACTCTTCGGGACAACCAGCTATATGCTAAGCTGAGTAAGTGTGAATTCTGGCTAAGTAGTGTATCTTTCCTCGGGCACATCATTTCTGCGGGAGGCATCTCAGTCGATCCGAAGAAGGTGGAGGCCATTGTCGAGTGGAAGCGACCTGCATCCGTTAGCGAGATTCGAAGCTTCCTCGGGCTAGCGGGCTACTACAGACGGTTCGTGAAGGATTTTTCCAAACTTGCATTACCTCTGACTCGCCTCACACAAAAGGGAGTCGCGTTTGAGTGGTCCGCCGACTGCGAAGCTTCGTTTAAAGAGTTAAAGCATCGCCTCACCTCTGCCCCGTTACTTGCATTACCAGACGAGATCTCGGGATTCCAAATATTTAGCGATGCGTCCGGACAAGGTTTGGGGTGTGTACTTATGCAGCGAGATCGAGTGATAGCCTATGCCTCCAGGCAACTGAAGAAGCATGAGAAAAATTATCCTACACACGACCTGGAGTTAGCGGCAATTGTCTTTGCCCTGAAATTGTGGCGACACTACCTTTATGGAGTGCCTTGCCGAATTTATACTGATCACAAGAGCTTGAAGTACTTATTCACCCAGACGGACCTCAACCTTCGTCAGCGCCGTTGGCTAGAATTGATAAAAGATTACGACTTGACGATAGACTACACACCTGGAAAGGGGAACGTTGTAGCGGATGCTCTGAGTCGGATCTTCGTTGGATCTCTGTCAGTCGATCGCAGGTTACGAAGGGACTTAGAAGAGATGGGCATCGAACTCCGAATTCGATATCGTGGCGCGCGGGTCGCTCAAATGCGATTCGTACCCAACCTAATAGAGCGGGTCACATCTACTCAGAAAGACGACCCTTTCCTAAAGAAAATGCACGAGCAGATTCTAGCGGGGAAGGCGAAGGACTTTGCAGTTGATGAAAATGGGGCATTGCGGGTGAGAGGAAGGCTATGCGTCTCCGATGATTCAGAACTTAGAAAGGAGATCCTTGCGGAAGCTCATTACGCAGCCTATATGATCCATCCCGGGAGCACGAAGATGTATAAAAACCTCCGAACGACCTTCTGGTGGCAAGGCATGAAGAAAGATGTTGCACTCTTTGTGTCCCAATGCATAACCTGTCAAAGGGTGAAAGCAGAGCATCAGAGGCCGGGCGGAGAGATGCAAAATCTTGCTATCCCGGAATGGAAGTGGGAGCACATCTGCATGGATTTCATTGTTGGCCTGCCAAGGACGCAACGGGGGAACGACGCGATCTGGGTTATCGTCGACCGGTTAACCAAGTCTGCACACTTCCTTGCCATCAAAAGTACTTGGAGCGCCGATCGCCTCGCCCAGACCTACCTTGACGAGATAGTCCGGCTGCATGGCGTGCCAGTTTCTATAGTATCAGATCGGGACGGGCGATTCATCTCGCGTTTCTGGGAGAGCCTTCAGCTGGCGATGGGGACCAAGTTGAAGTTTAGCTCAGCCTATCATCCACAAACAGATGGTCAGACGGAACGAGTGAATCAGATACTAGAAGACATGTTGCGCCTCTGCGTGATCGATTCGAAGTCAAGTTGGGACGTCTACCTGCCGCTGGCGGAATTTGCATATAACAATAGTTATCAGTCCAGCATCGAGATGGCTCCGTACGAGGCTTTGTATGGGCGGAAGTGTAGGTCACCAATCTGCTGGGACGAAGTCGGAGAACGGCAAATCCTAGGGCCGGAGCTGGTTGAACAAATCGTACAAAAAGTTCGGTTGATTCGTGAACGGTTGAAGACAGCACAAAGCCGACAAAAGAGTTATGCCGATGCTCGACGTCGCCCCCTTGAATTCTTTGAAGGGGATCATGTGTTCTTGAAAGTCTCGCCTATGCGCGGAGTTATGCGATTCGGAGTAAAAGGAAAGTTAAGTCCAAGATTCGTTGGACCGTTTGAAATTCTCAAACGGGTTACTCCGGTCGCCTACCAAGTTGCTTTGCCGCCTGCCCTATCAGAAGTACACAATATTTTTCACGTTTCACAGCTGAGAAAGTTTGTACACGACCCGAACCACATAGTCGACTTGGGTCAGTTGAATCTGCAAGCGGACTTGTCGTACGCAGCAGAGCCTGTCCAAGTTTTGGATCGTAAAGAGAAGCAGTTGCGGAACCGAACCGTCTCGCTAGTGCGCGTCCTGTGGTGGAACCATTCGGTCGAGGAGTCGACCTGGGAACTTGAAGCTGATATGAGGGAAAGGTTCCCCTCATTTTTCCTTAGGGGTAGGTTCTATTCCTAAGTTTCGGGACGAAACTTTCTTTTGGATGGTTATGATGTAATGCCCCGTTCCCCCTATTCGGGGAGCGCGGCCAAGGAATACTTACGACCGTCCGAACGGGACAGATTGAATTAAGATCCTTTCCTCGTTATGGATTGGTTTCTTCGGAATCAGGTCCCATATACAACGGACTGTGCCTCGAGGATGGACTCGGCGGCAGAGTCGAGAGGGGCCTTTCCGTTGCGTTGGTTTCTTGTCCGTTTTAGTGCCGCTTGGATGCTTTCTTGTTGGTTTTATGACTTGCGTTTTCTTGAACGGTTTTAATGGATTTCATTGCTTTCGTTCTTAGGATTTCGCATTTCGTATCGACCCTTGGAGACCGAAGCAGGAGGTATTGATCATCCGTTGGTGCGTGCAGGTGATCGTGTAGACGACGCGCGAGCGGAGTCTTAGGGACCTCTTCTTCTTCTTCCTATTCAACAAACTTGTGAGTGGCTCTATTTCGATAAGCACCTTCTTTCCAAGGGCTCCGTTCATAATAAAACTGACTCAGTTGGGCATTCAATCAAACGATACCAATTAAGTAACAAGTTGGATAACAAGATAAGATAAGAAGTAGGCTTGGAACACCCATTGCTTGTCATACAAACCTTGCATAAATTTATTGATGCATGCATGTTCGTTGGGTAATTAATGGGTTGGTATCTATTGATAGTTCAAAGTGTTCTTCTATAAACTGCTGCATGTTATTTCATATAACTGTTGGTTGATTATGATAGTACAGTAAAGCAGTTTCATACATGATATTCTTTAAATGGCTAGTAAGTAAATCTATGAGGTAGAGTCATAGAAATGGTCATGGGAATTCTTGTGCACAAGGGATCCAGGTTCCTGCGAGCGGTGCCGGGGCACCGGGCCGTCTCGACCCGGGCGGAATCTACTTTCTTAGTCCTGGGAGCGGGGAATTGTAGCGGGGCTAGCTACCCGCGCTGCAAGCGTCGCCGCCAGCCCAGACTAAACCCATGATGGCTCCTAAACAACATAGAAAGATGTTGTGTATATTTAAACTGTGCAGACTAACTATGTCTTCGTGGCAGGGAAGGCTATGGTAAGTTGTACAGGTGGTTCAGACGAGACAGGTAAAGTCACCGAACGGTGGCATGGGAAGTTATGTTATTTTGTTCTTGCATACCTGCTAAATGAAATCTGATCTAGGCAAGAATAGAAACCCACCTAAGCAAATAATTGTAGCATACTCATTAGATCATATCTCTTGAGCTTGGTAAAGTTGAGCAGCTAGCCTTCACCAGTACTTTCCGAAGTACTGACCCTCGTTGTAGCAGGTTCCCCGGCGCAAGGCGACGCGGCGAGGAACTGAAGCTCACTCCGAACATTTTGGGATCCTTGGCGGTTCGTGGCCAAGACTTTTGAAGGCTCAAGCTCGTAGCCTTTCACTCTCTCTCCGTTGCTGAATATCGCTAAGGCGATGGTGCTTACTCGCACCCAAGGTGGATTTTGTGTTTTTGAATCTATGTAAAGGGACATAATGTATGGATCGGCTATCTCATTTTGCGTCCAAGTCTGTAAGCCCGTGGGCATTTTATACTTTTGAGTCAAGCAATGTAAGAAGATGTTCATTATGAATAAAAGAGAAACTTTTCTATGCCTCAACCTTGTGTTATCTTATATTTCTACTCTGTTGCATTGTTCTAAAAATATCCTTATGCCTAAGGCCTTGTGCACGCGCGCCCTACGCGTGCACGGCATCACGCCCGGGGGACGATTATCGAATAGCCGAAATCGGGGCGTGACACAAAATGACCAAATACTTGATTTTCTAAAACTGAAATTTTGTGATATGGAGTGCGCCTCGCCAAACGGGACTACCTCATCGCATACCAATTGTACCAAAAGGTGCGTAGGGTATATCCTGACGTGTGAGCTTTCGTCGAAGTTGATTCGTACGTGTGTGCGCGTCGAAATTAACCCGTATCCGTAAAAAAAAATTGTATCGCAACTTTTGTAAAATATCACCCCATTTTGTGTACGGTCATCAGAATGCGACGAAACTTGCGTCATTGGATTCGTGTTATCACACTGGTCCTGTGACCCAAGTTTCAGGCGATTTTGAGATAGTTGACCAAGCCGCCTATTCGCGGGCCCCACGGTTTGACTTGAAAGGCGAATTTGTGATCGGCTCACCGAAATCTAAAATTGGACATATCGTTGAGTTCGTATCGACGTTTAGAATTTGTTTGACCTATAATTTATCCTATTTAGAGACCTTTACCTCTGACACGCTTTTCAGTGCAAAGTAGGCAACATGTGGATCCCACTTTGACCTGAAGTTACCGTTTTGACCCTGTGTCCAAATTGGACGAAAGGGTAGTATTTTTTAGTTATCTCACTTATTATGGGAATGTTGATGATTTTATTTCAACATCCGGAGACGTTCATTCTGGTGCTATAGTTTCTGATCCCTTGTGCTTGACGTCTGGACGCTTACACTTCGCAGCTTTCTTGCCAGGCAATATACGTTGCCAAATTGCTTACAGTACTTTGCATGCTTATCATATTTTATATATTTATTATATATATGTTTTCTTTCAGTCATAATTATATATTATATATGTTGACACACACTTGACACATAGTATCATGGGAGGGGAGGACAATCAGTAGGCGTATGGGCTACCCACTCTGGTAAACCGTAGTAACTAGCACGCACTACGGGAGTTGTGTCACGATTGTCACTACCCTCGCATTATGTCGACTGATAGTGTCACGATGGTCGCTACCCTCGCGGTATGACGGCTGATGATGTTCATGGATGTGTGTGTGAGTTATGAGATAGATAGAGTATCCTACCCTTGCCCATACGTCGAAAGGGTTGTCCTCATTATGCATATTCATATAAATTGTCTAGTATAATGTACTTATATATTTTCTGTCTATTATGCATGTTTTACTATATTCAATTGGCATACTTCTATGTATCTTGTTACGTCCCTCTGAGGACCTGGTCCCTTTCCAGGTGTATACGATCTTGATTATTCGCAGGAGCACGGATCGGGACTTGCTACTTATCTCTCTTTCGAGGAGGTCTTCTCTTCGAGTATCATTGTTCATTAGATGTACTCATTTGGTTCCTCTTGTATTCTAGTTTGGAAGTGGATTTGTCTCCACTCAACTACTTGTTCTTATCAAACATTTTATACTTGATTCGGTTATATAATTGATTGGTTATTTGATTATGTGGATGAGATCTAGTTATGCCTTGTGACTTATGATAATATATATACCACATGTGAGTTAATATTCATATTACAATGTACGTGTGTATTATGGTATCCATATATTGGAGTTGTCATATACATACGGCTGGCATGCTTACGTATTCCTGGTCCTACGTATTTTGGGACTGGGACGTGACATTTTTGTGGTGACCCATGCAGGTCGAGAGCATATTGTCTCGGTTACGTTACTATACCGAGCAAGCCTGCGCATAGGATTAGAATATAGGATCTCATCCACTTATTTAATCACCTCCCTTGATTTTATTTCGCATTCTTATTTGATAGCTTGCATTGCATCTTGCTTGATCATTTCATAACATCAATCTTATCTTTTCTTTCGTGCTTGATAGGGGTTAGGAAGATGACTTGTACTAGGTATATACACTCTATTATTCAATAATACTATTAGTTACATTCTTGTAAGTTTGGTAGTATGCCTCATAACCTAGTATCACATAGTCCTTTTGACCCATTAATGAAGTGTAATTGAATGACACTAACTATATGCTAGCATAAGACAATAGTGTTTATCCAGATTATAGAACTAAGAGGCTCATACCCCCATTTGGTCGACTAAAGACTTAGATAAGAAGTTAGTATGGCAACTGTAGAGGCACAACACCGGACGAGTCTTATCTTCTTTGTGAACTTAAATTATTTTGTACCTTCCTCCATCATAATCCAACGTACTTATATTTTCTAGACTACCTCCGCTTATGCTGCTATTTTATAGCCTAGTTTTGCAAGCTTATTCTTTTATCGAGCTTGTTCATGACATATGTGTTATTGGGGACGCCAACTAATACATTGTCTAAATCAGAATCAATGTATTACGATCTGATCAACCTTAATGCACTTGGTTCGCTCTTCGCATAACTATTTTACGTGGATTGAGATATAGTTGACTTAGCATGTTAGACGAATATACTTGCCCTCTAGACATATTCGAGCATATTATATCAGTTACATAACTGTAGTGGTATGAGCATGCAAATAGAAATTTATCAAAATAAGATTTCAATCCACAACTGCCATGACAACTCTCTTTTTGAATTCTTTAAATTGTCTTGAACCCTGTACTTGTATTCTATCACCTTCTCCTTGAATTCTTTATTATTGTTTTTCGTCTTTCCCTATTTAGGAAAGACGAACGCTCGTGCTTGGTACAAGTTTGATACACGGAGAGTACTAGATATACCCCATAGGCCAATCACATTACTTGGAGACTATCTTTTGTAACTAAGGGCATATAACATGTGATATATTGGGTGTTAAAATTTTTGAGGATATGTTGATATTTTAACTAGAGGGCATACCCATGATGCTAATAGATGACACGAGTAGCAGTATTCTCTTTCCTATCACCATCTCGTCCCCTTGGGTGGCTCATCTTCTCTTCCACATCCATTCCTTATCCCATGCGTAATTCTTTCTACCGTAGTTGCATCTTTCGTGCCATCATGAATTTTTTGATTACTTCTACCTCACCCTTTATTTTGTTAGTTAAAACATAACCGGGTTAGTAATGATTAATAGCTAAAAAAATAATTTCATAACAATATCTGTATTCTCTTATTATTTTAAACCATGAGTAGCATCATTTAGTCTAACAGAAATTAGTTGGATTATTGAAATAGTTTATACTTCTAATAGTTTTAAAAGTTAGTGAAGACCTAAATTGTTGCCCTAAACTTAGACTAAGCTTAGGAAAGAATTGAAGGCACTTGTTACGAACTGATAACTATGACAAATCGCTGGCGAGGTAGCGACAGCTGCAGCTAGGCCATTATAGTAGAGTAGTCGAATTATTTGCAGACATACTAGCCAGGTGGCGTGGCAGTATTAGACTACGATACTTGACGGTTACAGAAAAAAAATCATGGTTATGAGATTCCACACAAGTATCCCAGAATTTTTTTTTGACCCAATGAATAAACCCGCCTTACAACCTAGACAATAGCCTCAAAAGACTTTGACTACTAGTAGAATTCTTGTAAGTTGGATAGTGTAGATGAGCTAGAGAATAAAAGAATAGTGTACAGACAATAAGGGAGGAAAGTGTTAGGGTGGCTGACCATAACCTTTTAGGAAGCACTACAAACTAGCAATGAGGTGTTAATAGCTATAATAATTTATTACGAATATGGGTTAGTGTTAATTTCGAGGACAAAATTATTGTAAGTTGGGTAGAATGTAAACCCCCTAAATTTTTAAATTTTATTTTAAGTATTTTATTAAATTATTGAATTTCTTTAAAGTATTTTCATAGTTAATTAGAAAATAAATTTTATTGATTAATTTAATTATATAAATACTCATTTAGAATTATTTCACAAAATGATTTTTATTATTTTTGGAGTCTTGCTAAAGGGTGATAGATTTTTTAGAATTTATTTTGTGTGCAAATATTATTTTTGAATTTTTAACCTCATCTATATATTTAAATATATATATATGTTAATAAATATAAAGTTAATAATAATAATAATAGAAATAGTAATAAAAATAGTAATAGTAATAGTAATAGTAATAAAATAATAATAATAATAATAATAATAATAATAATAGAAATAGTAATAGAAATAGTAATAGTAATAATAATAATAATAATAATAATAAAATAATAATAATAATAATAGTAATAGTAATAGTAATAGTAATAGTAATAAAAGAAAAGAAAAGAAAAGAAAAGAAAATCTAAAACTTAACTCCTAATCTAAACTAACTTAAACCCAACCATTCCTAAACCTACCCCAACAAAAACCCACAACAACCCAACTTTCCCCCCTTCACAACAACTCCCCCCCTCCCCCACGCGCGGCTCTTACTTCCTATCTCTATGTATATACATATATTTATATCAAACACATAAAATATAAACCAAACCCTAACCCTAACCCTAACCCTAACCCTAACCCTAATACCCTACCCCGACCTCCGCCCGCCGCTGCCGCTGCCGGCGATCGCCACGGCAGCCTATGCACGCGCCCGCATGTGCAGCAGCCGCAGTCCCGTCGGCCCATCTTCAAGGTATCACATCTCCCTCATCTTTGATTCTCTTTGCGAGCGGTTTATCCATGTACATTCATAACCTAACCCTCTAGGATTTTCATTCAAGCGGGACGAGTTTTCGTTCCCTGGATTGGTCGAAAAATCGACCGAAAAATGACAAAAAAATGACCGAAAAACTGACCAAACAGTCCAGAAACTTTAACTCAACCCCATGTTCATGCCTAATTTGCAACCAACATATTTAATATTTTTAAAAACTAATTAAAGGATTTTCTTCTTAATATAACCGAGAATTTTTCTGTTCTTTTAGTTTTTATTAATTAGTTTTATGTGTTAAATTATTCGTCCTCCAAAACGACCAAAAAACTTGATTTTTTTAAAACTAAAATTTTGTGATACGGAGTGCGTCCCGTCAAACGGGACTGCATTGTCACGTACCAATTACACCAAAAGATGCGTAGGGTATATCCTGACGTGTGGGCTTTCGCGAAAGTTGATTCGGACGTGTGTGCGCGTCGAAATTAACCCGTATCCGTAAAAAGTCCCCGTATCGCGACTTTTGTAAAACATCACCCCATTTTGTGTACGCTCGTCGGAATAAGACGAAACTTGCGCCATTGGATTTGTGGTATCACACTGGTCCTGTGACCCAAGTTTCAAGCAATTCTGGGACAGTTGACTAAGCCGCCTATTCGCGGGCCACACGGTTTGGCTTGAAAGACGAATTTGTGATCGGCTCACCGAAATCCAAAATTGGACATACCGTTGAGTTCGTATCACGTTTATAATTTGTTTGACCTATAATTGTCCCAATTAGAGACCTTTACCTCTGACACACTTTTCGGTACAAAGTGGGCCACATGTGGATACAGTTTTGACATAAAATTACCGTTTTGCCCCTGTGCCCAAATTGGACGAAAGGGTAGTATTTTCTAGCTATTTCACTTATTCTGGGAACGTTATTGATATTTATTTTAGCATCCGGAAATGTTCATTCTGGTGCCATAGTTTCTGATCTCTTGTGCTTGACGTTTGGATGCTTACGCTTCACAGCTTTCTTGCCAGGCAAGATACATTGCCAAATTGCTTACAGTACTTTGCATGCTTATCATATTTTATATATTCATTATATATGTGTTTTTTCAGTCATAATTATATATTATATATGTTGACACACACTTGACACATAGTATCATGGGAGGGGAGGACAATCAGTAGGTGTATGGGCTACCCACTCTGGTAAACCGTAGTAACTAACACGCACTACGGGAGTTATATCGCGATGGTCGATACCCTCGCGGTATATCGGCTGATGGTGTCATGATGGTCGCTACCCTCGTGGTATGATGGCTGATGATGTTCATGGACGTGTGTGTGAGTTGTGATATAGATAGAGTATCCTACCCTTGCCCATACGTGAAAGGGTTGTCCTCATTATGCATATTCATATAGATTGTCTAGTACAACGTACTTATATATTTTCTGTTTATTATGCATTTTTACTGTATTCAATTGGCATGCTTCTATGTATCTTGTTACGTCCCTCTGAGGACCTGGTCCCTTTCCAGGTGTAGACGATCTTGACTATTTGCAGGAGCACGGATCATGACTTGCTACTTGTCTCTCTTTCGATGAGGTCTTCTCTTCGAGTATCATTGTTCATTAGATGTACTCATTTGGTTCCTCTTGTATTCTAGTTTGGAAGTGGATTTGTCTCCACACAACTACTTGTTCTTATCGAACATTTTATACTTGATTTGGTTATATAGTTGATCGGTTATTTGATTCTGTGGATGAGATCTAGTTATGCCATGTAACTTATGACAATATATATACCACATGTGAGTTAATATTCATATTACAGCGTACGTGTGTATTATGGTATTCATATATTGGAGTTGCCATATACATACGGCTGGCATGCTTACGTATTCCTGGTCCTACGTATTTTGTGACTGGGGTGTGACAGGAACCGACCAAGCCTGCGATTAGGATAGGATAAATTATAAGATCTCATCCACATATTGACACGTTCTTGACCTCTATGTCAGATTCGAATTAATTTCTTGACTTGCATCATGCCTTGATTCCTTTGTGCGCCTCTCATAGTTTACTTTGTATGTAGAGTAATGGATCTACGAGCCAGCGACGAAACTTCCGCAGGTACACCACAAGGTGTTGTGATCACCTACGACGATGGAGTAACACCATTAAGTGGAGATCCCTCCACTCAACAAAGCAATCAAGTAAATCAGCATGCTTCGAGGTTCCGGCGAGACGATATTCCACCACCGCCACCGTTTACTCCACCAATGCCCATTTTTTCACCAGGACAGCCTATGGACGGACATCCGATATTCCAAATGTTCTACGCAATAATGCAAGCTCAACAACAGGTTTATCAAGAGGCTTAGTGTCACGAGGCAGAGAACCTGAGAAATAGTATAGTAACCGCACTGGAGCAGGTAAACCCACCAGCTAGACGGCCATCGACGGGATCTATGACTAATTTTTGCCAGCTGAAGCCCCGTACATTTTCAGGCAAAGAGGAGCCCACTGAAGTTCATGAGTGGCTCACAACCACTCAACACCAATTAGAAGCAGCTGAGCTTCCGAGGGAGCATTGGATGACTGCCGTCAGAATACAGTTGACGGGCAATGCACATCACTGGTGGCTATCTGAGAAGAGACGACTCAGACTAGACCGAGTTACTTGGGAGGAGTTCTCTAGACTCTTTCAGGAGATGTATATTCCATCAATTGCTCGATCGGAACTTCGGGACAAGTTCAATCGCCTTACTCAAGGCAACATGACGGTAAAAGAGTACAATGCAGAGTTCATCCGTTTGAGCCGTTTCACACCTACACTAATTCTGACAGAAGAAGAGAAGGCTGAGAAATTCTTTGACGGACTAAACTTTGAGCTACAGAGACAGATTGGCTCTGTCGCAACTACTTCTTATACGGACGTCCTTGTTGCAGCCCGACGCATGGAATGCGTCATCAGGAGAGAGTCCAGCCAGAAGCGGCCGCATGCACTCACACCAGACCGAGTGCACCAGGGAGAAGCTGCAAAGTGACCACAGATGAATCCATCACTGAGAGTATTTACACCACTAGCACTTGTCCTTCTTACTTGTTACTGCTGCGGCAAGGTAGGCCATATTGAGAAGGAATGCAGACGCAAATGGAGATTGTGTTTAGCTTGCGGATCCAGCCAGCATTCAGCCAGGGATTGCCCTGAGCGTCGAGAAGGAGCACCTATGGTACACCGACAGGCTTTACCAGCACCGAGACCAGTCCAGCAGCTACATAGACCAGATTATCTAGCACTAGGAGCACCACAGATGGAAGTTGGAGGAGTCAGACCATCAGCATCGAGAGAATATCAGCCGAGGCCACCATTGGCACTACAGGCAACACTCTTCCAGCAGGCCCAACAACAGCATAAGACACTACCACAGGGACGTGGACAAGCTTTTGCGATGACAATGGAAGAGGCACAAGCTCGAGGAGTAGTAAATATGAGTAAGATTTAGTTTTATCATAGCTAGCTATAGTAGTGAATATTCCTAGTAATACTTTAGCATATGCATGTTAGTTCCATTCCCTAGCCTATACCTAGTATTATGTTAGCATGAACTTGTTAGTCTAGATTAGTAATATGTTAGTAGTACCAAAGTTTTTATAAACTGTAGTTGATCTTCGCTCTAATCAGGCTCATTTACTCTTGAGTTACTTATCTCTCATTGCCTAGGAAAAAGTTTTTATTTATTCCCTACATGTTCTGCTTCAACAAAACCCTCACCCTTTCTCTCGATTTTTCTTTGTTCATGGTCCCTTATCCTTTGTGTCGTGCTTCAACAAACATGTCTTGCAACCGCGTCATCTCTTCTGGAGCAAACCTTTTCTTGACCCATTATGTTTTATTTTCTTAATTGTGAGAACACAATTCTTTTAAGGTGGATAGATTGTAAACACTCTGATTTTTAAATTTTAATTTTTTATTATTTTTTGTTGTAGAAATTTTTATTATTTTTAGTTAATTATAATAAATATTCTTTATGGATTTATATTTTTGTGTATTAAATTAATTATTAAAATATTACAAAATTATATTTTTGGGTGTATAATTAAAAATAGAATATTGTGTAATTTTTTTGAAATTTATTGGAGTCTAAAACTAATTTTTTATTGCAAATTGCATTATTTTTAATTAAACTGAACCAACTCAACCCAAACCAACCTAAATCGAACCAAACTAGACCAAACCAACCCTACTCGGATCCGAATCCTAACCCGACTCGTACCCGTAGACCCGCTCATCTAAAACCCACTAACCCAACCCCTGTAACCGCAGCTAACCCATCAATTCCCCTCCCCAAAATCGACGCTGATCGGCACTTCCCCTCCCTGTAACCGCCCACCCTGACACCCTATAAAACCTCCAGCTAGTCGAATCTTACCACCAATAATACTTCTCTCGTTTTCAGCCATCGCCGCCTCCGTCAGCCACCGGACCGCCGCACGCCACCGCCGCGAAGATAGGCTGTTCAATTCAAGCAGCAACAATAACGTGAGGTATGCTACTTCCCACTCTCGTATCTCCCTGCACATTAATCCAAATGTTGATCTATCGAATCTTATACAAAGAACACATGACCCTCTTGAACCCTGTATAATTAATTATGTGTATCGTGTCCTGTGTCAGTCGCAATTCGCGATGCAAAACAGGAAAAAAAGACCCAATTTGTAGTTCAGAAAACTGTCCCAAACACCCATGTTCATGGCCTTTTTTTCCAACCTAGTTAATATTTTTAAATTCCACTTAAACAGTAATTTAGATAACATAACTAAGATTTAATCTCCTTAATTAGTTTATTTTAATTTGTTGTATGTTATGATTTATTCGCGGTTGAAGTTGACCAAAAACTTGGTTTTCTAAACCCAAAATTTTCTAAAATGGGGTGCGTCCTACTAAACGAGGTAGCTTTATTATGTACAAATTGCATCGAAAGACGTGTATAGTCAACACGGACGTATAAAATTTTACGAAAGTTGATTTGGATGTGTATGCACACCGAAATCAATGCGTATCCGCCGAAAAGCCCTTATCGGCCTGTTCTGACACTCATCATAATTTCGTGTGTGCTTATCATTTCGCAATGAAACTTGACGTCGGATTCGTAGCATTACGCTGGTCCTGTGACCCAAGTTTGGTTCGATTCTGAGAACGTTGATGAAACACCGTTTCGTGGGACCCACGGTTCCACTTGACAGGCAATTTCGTGACCGGCTCATCAGAATCTAGTTCTGGATGTTCTTTGGGTTCGTATCATTATTTTGGACTCATAGATAATAAGTTTGACGAATTTAGAGAACTTTGTCTCTGGCACATTTTTCGGTGCGAAGTGGGCCATATGTGGACCCCGCTTTGACCAAAAACTGTTAATTCTGCCCCTGTGTCCAAATTGGACTTATGGGTAGTCAATCCTAGCTATTTCAAGTATTCTGAGAGCAATAGTGATATTTTTTTTCAGTATCTGGAGGCGTACCTGGAGGTTCCAATTATATCGGAGCAACTGTCGGAGTTCAGAACCCAGGCAAGTATACCTTGCCAACTTGCAAAAGGTCATGTGTTATTATTTGCTTATATTCTTTCCATATACTTCTGTGTTGTACCTGTTCAACCTAGGACCGTGAGACGTTGCTTAATGTCCGTACAAGATTCGGGTGTCGATGTCGTACGTGGAGTCATATAACGTCACTTAGATAGTTGATACTATGATCCTATATATTTTCGTGCTTGCTTTACCAAGTACGTCATACCATAGGACACTTGACACTATTCATGTAATAGAATCGTTCCTGAGTTATTCGTGGTGATTCTGTATAGTCTTACAGGATTCGTGACATAAGACTTGCATATATATATATATTATTATGACTCGTTGTATTAGCTAGAGGTCATGATCTTGCGTGTTATGGACATGAGACATCGTGGATATGAGACGTGTGATTACATTGGGTGGGGAGAGACACACAGGCTACAGGCTGATTATATATATATATATACTTATATTGCTGGAGAGTGCCTTAGTCTCTTTACCAGAGCTTTGGTACATGTATTTGGCCATTTATGATATTACTGCTACCGGCTCCCCGATACAGAGCTTGTAGTGGTTTCAGCCTGAGTACTAGTGATGCTCTCAAATTATATTTCATATAGTTGGTTACATAGATTGCCCTGATGATCTATTTTTATATACTGTATTTTATTTGGCTTGAGTAATTCTTGTACCTTGCTATGTCCCCTGAGGACCTGGATCCGGATTATGTCCCCAGGTACAGCAGAGGAGGAATACCCCGAGGTTTACGTGACATGAGCTGACGCTGGAGCAGTACTGGCACCAGAGGATGAGGTTGTGCCAGAGGATTTCTCCTGAGTATTCTGTTACATACTCAGTTATTTCCGCTTTCAGTTATTTCATATCTTGACTCTTGGATTTATGTATTAACTTATTTTATCGGGTTGTTCCCCGAGACATTATTTATTTGGACTTGTTGATAGACTATATTTCTTTTTATCTATTATCTTGATTAGTCTATCATATTTAGTTATGTTTCTTTCTGTGGATGAGTTTAGAATTATTCTGTGATAGATGGTATAGACTGCATTGATATTTATTACAACTTTAGTACACTCTAACGGGTCCATTAAATTGGGTTTGCCCATTGGAGTTGTGTTGTTGGCCATTACCACGTGGCTAGTCCCTCAGTATTTTGGGACTAGGACGTGACAATTAAAAATATTTTTAAATTTTCTTTAATTAAGGATTACATATGAGGAGATAACATACGTGAGGAGATAACATACCTATAACTAAGAGAGGGATATTTTTGTCATTTAATAATTGTTTGATAATGATATTAGTATCATTATTTATTTATTATTATTTATATGTATTATTGGGCGCATGTGTGGGCTAGTTAGATAGACTAGTGTAGTAGACCAACTTAGCACCATGCATGTAGGCCCATGATTTTATGACATGGTTAGTTATTTTAATTAAACTAGATTAGTTAGAGGATAGAATATTTTTTTCATTAATTAGAATGATGCCCCTAACTAATTAGGATACCATATGTAAACCCCCTCACCAAAAATAGATATTTTGTATATATTTTATATTATTATACTTATTATAGAAATTAAATTACTTTAGAGTATTCTCTTAGTTAATTAGAAAATAAATTTCTTAGTATATTTACTTATGTAAATATTTATTTAGAATCATTTTAGGCTATTTTAGATTTTTGGAGATTTTTCTAGAATTTTTAGGTAATTAAAACATAGGGAACCTAAATTTCTAGGACTTCCATGATTTACCATGAGACCATACTTGCATATTATTCCTACCAAATATTTATTTTAGGTTAAAATATTTAATTATATTTTTCTGTAATTTATTTAGAATTTTAAAAAAATTATTTATATTTTTGAAATTATTTAGAATTTATTTGGATATATATAGTCTTAATATTAGATAGATAATAATTTAGTATTAACAGATATTAATAAGATTATATATAAATTATTTGAATTATCCTTAATTTTATTTAAGATTATAAATTATTGAGATAAACTCAAACTCTATTTTAAATTAATTCAAATCTTGAGCCTACTAGGAAAGAAACTTCATGCATATCCTATCATTATTTAAACTGATCTTAATCATATCCAAATTAGCCAATCCTAGTCGTATTCAATAAGTAGTGTTCACCACTATAAATACCTCATCCTTCATATTTTTTCCCCAAACTCCTCTCTTTTCGTCCAAAAATAGTCAAAATTCGTCATAAATTCAGCCTCATTTTCTAGTAGTTATGACTACTTAAAAAGACCATATCTCCAAGCTCCGGACTCCAAACGCGTTCCAGTTTTTTTTGTTAGAACCATATCAAGGTTAGTTTTCTGAATATATAAATTATTTTAATAATTTAAGAACATATTTTTCCAGAATATTCTGAAAGTTCCAGTTGTCCAAAATCAGACGCATTTTCATATTTTTGAGGTTTCGGGAGATCCCGAACTCAGAATTATGAGCCGTTTGAAGTTTCGAAAATTTGATATGATGAACTTACATAAAATTATTTTTACAGAATTTAATATGCAATTTTAATCTACTATAAAATTTGTGCAACGTAGACGTAAATAAGAAACCACTGAAAACTGTCATCTGTGCGCCCTTGTGGCCATAACTCTTTACCGACTTGTGATTTTATGAAACTGTCAATTCCAGCATTCATATAGAGTTGAAATCTAAAGGATTCCACACACAAATCTAGGATTTGAGTTTGTTGACTTTTGGTCAACCGATCGCCTCGATTTGCGTGCCACAGATCACAAATCCGTAAAGTTGACTTTCTTTGGACCAAAATTAGAGTTTAACAATAAAATCAGATTATAATAAGATTAAAAAAAACTATTTTAGGTTATTTTATTCAGAACTAAAATAGATTAAAATGGAGTAACCTATTCACCCACTTTTGTAACCTAACTTGTTTAATTTATGTGACAGGTAGATCGGACGACGCCTTGAATTGGGACTTCATTCTCTTTTAGAGCAGGCAAGTATACCTTGCCATTATACTGTTATTCATATTCCATATGTTGCTTGCATCTTTATTTTTTGTCATTAGTTCATATATTTTAACTGTTATATAAAATGCGCGTCCAAGGAAACTTGGGTGCAACGACGTGTCGTCGTGATTGTTTTTATTATATATATGGATTGACCTTGTTTATGAGACCGCCCCATTATCATAAAGCATTATTAGGTTTCATTGGCCGTGACACAGTTGTTACACGAGTGTGAGTCTCATATAGATCACGGACTGTGTGACAGGGTTGGCCTCCTGTACGTGTGGGCCGTGCGTTAGGGATAACTGCTGTTAGAAACTTTGCATGCTAGAAGACTCAGCAATTATTAGTAGTCCAGGGACATAGTCTATTGTAGTATGGTGGTCCAATTCTTGTCCTTGTTTGGTTGCAGGGTTGGGCTATTGTACTAAAGATAGGCTATAAACTAAATCGTGTCATGGATGTGACATACTTAGAGCATGGGGTGGGGAGAACAACAAGTAAGGCGTTTGGGCTCCTTTGTACTTTCCTTTTGTTCGTCCGGACGCTCCGCCGGAGCGACGGGTGGTGATGACCCTATTTATTACAGGCGGCCTCTGGCGTTCAAAAGACGACATGCTTTTTAGGCCCCTGATTCTCCGAGGGAATCATGCCAATCCCATTTATGGCCAGATAGCCCACGTGTTGGAAAGTTATTCTCAAACTGCATTCACATAGACGGTTAGGCGTCCCATTGGATATTTATTTCAGTACTTTATTGGCATGCTTCTATGTATCTTGTTATGTCCCTCTGAGGACCTGGCCCCTTTCCAGGTGTAGCTGTTCATGGGTATTCGCAGGAGCACAGATCCGGACTGGTTACTTATATTTGCGAGGAGGTCTTCTCTTCGAGCCCCGTGATTATTAGTTGATATTCTTATATTGTGTTTGTTATGTTGCACTTATATATTTGAGTTGGTAGTGGATTTGTTTCCATCCAACTATCATCTTTAGATACTTTGTATTGTGATCTAGTTTCATAGATATTGGTTAATTATTTATATATAATTTTCTGTGGATGAGATTTAGATTATACCCTGTGACTTGTGATAGATTTATACCACTTGTGGATTGATATTCATAATACAGCGTACGTATGCGTTATGGTTTCCATATATTGGAGCGCCATAACCATGCGGCTGGCATGCTTACGTGTCCTAGTCCTACGTATTTTGGGAATGGGGCGTGACACCATAGGATCTTACATGAACCCACTAGAAACCTATAGAAGCTTGTAGAATGGGCAAATTAGACCAACCTTCATTGACCCAACTCCAACTATGTGGCCAGTCCATCTTGGAGAGGAGGAAGGCTCACTTGGTGTCATTTTATTCCATTACATTCATTTGAGCTTCTTCTTCCTCAAGCAACTCAATTTCTTACCAAATTTCTCTCAATTCCATTCATTCTCACCATCATGGAGGTCTAGGAGCTTGAAGAACACAAGAAGATCAGTTGGAGGGGTGATTGCAAGGAGATCATGTCCAAATCTCACTTCGTGTTCACTTGAATGAGTTGCATTAGGATCCAACTCCCAATAGGTACAAATCTCACCTTCACCATCAAACTCTATGGTAGAATTTATATATAAGACTTTAGGAAGCCATCCATGGCCATGACCAACCCATTAGGCTAAGATCTATGTGGTATTATCCCAAAATCTAGGAGATCCATGTGTGTTTGTGTCCAAATTAGGAGAAATCCAAATTTGAGATACCAAGTATTTGTTAATTAATTAATTATGTTTGTTTGTGTCCTAATTGGTGGTGTCGTGTCCACGATTGGAAACTTGTAGGTCGTATCATGATACGCCATGATACGGTTGGTTTAGTAATTTCTTTTGCATATGGTGTTCCTACGTGCTAAATTCCTATTATTGCATTTAAATAGTTATTTATAATATTTTTCATACTATAATTATGTAGTAGATTGTGCTCTATGGGAATTGGGGTTTTATGTCATGGTGGTGTGGTGTATTGAGAATGTATCCTAGAGTATCTTGGTGTAGCATACCAAGTATTTGTGGGATGGACTAGTGTGTGTGTGTGTGTGTGTGTATACAAGTTGATAGGTGGCGCATATTAGTGGCAAGATGTGCACACGGGTGCAAGTTGGTGGAGTATTTAGTTGGAGAGGGGAGAACTGATACTTATATCAGTGTGAAGTTGATTATGTATCAGTGACAGAGTGAGGTTGGGGGATAAGTAGATATCAGTATTAGTGTATCAATAGGAGTCAAGGGTAGTATCATTGTTGAGTTATGGGGTACTACAGTGTGCGGTTGGGTTGATGTTTCAGTGGCAGGAGGAGTTAGGGTAGGATGTGCAGTACCTTAAGCTTCCCTTGAGCACTTTTGCAGGTAGTAGCAGTAAGAGAACTGCAATATGTTATTTTGTACCTACAATAGGAGTAATCAGTTTGGGGTGCAACAGTTAGAATCAGTAGCAGCAGCTAGGCATTAGACTTGACAGTAACAGTAGGTACACTAGTGTCTATTATGGGTAGTGTTGTAACTGCAAATAAGGGATTTTGGTTCAGCAATGTGGGGGTCGAGCAAGGGGTCTGCAGGCCAAGGTTGTTGCAGTGACCTTATAGGTCTGTGGCAGTGGGTTTCATAATGTATTGTGGTAGACCAATAATATAGTGTATCAATTGTATGGCAATAGGTTTGATACCAAGGGTATCAGTACTACACATCAGCAGTAGAAGAGAGGATAGGTAATGTGTATCAGTTGTATAACAATAGTGCCAACGCGGAGCTGGGCACTACATACTTTCCACAAAGAAAAAGTTTCGTCCTCGAAACTTCATGGAGAAACTTTCGATATCCAGAGCAACGATAGTCCTCATCACTCACCATCCTCAATCGAAAACTCTAGCAAATCAAGAAACACGAAATCACAACTCTCAAGCAATAAATCAAATCCAGAAAACTTTTGTTAGCATCTTTGAGAATATCTACGGACTTATTGTGTGGAACGCTCAACTTAACAATGATATAAATGTACAAGGAATCGTCATCTAAGAAAACCAGCGAAATGGGTGTAAGGTCAGAGGATCGAGTTACTCTGATACCATTATGTCATGCCCCGATCCCGAAGGTCCCGACTACGCCCCCGTAGGGCCCGAATCACCGTGCCCCGGCACTCCCACGGGACGTATTTTATTTGCCATCGAGGCGTGATGCGCTCGCATAAGACAACATCGTTAAAATTGGCTATCATCGAACCGATCGAGTACGCAGTGGAGGGACGGTGTTACAAATAATAATCTTTCTAAGTATACGAAGCAAATTTCAAGGCACGAGGTTCTCTGAATACAATGGCATCGTTCCATACATTATGTTTCTTATACAAAAGCAGCTCAAAATATCTCGATACGGCTCAAGGCATTGACACCAAATTTTTGGGTCCTGGGGTTGAGGCACGGGTATCGCTTCCTCGGATGATCCAGCACCTACGAACAAGCAAATTGTTGGTGGGTCAGCACTTTGGAGAAAGTACTGGTGAGTATAAAATCAACGAACAGAAGCAACATTCGGTAAAACCAACACTAAGTAATTATGTTATAAAATATTACATTACTAGTGATATTTCTAGTTTTACCTAGTTTTATTTCATGCAGTACAGGAATATAGTCATATTACTTCTTTTTTTAAACATCTTTGAAAGCCACGTTTCATATTCGAAATACAAGCAAGCAGGCAAGGAAAGCAGTTCATGTACGATATGCAGGTTTATTAATAACTCTGGTGCGCAGCGTCTCTCGTGAGCCATATTTATTTCTTTAAAGACTCTAGCATGCATCTAGTGGACTATCTTCTTATCATCTCTCTCTCTCTCTCTCTCTCTCTCTCTCTCTCTTATCAACAATTATCATCTTATCGTGTGAACGAGATAGAAGCATATACGAAAACAAGATTTCTCTATAAAAGCGGTTAATACAAGAGCGCATGTTCGATAACACATATATATCAATTATTCAATAATTCTTACCCTTCGTCGAACGGTTATTCCTGCAACAGATATACAAGTTAGCAATAATTTATATAAGCACATATGTTATATTCTATGTCCGTCTTTGTATGAAACAGTTAGGTAAGCAAGAAGGCTGAATCATAGCATGCGACCTAACTATATGATGGCCCATGAGTCTACTTCCTCATAATTAGTAGCGGTGTTATCACGGCCTAGCACTGTACTAATATAATCGCTCATATACTAGCTGCTTTGACACGTGAACTAGCTATCTAATAGACGTGAATACCCCCCTGATCGCGTGGGCTTCTTTGCCTCAGGGTATTCTCTCTAATCCCCCTAGGACGAACGGTCCCCGGTGCCCCAGGAACCGGTTGTAGGATTATCCTTGTGCACAAGTTATCTAAAGACCAATGCATGAATGCAACTCTATGAGATAAACTCTATATGGATGCAACAGTTCAATAAACAAGCATATAGTGTGGACATGCTGCCATATCTATCTCTATGCGGATTGACCGTCATCTCTCTGATATCGTTCAAGCATTTCAAACAGTTCTATCTTTACAGCATGATAAAGAAAACATGTAACAATCTCTATTTAAGAAAGCATGGAAGCAGTTCTATCTCTTTTAACTAAGCATGCAGTTCTACTCTTGTTTAGCATACGATGAAAATATATGAACATTTTTTTACTCTTGTTTATTAGCATGACAGCGGTTTGTTCGATAGCGGTGCCCATGTAACTAAGCATGTAACATTTCTTTCTTGACTTAGCATGGCAATGGTTCTATCTCTTTTAGACAAGAATACAAGTTCTCTAGTTAAGCATGCATGTTTTCGTTCTATCATTCTCAATGCGAACATTATCTTATTAAGCAAACAAGCATTTCAAAAACTCAGATTCATTATTAAGGCGTGCAAGAATCAGAGAATAAAGTTTTGCCCACTCACCTAGATCAGTAATCTTCTGGTTCAACAAGGAGCTCTTCAAGAATGTTTTCTTTTTGAGTCAGTAAATCGATATCTCTGTAGATAGTGCCAACGCGGAGCGGGGCACTATAATTTATAGCGGACAATCACGCAACAGTACGCTCATTTCATAATTTTGTATGACATGCATCAAGTGTTCAAGCCTACTTCTTTTATCATGATTCTTTTATTAAGGTATCGATTGATCGGAATGTGCAACACTAGAGTTATTTTGATTAATATAAAGACTTGGAAAGAAGGATCAACTGAAGGTAAAGGCAATCACAAGTTGGTAAAGCGCTAAGAAGAAAGAGGGTTCTTCAGTGTTTCGCTCGCACGTCGCATATTCGATTACCTGCATTGGCCTGAACAGACGATCAATACCTCCTATTCTCTTTCTCCTAGAATTTGATACGAATGAGAAGTTCAAAGAATGTAAAAAATAAAATCCATCAAAATTGTTCAAGAAAATGCATCCATAAAACCAACGCAAAAGCAGCAAAGCGGCATCGAAAAAAGCAATGAAAACCAATACAAAAGATAGGTCCCTCGCGACTCTGCCGTTAAGTCCTTCCTCGAGACGCAATCTACTGAATATGGAGCTTGATTTTGAAGAGCCAATCTGTCACGCCCCAGTCCCAAAATGACGAGGGACTGAGCACGTGAGCAATGGCCAGCAGCACGCACCGATGGACAACCCAATTTAATGGATCCATCAGGGCATGCTTAAGCTGTAGTCTAGCAGTAATATGTTACAAGTCTCAAGTATTTCTAATCTCATCCACCGAACAATACAGATTAATGCCAGAAATATTGTAATGGAAATAAATAAGCAATATTAAATAAGGTTATCTCGGGAGACAAATCCGAGAATTATTCTGTTACATTTATAAAGAAAGACAGGAAATAAAATACTGAAATGGAAATACTGTGTATATGAAGCCGGTGCTCAGGAGAAGTCTTCTGCCACTATCTCGTTCTCTGCTCCTGATTCTGCTCCAAGGAGTGCTCCTGTACCGTACACCTCGGGGTAGATCTCTGCGGCTATACCTGGGGACAGTCCATTCCAGGTCCTCAGGGGACATAACAAGGTACAGAAAATACAAGCCAAAACATATGCAGTGCAGCAATAAAATAAACAGCAGGGTACATATGTAAACCAGCTAGTGATATGCAAGTGAGAGTTTTAGTCATACTCAGGCTGAGACTACTACAGGATCAGTGTCGAAGAAACTATAGCAGTATTTTCTCGAAGAGCCAGTAAGGAACCAAAGCTCTGTATCAGAGTCTAAGGCACCGCCAGATAAAAGTATTTATATTATATTATATTCAGTCTTGATATGATAATACTCTCCCCACCCCATAAAATCTCACGTCACAGTTCCAGAATATCACAGGTACAAGTCACGCAAGATTGAACTAATGCAATGAATCAGGATAGAATCTAAGCATGTAAACTGTAAATAACATGAAAAATGTATCCTATGTCACGCCCCGGTCCCGCCCGGGCCGCCGCTCCGCCCTGCTCCGCCCCGTGCGGCCGGGAATTAACGAACCGGACACGTATCACCGTGCCTCGACCCGCCGGACGCGAATCACCGCGCCCGTCCCGCGGGTGCGAGGGAGGAAGGGAGCCAAGCGAATGGCCCGTTCGAGCTTTCGGGGGACGTGATGCCGCACGGGCCTGGGGTTGCGCCCGTACAAGGCCAATCGTTTAAGTTGATAGTTGGCTATCATCGCATCAATCGAGTAAGCAGCGGAAAGGGACTTGTTGCAATGCAATGCATTAGCCAACTGAGTGTTCGGGACAATCGAGGCAACTTGGGTTTCCTTTAGCAAAGGCACACGTTCGTTCCATACATTATGCCCCCTTATACGATAGCATTCTCGGGGCAACAATCGAAAGCAGGATTTCGGGTCTTCGGGACTGTGGCACGCCTATCGCTCCCTCGGACGATCCAGTACCTGCGAACAAGTAAACTGTTGGTGGGTCAGCACTTTATACAAGTACTGGTGAGATAAATTAACTGAACAGAAACAAGCATTCACTCAAACAGGCACTAAGTAATCATGTTATAAAATATTACATTACTAGTGATCTTTCTAGTTTTACCTAGGTTCGTTTCATGCAGTTCTAGCAGAGTCGATTTACTTGTTTAGAAACATGTTTGGAAATAGAGTTTCATATTGAATATGCAAGCAAGCAAACCGTTCATGTTTCAGGGTGTGCGCAGCGTGTCTCGTGCGACTCGAGGGTCTGATGCAAAGCTAGACACACAATGCACATTCTTAGGGGCAGTCACTATCCAAGCCAACACAATGACTTAGCTATATGCAGGGCGGTCCCCGAGTATCTCAGGATCGGCAGCTGGTGGAACAGCATACCAATGACTCTTTATCTGATGCTAGAGGCAGCTGTGACTCGTAGTTGCTTTGCACTATCATGGTAGCAGCCGTGACACATGCAGTTCAGCTCTCCACCAATAGCCATTGTCCGATCGCGTGCGAATGCATGGAACACTATCAAATAAACTCTAGTATGCAGACGAGACGAACCATCAAAATACACTCATTGTTGCGGGGCAATCCGACTTATCACTTGAACACGTTCAGGCACAGTATGGTTCTCTCGAAGCATAGATGATAGTAAACATATTCATGCACTCTAAGCAGGCAATTCAGGATTCTCGTTAAGCAGGCATTGTTTCAAAGACAAGCTAGGTGAGTTCGTTCATTAACATGCAAGGCAGGTTCTATCATTCTCTTAAGAAAATATTGCAAGCAAAAACTCAGGTTATTATTAAGGCGTGCAAGAATCAGAGAACGAAGTTCTGCCCACTCACCTTGATATATAACGCTGGCACAGAGCGGGGCGTTACATCCTATACGGAATCACCAGGTATATCTCAGGCAATTCTGTCACAGGAATAGTGTCTGGTGTCCTGGGTTGAGCAGTTAAACAAGTTCACATATGAAGCTACAGAAATCAAGTAAAATACTATAACTAGAAATATCTGAGAATTGACAAGTTTTACTTGCCCACTGATGTATAGCTAAGTCCAGGAAATAGGTAGCAAAGCTGCAAGTTTTGGCAAGGTACACTTGCCTGTGGTTCCGGCTATGTTTGCAGTTTTGACTTCGGCAGAAATTGCAGGCGGTACTCCGGTTGCTGAAACAAACATCACCATCAGATCCAGAAAATATCAATCAGCTAGAAACGCCTATCCTTGGGTCCAATTTGGAGACAAGGGCAGAAACGGCAGTTTTGGGTCAAAACGGGGTCCACATGCGGGCCCGCTTTGCACCGAAAAATGCGTCCGGGTCAAAGGTCTCCAAATTCACCAAACTCAGTGTCAACAGGTCAGAAACGCTGATATGAACCCAACGGAACTTTCAGAATTGAATTCTGATGAGTCGAACACAAAATCGCCCATCGAGCGGGGCCTGTGGGGCCCACGACACGCGATTTCGTCAACGTTCTCAGAATCGAACCAAACTTGACCCACAAGACCATCGTATTGCTACGAGTCCGATGGCGCAAGTTTCGTCTCGATCCGACGTGTGTACACAAAGTTAGGACGCGTTCCAGAAAGTACGAATACGGGACGATGTCCGCGGATACGCGTTGACCCCGGTGTGCACGCACACCCGAATCGACTTCTGCAAAATCCCACACATCCGTATCGACGACGCGCACGTATCCGTGAAGACCGCACGCGACCAAGTCATCCCGTTTGGCGGGGCGTACTCAGTTCCGGGGTGAAACAGGGTTTGGTTTTTCCTGTTTTTGGATCGCGGTGTGCGATCACCACAGGACGCGATGCCCCGAGCAGTTTGTCCGGGCACCGAGAGGGTCATACAGGCTTCGTAACACAATTTGCGGAATCGAAAACGGAGCTACGAGCAAAAAGTTACACGCACCTGAACGTGACCCGAAAACCGGGGTCAGAATCGTGTCCGACACGTGTCGGATTCGGGGATTTAGGGTTAGGGTTAGGTTTTTCCCAGGCGGAGCTGCGGTGGCTGAGGGGCGACGCTGCGGTGGGGGAAGGCCGGCCGGAGGGGGCTCGGGCGGCGCCGGCGAGGCTGGGCGGAGGCGGCGCAGGGGCCGGAGGCGGAGCACGACGGCCGGAGGGTTCTGGGAAGAAAGAGGGAGGAGGCGGAGGAGGAAGCTGCGGGCGGGGGCTGCAGCACGGGCACGGCTGCGTCACGGCGAGGCGGAGGCAGGGAGTCCGGCGGAGCGGCAAGGTGGCGGTGGCGGTTCGGGTTGCCGGAGGGGAATGGGAGGGTTTTTATAGAGGGCGGAGGGGAGCGGGTCGTGGCGGGGGAGGCGGAGCCGAGCGGGGGAGGCGGAGGTCGTGGGGGTGGACGTGGGCGCGGGCGAGCGGTGCGTGGCCGGGCGGGGCGGCGGGAAGTGCGGGCCGAGCGGCGGTTGCGGGCAGCCGAGTCGTGGGGGAGACGGGTACGCCGGGTCGGGTCGGGTTCGGGCGGATCCGACCCGACCCGCTAAGGCTGGGTTGGGTTCGGGGAAATGGGCCGGGCCGGCCCAACGGGCCGCGGGCTGGTTTAATAATAGAAATAATAATAATAATAATATTAAAAAATAGTAATTAATTAATTAATAAATAATTAATTTAAATAAATAATTTTTAGGTGTTTTAAAATAGGTCCGGGGTCCGATAAATTCCAGAAAAATTGTCCTAAGTCCAGTTTTTCATTTTACACCCAAAAATATTATTTTCATAATATTTTAATATCATTTATTACCATTTAAAAATCATTGAATAATTAAAACCCTGTTTTTAAATTACAGAAAATTCCCAGAAAATTCCAGAAAATTGTGAAAATCCAGTTTTTAAAATTTTGAAAAAAACAGGGGGTTTACAATCTACCCCCCTTAAGAGGATTGCGTCCTCGCAATCAAAGAATAACCGGTCAACAGAGATGACGCGATCGCAAGCATCGTTTGAAAACACATCCCAAGATACTTCAGGGAAATACCGTTTCCCTAACAATGAAAGTTATGCACTTCCAGAGAAATCTAGTTAAAGCAAGAAAATTACAACTTTTATGAAAACCAGGTTGTTATTAACAAGTTATAAATTACTAGGTTGGGGCTAAGGTCACGAACCAGGAGGCACGAGCTACAACAAGACTAAAAACAAAAAACTACGATAACTTACTCGCATCAGCGTCCTCTAAAGTCATCGCGTAAGCCTGCTCTCATCCTTGAGGTAGATTCCTCTGCTGTTGCTGAGCTTGCTGGTAGGGTGCTGCTCGAGGTGCTGGTGGAGTTTGTTGGTTCGCCCTTGGTGCTCCTTCTCTACGCTCAGGGCAGTCTCTCACTGCATGCTGTCTGGATCCGCAGCCTAAGCATAGTCCGAGTTTACGTCTATATTCCTTCTCGACATGGCCTATCTTGCCGCAGTGGTAACAGGTAGGATGGTAGAAGGCTTTTGGTGCTGCTGCTGGTGGCGAGCTTATTTGTTGACACTTTGTAGACTCCTCTTGTGTTGCTTTGGTTGGTGCGGATGGGGACGGCCGCTTCAGTCTGGTCTCTCTCTTGGTGACGCGCTCTATGCGTCGAGCTGCAGCAAGAACGTCCGAGTATGATGTTGATGCGATGGACCCAATTAGTTTCTGCAGCTCAATGTTCAGTCCGTCGAAGAATTTCTCGGCCTTCTCTTCCTCAGTCGGGATCAGGGTTGGGGCAAAGCGGCTCAGACGAATGAATTATGCGTTGTATTCTTCCACCGTCATAGAGTCCTGAGTGAGGCGATTGAACCTGTCCCGCAGTTCTGATCGAGCGATGGCAGGAATGTACATCTCCTGGAAGAGTCTGGAGAACTCCTCCCAAGTGACTCGGTCTGGTCCGAGCCGTGTCTCTTCGGATAGCCACCAGTGATGGGCATTGTCCGTCAATTGCATTCTGACGGCTGTCATCCAGCGTTTCCGTGGAAGCTCGGCTGCTTCAAGTTGATGCCGTATGTTGGTGAGCCACTCATAAACTTCCGTGGTGTCACTACCCAATTCTAGAAAATAGGGTATATTTTTTTTTATTTGATAAATAGTGTATTGTATTTAATTATTTATATTTATAATTAATTAGTGCTTGTCTCATTTTTATTTTGATTGTTTTAGGGTTTTGGCTAGCCTGGACCCATGTCAGACCCTAGTGGACCCATGTCCGACCCAGCCCACACCCTTGTAAGAATTATTTTGGGGCTTAGAATTATTATTTTATTTTTAGGAGGTTAGTTGGAGAGATTTGGAACTAGTTTGAGTGCTTTTGGAACCCGGAACCCAAAACTAAGTGAGTAGGGGCATTTTGGGAATTAGGTGACTTATGTACCCATTTAATTCCATGGCCGGCCTACCTACCCCCCCATTTCCGAATTCCAGCAGCAAGGAGCAGCCCCCTCCTCTTCATTCCACTTCTTCCACTTCTTCTTCTTCATTTCTTCTTCTCCACTTCTTCTTCTTCTCCTTCTTCCTCCAAAGTAAGTCTCTTCTTCCATTTTTCTTCTTCTTTCTTCCATTCCTTCTTCTTTAAGCTAACCCTAACCTTGCATTTTCCCCAACCTAGGTGTGAGAAGATTAGATCTAGTGTGGGAGCTAGAGTTGGTGGCTTGGAGCTTGAGGGAGGTGATTTCTAGGAGATCGGAGACCTTGGCCTTGGGATTCCAACTCCCAAGAGGTAAAACCTAACTTTCCCCTTCCTAATTATTTTTATGTAGTGTAATTAGTGTTATAGAACCCTCCTAGACCCTAACCCTACCCGTAGGAGGAAGTTGGAACTAGTTTGGGTGAGTTTAGAGACTTTGACATTAGGTTTTGTGTCGAATTCGGGTGGAATCCAAATTTGGCCCAATTTTGGGTGATGCCCTAGGTTAGATGGACCTAGGTAGACATTTTCGGGTGTCTAGAGGGTGAGTGCGTGTCTCCGTTCGGACACGGGAAGCCGTGTCGCAGAGAAATGGGCGTTTCGGGCGAAATTGGGGCTTTTCGTCGTCGCCGATTCTAAGTGCGTGTGCGTTTCCGCCATGGGCCTAGAATCGACGTGGGAGCGCATTTTCTAGGATCTAGACATCATGTAGAGCGCGTGGGTAAATTTTGGGCCAATTCCGAGTTTGTTTGGTGTGCGTTTCAGGAGGTTTTCCGAGCCGCGCACCACGTGTTCGTCGAAATGACCGAACGGTCATTTCGACTTGGTTTCCTCGTTTCGGCTTTGTGCGCACGTTGGGTTAGTATCGGAGAGTGTGTGCTAGAGTTTTCGGGCTATATTATATATATTTTAGGGTATTGGTGAGTGTCGGGGTCGTTGGGCGTGAGTGGGGCGTGTGGTTTGTATGTCGTTGTGTGTTGTGTTGTGTTAGTGTATATGTGTTTATATATATATATATATATATATATATATATATATATATATATATATATATATATATGTATATATTTATATGTATGTTTGTTTATGTATATATATTCATATATATATGTGTGTATTTATATCTATATGCTTGTGTGTGTATATGTATATTAATATAGGTGTTTATATATATATATATAGCTATGTATATATTTGTGTGTGTGTGTGTGTTTTAGTGTGTGTATTAGTGTGTTTGTGAGTGTGTAGGTGTGTGTGTTAGAGAGTGTTTAGAGTGTGTATATATATGTCTATCTAGTAGTTATATATATAGTTATATATGTATGTATATATATATAGGATGATATATATGTATATATATGGGGGTGTGTGTGTGTGTGTGTATGTGAGAGGAAGGGGGGGTTCAGCCACTGCAGTGAGGTGCAGCAGCAGCCAACTGCAGCAGTAGCAGCAGCAAGAGCAGCAGAACCATCAGCAGCAGCCATTATGCAGCAGCAGCAGCGCAGCAATAACAGCGAGCAGCAGCAGCGTTTTGAGCTCCAGCATGCAGCGAGGTTTGGGTATAAATAGATAGTTTATAGATAGATTAGAGAGATTGATAGTTAGACTAGTTTTATAGATATATTAGATAGTTAGAGGTATATCTAATTAATAGATAGGTAGTTGGATAAATAGGTAAGATAAGTTATGAGATAGTTAGATAGGTATTTAGATAGATAGATACTAGATAGGTAGATAGCTAGATACTTAGATATATCTATCTAGGAGATAGATATCTATATGCCTATAGTTATATATATATATATAGATATCTTGATAGGTAATATATATATATATATGTTATGATTAGGTAAGGTAATGGGTATGGGGTATATGTGTGTGGATATATATGTATATAGGTAGATACCTACTTAGATATATATAAAAATAGTAGATATCTATATTACCTAGCCTAGATTAATAACTAGGTATATAATTAGTAGCTAGATAGCTAGTTAGAGGGTTTTAGAGCGAAACCTCAATACCTTGAGATACCGAGGTATCTCGATACCTTGAGATATTCAAGGTATTGAGTTTCGAGCGGGGTATTTGAGCATTAGCCTAGGAAATGCTTGGGAGTGATTTTTATATGTTTATATATATAATTTTATGCGTGCTAGCTTAGGTTTTAGCGGGTTTAGGCGGGGTGCGTGGCCTAGGGCGAGGTATCGGATACCGAGGGTATCCCGGTATCGCGATTAGGCGAGTTTGAGAGTTTAGTAGCTTAATGAGCTCGGATTGACCTAGAATTTCAGGGGCACCCTAGTTTGACCTAGCTTTGACCATAATTGTCCCCGTTGACCGTAAAAGTCAACGTTTGACCTAGTTTTGATCTAGAGTTGACTTTTTGGACCCCGGGTTGACTTTTTGACCCGAATTTCACCGGTTTGACCCGTTCGACCTAGAATAGCCCTAGAAGCCTATTTTTAATTATTTTATATCAGTTTAAATGCTTAGAACCCTGTTTAATCCTTGCTTTTCGCATTAGGTCCTTGCGACACCGGTCCGGACCTCGATCCTCATCAGTTGCTCAGGACATCAGGCGAGTACCTACCTCTGATAGTTTCCATTTCATGATAGCGTTTATATCACCTGTTCTAGAACTGTAATACTTGATTTTGACACTTTATTACACGAGCTGGTACTAGTGGATCCCGTCATGAGGTGCTATCTCCCTTACCGTGTTCAGCGGGTACTCTATCACGTGTATTTCATTATGTGCTTCGGGTATTGATTATCATGTGCTATCATGTGCTTCTTGTGCTCTCGCCTTCGTGTGCGCGAGCTATTATCATGTACGTAGCGTGTTGTGGTTGGATCCAATGGTATTAGTGGGGGAAGGGAGTAGTGAGTTGGTTATATGATCAAAGCCAAACAGTATTCATGTGTATGTCGGTTATGCAACTCACGCATAACGGAGTTATCGTAGTGACTTTCATGTGCAACCTAAGCCGATCATATAACGAACTTGTGCTCAAGGCACTTAGCTAGTATTCATGTTTCTCACCTGCAGTTACTTTTCCACTACTTGTATTATTCTCCAGTATATATTACAGCTATTTATTGTGCTCCAGCTTATATTTATTTCTTATGCATCTTGATTACTTTTCTATTGCTCGTCATATACACCTTACCATGTATTTGGAGTTGCTTTCAGAGTTATGTACTTCGCTCCAGTCCTGACTGGGCATATTTTTTTCCAGAGGATCCTGAGGACTATTGCCCTACGTTCTACGGGCCTGGTATTGACGACTGTTGTGACCCCGAGGAGGAGTGCGCCGAGGAGACGCCGATAGCACCCTAGTTAGCTAGGTGGGTTTCCTGGGTTATTTCCAGTGGTTTGTATTTTGGATGACTGTACTTATTCTTTTGATGCTGTGTTGTTGTAGCTATTTGTAGACTTGGACTGTATCATTTTGGTCTGTCTTGCTCTCTTGGTTCTGTTTCCTTGTTTATATCATATCGTGCTTTATTTCTTTCCCTAGATTTTGTGATTGAGAGTTTATATATATATTGCGTGGTTGCCTCCTTTGGGAGAGGATTTTATATATATATTGCGTGGTTTTGCCCTCCTTTTGGAGAGGTCATGCCGAATTTTTCTGTGAGATATAGATAGATATGGTTGACCTAGAACGGACCTTTACAGCGTTCTACCGCCGATTCTGCGGCGTAGGCTGGACGTACCCACGGTTCATGCCCGATTTTCGGGTGCGGGTCGTGACGCATTTTTGGTGGTGGCCCATGCAGGTCTGCTTTTTAGTTTAGCTGCTATAGGATATAGGATATAGGCTGAGAGAGAGAGTGCTCAATCACAACTAGGACCTTTCCTACTTCCTTTTGCTATCCTTAATTTTTCTGAAATTGTTTTCTTTTGCAATATTATTGTCCTTCATTGATGTTATCGTTTCTTGCACTATATTGACTTCTTTTGATCTGTGTTCAGGATGCCTCCGAAGACTAGATCTCAGCGCACCGTCCCAGCAGCTGCCACCGAGAGGTCTGCCACCTCTCGACCTGCTCGACGTCCGACAGCCGCTACCGCTCCACTCGCCACTCCTGCGGTTGAGGGAGCTTCAGTTTCTCTCGGAGATCCCCTTACTCCCATTGATCCGAGAGCCACCCCAGTTGTCCCGGTGGTACCTCCTCCACCACCGCCTGCGCCAGTAGATGCTACGCAGTTGTTCGCATTCTTCCGAGAGATGATGGATGCGCAGCACCGCCAGACAGATGTTTTGAGGATGGGCATTGAGAATGCTCATCAGGTGGCTTTGACAGCGGTCGACAGAGTGGCTCAGATCCAGCCACAGCCAGAGCAGGCTCAGTATCCTAGGCCGGGTACTATCATCGATTTTCAGAGGATGCGGCCTAAGGAGTTCCGCGGCACAGAGGGGATCCTGTACGCCGACGACTGGATCGAGCATATAGAGGGCATCTTTCGGCTGGCGATGATCCCAGCCAGCATGCAGATCGAGGCAGCGGGCAGCCAGATGTTCGACCTTGCCCTCACTTGGTTCCGCACGGATACGCGGATAGCAGCTCCGGGATTGACTTGGGAGGCTTTCAAGAAGCTTTTCAAGGAGAAGTTCTTCCCGGACGTGGCTCTCAGTGCCTTAGAGAGTCAGTTCGAGGCGCTCGTCCAGGGGAGTATGCTAGTGGATGAGTATGCAGCAGAGTTCTGCCGTCTGGGCAGATTTGTTGAGGGGTTGTCAGAGGCAGCGAAGGCGCGGAAGTTCCGCAAGGGCTTAGTCATGGCGGTCAAGTCCTTGACTAGGAGCGACCGCGAGGCGACCTTCGAGCAGATTGTCAGCGATGCTCAGAGGGCTGAGGATGATTTGGAGCTGAAGACGAAGAGGGGCAGAGACACTTCCGGAGCAGGCAGCAGTGCAGGCCTGGCCAAGAGGCCATTCCAGCAGACCCAGCAGCACCAGGGTCAGGGTCGGGCGCCCTTCCGACAGGCGCCCCAGTAGCGGAGGCAGGGTCAGCAGCAGGGCCAGAGGCAGCCTATCGTTTGCCCTTTCTGTAGGAAGCCAGGGCACGGATGGGACATATGCAGAAAGAGGCTGGGCAGATGTTTATTGTGTGGCGCCGCAGACCACCAGCTGAAGGATTGTCCTTCAGCGCTTGCCCGTACAGCTCAGGGCGGAGGAGCCGCTCAGAGGGCACCCGCCAGAGCACCTGCAGCGCAGCAGAGAGGTCAGCCTTTGCAGACTCAGCAGCAGAGGTTCGCCCAGCACCAACAGCAGCACCGAGGAGGACAGCAGGGGCGAGCTTTTGCCCTGACAGTGGACAAGGCCGAGCCAGTTGGTGACGTTATCTCAGGTTCTGTTCTCCTTGATTCCATTCCAGCACTTGCTTTATTTGATTCCGGTGCTTCCCATAGCTTTGTGTCTGTATCTTTTGTTGTTAGACACCATCTTGTTGCTGAACCTTTAGCTAGACTCTGCAAGATCACGACCGGGGGTGGTATCATCCTAGTCCGTGATGTTTGCAGAGACCGAAGAGTTACCTTGGGAGGCCGGGAGTTGAGTGTGTGCCTACTCGTAATGCCACTTCCGAGCTACGATATTGTACTCGGGATGGATTGGTTGAGTACGCATTGTGCTAGTATAGATTGTCGTGGAGGCAGAGTTTTGTTTAGTCCGCCAGGTGAGCCAGAGTTTCAGTTTGCCAGAGGAGCAGCGGAGCAGACCGAGGGAGTCTTCTGCGGAGCCCTGGTGGTAGAGCCGAGGTCGCTACATCCACTGATAGAGGAGTATATGGATGTCTTTCCGGAGGAGTTGCCAGGGTTACCTCCGGACAGAGACGTGGAGTTCTCTATAGACTTGGTGCCAGGCGCGGAGCCGATATCCCAGCACGTCTATAGAGTCAGCAACAGTGAGCTGGTAGAGTTGAAGAAGCAGGTGGATGAGATACAGGACAAGGGATTTATCAGATCTAGTTCTTCTCCGTGGGGTGCTCCGGTACTTTTTGTGCCGAAGAAGGATGGGTCGATACGGATGTGTATCGACTACAGGGCTCTGAACAGCCTCACAATCAAGAACAAGTATCCGCTGCCGCGTATTGATGATCTTTTTGACCAGTTGAGCGGAGCGAGGGTGTTTTCCAGGATTGATCTGAGGACAGGCTACCACCAGGTGAAAGTCAGGAAGGAGGATATTTCGAAGACAGCTTTTCGGACCAGATATGGACAGTATGAGTTCTTGGTGATGCCGTTTGGGTTGACTAATGCCCCGGCAGTGTTCATGAATCTGATGAACAAGGTGTTCCATCAGCATCTGGACAGGTTTGTGGTGGTGTTTATAGATGATATCTTGGTGTATTCGAAGACCCAAGAGGAGCACGAGGAGCATCTGAGGATAGTGCTGGAGACTCTCAGGAAGGAGGAGCTTTATGGAAAGCTCTCGAAGTGTGAGTTCTTCCTTGACAAGGTTGAATTCCTTGGTCATGTGGTGACTGGAGAGGGTATCTCGGTGGATCCGAGAAAGATCGTGGCAGTTGAGGCATGGAGTGCTCCGAGTTCAGTAGCCGAGGTCAGAAGTTTCTTGGGACTGGCAGGCTACTACAGGAGATTTGTTCAGGATTTTTCCCGGATTGCAGAGCCGTTGTCCAGGCTGACCCGGAAGGACGTGGAGTTTGTTTGGTCAGAGGAGTGCCAGATCGCCTTTGATGAGCTGAAGAGGAGGTTGACGACAGCTCCAGTGTTGACGTTGCCATCAGGTTCTGGAGGATTCACTATCTATAGTGATGCATCGGGGAAGGGACTGGGTTGTGTGTTACAGCAGAATGGGAGGGTGATTGCCTATGCTTCCAGGCAATTACGTCCTCATGAGAAGAATTACCCTACCCACGATTTGGAGTTGGCAGCGGTCATTTTTGCTCTGAAGTTGTGGAAACACTATTTATACGGAGAGCGTATGGAGATCTTCACAGACCACAAGAGCTTGAAGTATGTGTTTACCCAAAAAGAGCTGAACATGAGGCAGAGGAGATGGTTGGAGTTGATGAAAGACTTCGACATATCATTGCAGTACCATCCAGGGAAGGCGAACGTAGTTGCGGATGCATTGAGCAGGTATCCGATAGCTATGTGCCTGACTACAGATCGTTATCTTCTGGCAGATCTAGAGAGCTTGGGCATTGAGGTGATAGTGCCTGGAGTTGAGATGCAGATGTGGGGACTGCAGATTCAGTCAGAGTTGGTAGACCGGATCAGGGCTACACAGTTTGAGGATGAGTCCCTGAGGAGCATCAGGGAGCAGGTTCAGATGGGTTTATCAGATGACTTCACCATTGCTGATGATGGTTCCTTGCGGCACGGTACCAGGTTGTGTGTGCCGAGTGGGTCGTTGCGCGAGGAGGTTCTCCAGGAGGCGCATCGATCCCAGTACTCTATGCATCCCGGTGCCAACAAGATATATAGAGATCTGAGACAGCATGTATGGTGGTACGGGATGAAGCGAGGGGTAGCACGCTTCGTATCCCGATGCTTAGTGTGCCAGCAGGTGAAGGCGGAGAGGCAGAGGCCAGGAGGTTTACTCCAGCCGTTACCCATTCTGGAGTGGAAATGGGAGCATGTGACAATGGATTTTGTTTCTGGACTTCCCCGTTCTCCAGGCGAAAAAGATGCGATTTGGGTCATCGTGGACAGGTTGACCAAATCGGCCCACTTTCTACCATTCAAAGTGGGTACATCTACAAAGAGACTAGCAGAGATGTATGTGCGCCAGATAGTCAGACTGCATGGAGTTCCAGTGAGCATAGTATCAGGTCGGGACAGTCGCTTTACCTCGCATTTCTGGAGGAGTCTGCAGGCTAGCTTGGGCACCCAGCTCAAGTTTAGTAGTGCGTATCACCCGCAGACAGATGGTCAGTCAGAGAGGACCATTCAGACACTTGAGGACATGCTTCGGACCTGTGTTTTGGATTTCAGAGGCTCTTGGGAGGATCACTTGCACTTGGTAGAGTTTGCTTACAACAACAGCTACCAAGCCAGTAACGAGATGTCACCTTTCGAGGCGTTGTATGGACGGAGGTGTCGTACTCCGTTGTCATGGGATGATGTAGGTGAGAGAGCTTTGCTTGGCCCGGAGATGGTGGTTGATGCAGCGGAGAAGGTCAAGCTCATTAGAGATAGACTTCGGGTGGCGCAGGACAGGCAGCGGCATTGGGCCGATAGCCACCGGAGACCTTTGGAGTTCGAGGTATAGCTTAGAATCTAGATTTTGTTCTTGTGTTTGTTTGTGATTGCTTGTTTTAGACTAAGTGCAGAGACCTTGTTTGTGCTAGGTTGGAGATCTGGTGTTCCTGAGGATTTCTCCGACGCGGGGCACTATTCTCTTCGGTGGAGGCGGGAAGCTTAGCCCACGTTTCGTCGGACCCTTCCGTGTTCTTGAGAGGATCGGCGCCGTGGCGTATAGGCTTGAGTTGCCGCCTACGCTGGAGGGAGTTCATGATGTGTTCCACGTGTCGCAGTTGAGACGGTACGTGGCGGATCCCAGTCACGTATTGGATCACTCGGAGATCGCAGTGGGCCCTACTCTTAGCTATCCAGAGCTGCGAGCAAAAAGTTACACGCACCTGAACGTGACCCGAAAATCGGGATCAGAATCGTGTCCGACACGTGTCCGACACGTGTCGGATTCGGGGATTTAGGGTTAGGGTTAGGTTTTTCCCAGGCGGAGCTGCGGCGGCTGAGGGGCGGCGCTGCGGTGGGGGGAGGCCGGCCGGAGGGGGCTCGGGCGGCGCCGGCGAGGCTGGGCGGAGGCGGCGCAGGGGCCGGAGGCGGAGCACGACGGCCGGAGGGTTCTGGGAAGAAAGAGGGAGGAGGCGGAGGAGGGAGCTGCGGGCGGGGGCTGCGGCGCGGGCACGGCTGCGTCGCGGCGAGGCGGAGGCGGGGAGTCCGGCGGAGCGGCGAGGTGGCGGTGGCGGTTCGGGTTGCCGGAGGGGAATGGGAGGGTTTTTATAGAGGGCGGAGGGGAGCGGGTCTTGGCGGGGGAGGCAGAGCCGAGCGGGGGAGGCGGAGGTCGTGGGGGTGGACGTGGGCGCGGGCGAGCGACGCGTGGCCGGGCGGGGCGGCGGGAAGTGCGGGCGGAGCGGCGGTTGCGGGCAGCCGAGTCTTGGGGGAGACGGGTACGCCGGGTCGGGTCGGGTCGGGTTCGGGCGGATCCGACCCGACCCGCTAAGGCTGGGTTGGGTTCGGGGAAATGGGCCGGGCCGGCCCAACGGGCCGCGGGCTGGTTTAATAATAGAAATAATAATAATAATAATAATAATAATATTTAAAAAACAATAATTAATTAATTAATAATTAATTAATTTAAATAAATAGTTTTTAGGTGTTTTAAAATAGGTCCGGGGTCCGATAAATTCCAGAAAAATTGTCCTAAGTCCAGTTTTTCATTTTACACCCAAAAATATTATTTTTATAATATTTTAATATCATTTATTACCATTTAAAAATTATTGAATAATTAAAACCCTATTTTTAAATTATAAAAAATTCCCAGAAAATTGTGAAAATCCTGTTTTTAAAATTTTGAAAAAAACAGGGGGTTTACACAATCCATAATGAGAAAAAGATTTTGATTCAATCTCTCCCAATCAACTGATACCAAAAGTTTTCCTTAGTCGCGCTCCCCATACGGGGAGTTGGGCACTACATTAATAGCTCTTTTGTTTCTAACCCCAAAATTATTGTTTCTGCAACATTCAAGAATGTTGTACCACAGTCCCAAAATATATGGCACCAGACACATGGCAATGGCCAGCTGGTACGACTCCTTAGGGCTTTCCAATTTAATAGACCCGGCGAAGTGCATTTACGATGTCCACAGTCAAGTGATCAAGCTAAATATCTATTTTTAACATCCAAAAACTAAACTAAATCTCATTTCATGATAAATAAATCTTAAGAAGAACCGATATGCATCATTAGTCTGCAACCCAATAATACATCTGTTCGAATAGGCTAAGAGAATAATATAGGCCTATAAAGATTATGCTATAAAAGCAGAATCATAAAGGAAAGTAGAACATAATTGTAATAGATGAAACATATAATGATACCTGCAAAGATGTCCAATACTCCACTAAATCAAGCATCATGCAACCTGCTCAAATAACCTAGAAGGGAACCAGATCCTCAGAGGGACGTAACAAAATACAAAAAGTACATGACATAATATAAATATTGAGTAAAGTAAATCAGGGTGAACTATTCTTCTAAGTGAATGCAATTTGAGGACAACTTCGGTATGTATGGAAAGGCTAGGATAGACATATGCTGACATAATTCACCAATCAAAATGACTGGCTAATATATGCCATATATGTCTCCCATATCCGAGGCACTATTATATGTATAAAAACTATAACATTTCGAATAACGCGACATCTACATATATATAAAATCATAACGTTTCAAAGAATGCGGCATCTGAGTATATATAAAACCATAACATTCCGAAGAACGCGACGCCTGCATATATATAGAGGTCACAGTTTTCGTAGTTTCTCGGGATACTACGGTTACCAGTGTGGGTGTCCCATACGCCTACCAGTTGTCCTCCACATCCAATGCCAATGTACAAATCTCAAGTACGACATGGACATCTCGTAACTATAATGTAAGTTACATGAGAATCGGTTAGAGAGTCCAAGTAGGGTGTTTCGGCTCGGTTGGGTTCAAGTAGCCAATTAAAGGTAGTTTTACAATGTCAATGGTTCGTGATATTTGTCAATATTTTTGGAGCATGGAAGAGATAAAAATAATGCAACACCCTTGTCCCAAGTGTACTAGGTACAGTCAAGGTCAATAATGTGAATTTGGTTGGAAGAAAAAAGGTTGTGCATTGCTCAAAATACCCAAGCTATGGCCAAGTGTCATATATATATAATTTTTTTTTATAAATTAATACTTTAAATCTATCTAATTAAATAAAATAATAAAAATAATTATAAATTACCAAATTATCTCTATTCCAAAATGAGGGGGCTTATAGACTTGGATGCCGGAGCAAGTTCTTTACATTATAACTTGGAGATCCAGGCAAGTATACCTTGCCTTATTGTATTGTTTAAATTCAGTTATTATTATTCATATATTTTGTGCTCTGAATATTATATAACTGTACGCATCTGAGAATTCCTCAGGTGCATTCGTCGAAGATGTCGATGTTAGGACTTGTGTTTGACCTAGTTTCTAGTGGACGTACCTAAAATTATGGAGTTATGTTAATAACTCCGAGGCCTTGTCACATATTGTCACGCCCCAGTCCCAAATACCAAGGGACCAGACGCGTGATAATGGCCAGCAGCACACACCGATGGACAGTCTCAATTTAATGAATCCATCGAGACATGCTTAAGCTGTAATATAAGAATAAGTAGGTCCAATGATATATAAATCACATTCTATACTAACCTCACCCACAACAGATAATCACAGATCAAATGCCAGAATAATACAAATAGGAATAACTAACAAATCTTAATAAAAATATCTCGGAGAACAATCCGAGAACAAGTCTGATACATCCATGCAATAGACTGGAAAATAAAGGAACTGGAAATAGAAATAGATGAGTATCTCAAGGCAATACCCAGGAGAAGTCCTCTAGCATAATCTCGTCCTCAGGTGTCGGTACAGCTCCTGTATCAGCTCCTGTATCAGCTCCTGTTCCTGCTTCTGCTCCTGATAATGCTCCTGTACTGTATAACTCTAGGTGGATCTCCTCTGCTAGTCCTGGGGACAAAGTCCGGATCCAGGTCCTCAGGGGACAACAAGGTACAAAAAATACAAGCCAAAATAAATGCAGTGCAATAAATAATGCAATGAATAGGGTAAGTATGTAACCATCTATGTGAAAATGCAAGTGAGAGCATCACTAGTGCTCAGGCCGAAGCCACTACAAGCTCTGTGTCGGGGAGCCGGTAGCAGTAATAACCGGTAGTGGGCCAAGCTCGGCTTCCGAGTCTTGTGCCTCTCAATAATAGGGGTTATATATATATATGATCAGCCTGTAGCCTGTGTGTCTCTCCCCACCCAATGTAACCATACGTCTCATGTCCATGTGGCCTCATGTCCATGTCACGCACGATCGTATCTAATGCAAAAGTCATAGAGTATCTAGGAATATAATGTCAATGCCATAAAGTCTGTATCCTATACAGAATCACCCTGAATATCTCAGAAATATCCTGTCCATGAATAGTGTCAAGTATCCTGGGTTATAGTGTACTTGATAAGACAAGTACGAGAATGTAAAGGGGTCACGAATGTCCATCTCTAGATGACAATACACAATACCGCGTACGGTGTTGGCACCCGACTGATAATCAGACGCTAAGTACGTCACACGGTCCTAGGTCAAGTATGCAGAACAATATATACAAAGCAAGGAAATATGCAACAAGAACTGTACAGTCGGCAAGGTATACTTGCCCACTAATGTATAACTAAGTCAAGGAAATAAGTAGCAAAGCTGCATGTTTGGCAAGGTACACTTGCCTGGGGTCCGGGCTCCAACTGTAGCTCTGGTCTCAGTGTGATCTGCAGGTACCACTCCGGTTGCTGAAATAAACATCACCATTAGATTCAAAAAATATCAAATAGCTAGAAATGTCTGTCCTTGAGTCCAATTTGGACATAAGGGCAAGCGGGGTCCACATATGGGCCACTTTGCACCGAAAAGCGTGACAGGGTCAAAGGTCTCCAAATTTGCCAAACTTAGTGTCTACAAGTTAGGAACGATGATACGAACCCAACGGAACTTCCAGAATCGGATTCCGATGAGCCAATCACAAAATCGCCCGTCAAGTGGAGCCTGTGGGGCCCACGATACGCGATTTTGTCAACGTTCTTAGAATCGAACCAAACTTGGGTCACAGGACCAGCGTATTGCTACGAGTCCGATGGCGCAAGTTTCGTCTCGATCCGACGTGTGTACACAAAGTTACAGCGTATTCCAGAAAGGTCGGATATGGGGTGTCGTTGGCGGATACGCGTTGATTCCGGTGTGCACGCACATCCGAATCGACTTCTACGAAATCCTACACGACCGTATCAACGACGCGCACATTTTGGTAAAGATCGCGTGCGACCAAGTCGTCCCAGTTGGCGGGGCGCACTGAGTTCCGGGGTAAAACGGGACGTTATTTTTCCTGTTTTTGGATCGCGGTGTGCGATCACCACAGGACGCGATGCACCGAGCGGATTGCACGGTCACCGAGAGGGTTATACAGTCTACGCGTAGAAACTGATGGAATCGAAAATGGTGTTACGGGGTGAGAGAAAACGTTACCTGAACAGGGCTCCGTGAAGACCGATTTCCCGTGTCCGAGGGGGTCCTGCTTCGTGTCCTGTCTCGACGAGTCCTGTGTCCGTGTCTGGTGCTGTGTCTGCTGTACTATTTTGATCTAGGTTTTTGCTTGGGTTCTGGAGACTCGCCGGTGCTGCACGGCCAGGGGAGGGCTGCTCGGGACGGTGGTGACTACGGCGGAGGCGGACGGGGCTTCGCCGGAGGCGGCGCTTCGTCGGCTGAGGGGGCTGAGAGGGGAGAGGGTGCTGTCGAGGAAGACGGTGGAGGGGGTTGAGAGGGGAAAGGGTGATGTCGACTCCAGTGGCGGGGATTCGTCGGTGCTGGACCGTCGGGGTCGAGTGCTCCGGCGTCGATGTCGGGGTGATCGGTGGTTCAGGGGGTGCTCGGGATGTAGGGAGGAAGAAGATGACCGTGGTTGGCTGCGGGGAAGGATGTCGACGGCGAGGGGTCCGTCGAGGACGGAGAGGATCGAGGTGCAAGGGCGGCCTGGTGTCGGTGCTGGAGGGCAGATAGGGCGGTTGGGCGAGCACGGGGCTGGGCACGGCGAGGGGAGGAGGAAGTGGATCGACGGTGAGGTCGAGGGCTGCTGGAGGGGTTCGACGGTGGAGCGGGGCGAAGACGAGGGCAGCGGCTAGGGTTCAGGCAGAACGTGGGGGCTGAGCTAGGGTTAGGGTTAGGTTATTTGGGATTTGGGGATTGGGATTTTGGGGATTAGGGATTTGGGATCTTTTCTTTTTATTTTCTTTATGGAGAAAAACTTAGAAAATTATGTATTTATACATACAAAAATTGGACTAGGGTTTGACCTAGGATTTGGGCTGGGTCCACACTCCTTGGGCTTGGCTTCGGCTCTCGTGGGAATGTCGGGCGTTGGCACGGGTTAAATTTGGTTTAATTCTACATCGGGTTTCAGGGCTTTAAACGGGTTTCCGGAGTCCAATAAATCCGCAGAAAATTATCCCATGTCCGGTTTTCCATTTTACACCATAAAAATATTATTTTCATAATATTTTAATATGAAATAACTGTAATTAAAAATTATTAAATTGCCAAAGGACTAAGTTTTAATTTCAGAAAATTACGAAAAATCAAATTTAATAATTACTGAAAATCAGGGGGCTTACACATATCATTTTATGCCACATAGAAAGTTTATGATAGGACACAGACTTATGCATTTGACTGGCCATCGGTGCGAGTAGCACGTGTGACGGTACTTAACATAGTTGTATATGATTAGCTTCGTTAAACACCATGTCATTTATCGTTACGGTGTTCCTCGGAGGATAATACATGACAACGGGCCACAATTTTCTAGTTAGGCATCCTGTCGATTCTGCGACAAGAATCAGATCCAGAATGTGGTGTCCGTTGCATATAATCCTGTAGCTAACGGCTTAGCTAAAGCCTTCAATAAGACCATAATCAAGCTCATCAAGAAGTTTGTTTCATCCAACAAGCATGATTGGAATGATAAGCTTGGAAAATTCTTACGGGCTTACCGCACAATGGTACGAACTCCAACCGGCTACACGCCAAATGCTTATATGCTCAACAACGTATTGAGTTATATCAAGCACGCATCTCCAGAGCTTTTAATAAAAAAAGTCAAATAAAGGATATTCCAAGTTGGTGATCTCGTCCTCATGGTAAGAAAGCCAATGGTCATGACTCACAAATGCAAAGGCAAATTCCAAGCTAGATGAGAAGGTCCTTTCATGGTGGAATCCAAAAAAAAAATTTCCTTAGTGGCATCGTCGGTCTCCATGCCATGAGCCATTAAACGATTATTGTGAAGCAGTAGCCATCCCATCAGATAGGTGAGTAGCATCTCTGTTATGGAGTAATCGGGACGATGTACAGGATCCAAGAGCAGACCATCAGTAAATGCCCGCAGGCCGGCATTCAATCGACAAACCATTGAATTCTAGGTTTCAGATTCAGGATTTTGCTCAATGATGGTCGTAGGGAATAAAACGATGAGATGACATCTCCAATTAATTTTAAGAGTTAGGAAGGATGGGAAGTTGCATTTCATATTTTTGTTAGAAATACTAGTTTCGTTAGTTCAGAATGATGTCCCTAAAGTTTGGCAAAAAATTAGTTCAGTGCTAGGGTGAATAATCTAACGTGGGTAGTCCATGTTGTTTATATAGTTGCAGTTAGGAGGATCATGGTTATGGAAAATTAGTATCATTTGAGGCAGACCGTAAGAGAAGTTCAAAGGGATTGGCACATGTGGGATTAAAAGGATAAAAATGAATGTTTGAAATGGTTAGACGAAAACTTGGTTATACAAGTTGTGCGATGGGAAGATTTGTATTAGAAAAATACTGACGGGATTGACAAAGGAGATGACATGAGAACTTAAAAGAGGTATGGGAATTATTGCTAAGTAATAGTTGGCCGAGCATATTAAATGATCGTATATTAGAATAAAGTTGCATCTATGGTCGTTTGAAGTCTCTAACCATTGGCATTGCTAAGTGCACCATATTTCGGGAATGCCTGAAATGTGTGTATGATCCAGGCTAAGTGGTGAGCTGAATTCAAATGAAGCTGCAGTGAGGATGGTGGTATGCTAAAACGGAATGCATGAGATGTCTTATTGTGCAAGTGTTATTGTGGGATGTAGACGTGGAACTAGACGCGAAGTGGCTGGAGAGTTTTGTTAGGAAAGTGAGATGAGTTTAGTTTTAAGTTTCGAGGATGAAACTTTTTTTGAGTGGTATATTATGTAGTGCCCCGCTCCGCATGGTGCACTATGATGGTTGAGTTGGCTCGGAGATCCTGTTTGACTTGGACTTATGCGGATGAATCAATTCAGGAGGCTATAGGATCATGCTGGAAAGTTCCTTAAGATTAATATGAGAGTGTTGCCTATCTACTTTCTAGGCTTTGGCAACGAAAACTGGTTGTCACGCCCCGATCTCTCGCAGGCTATTTCGGCCGTTCCCGCTAGGCGGGAATCACCCTCGCCAGCACTCCCGCGGAACGATCGCTTGACCCATCCGGGCGTGATGTCGCACGAGCGTGAGCCACGCCCGTGCAAGGCCGTGATTCATTGGCTGGCGGTAAGAGTTCTAAGCCACAGAGTCGCACAGATTATCCGAGTGCAGTGGAGTCATGAACGCATAGACGATCGATAACAAGTTCTCTGAGTTGACAAATATAGCGGAAGCATTGAAACACAAGTTGAAGTAAAGCAAGCTCTTTTATTGATAATGAACATGTGTTACAGGCGGCGTATAGTCGAGATTACAAGTCGCTCAAGCCTCTCTCTCTGAAACAGTAAAAGCGTGCCAAGTGGCTACAACAGTGGAATATTTGTAGAGACGATGTTCGGGCGATGTTCAGACGATGTTCACAACTTATGTCTTGTATATGTGCTTCAGTTCCGGACGCACCGTTGCTTCGGAGTGATGTCCACGCCTTAGCACGCACGTTGGAGGCGTCCGCACCGAACGAGGCTCTCCCGCACCCTGCATATCAAACTGGTGGGTTATCAGTACATTGAATGCACTGGTGGGGAAGCTACTCGCCCGCTCGACAAATCCAAACACGTAATACAGGTTCCGTGCACAACTATTAAGTTATCTTTCTAGTTGCCTTAGGATCAGTTTCATGCAAACATTGAATAGCCTAACGTGTCGGGCAGTGTGCCGTGCGATATTGAGGAAACACGGCGAGTCTTACCATTTGGCCTTCCCTGTCCAAGACAAACATTGTTAATTCAAGCACGGGCAAGTATAAAACATTCAGGAGGCATACTTGATGAAAACTAAACCAATGGCATATGCAACAAGAGAGTCGTTATGTCTTGATCGTTCAGGTGTTTAGTTGTTTCTTGATACGATGCAATGACTCGCACGCGGATAGCCCCTAAGCGAGGATGACTTATCTATATGAACAGTTGTCGCTGGCAAAGCCATAAAGGACCGTTTATAGTCTTGGGCGGTTGGGTGCGAGAGGTCTTGTATCGCTACACGTCACCTCGCCCGGGACGGTATAGAGCGAGACGCTAGGCCATTGGGGCATTCACTCCATGCCGCCCACTCACGTTAGACTATCAGAAAGTTCCGTTCGGATCGGATCGGCTCCGGTGCCCCGGTGTAGCCGTCCGCAGGAACTTGAACGTTCAATACCTTGTGCACAGGTTGTCCGCGACATGCAGTGGTTGGGTCAGTCAATTATCACGAGATACACGGGAACAAGAGTGCACTGGAATTGAGGACGCAAATACACTTTGAACACGAGAACACGAGATACTTGAATCTTGATTCTGTACAGTGATTGACTTGTCTTGATGCATTCCCCTGGTTCGGGGCTGCCTGATGACCCAACGGTCTTAGATACTTGCAGGTTCAATCACGCACGGGACGACTACTTAGTAGTCTCCCGGGGTTTGGATGAAAACAAGGCAAACATTAAGCAGACAAGCATGCGTTTCTAAGGAACATAAGCAGGCACGTTGCTCGGACCCGAAGGTAAGCCGAGAGATGAAACCGTTAAGGGACTTAGCATGCGAGGGTCTGCATATAAGCAGTATTTCCTTTTCCATGTTCTAGCAAGCAATATGAGTTGGGATTATTCCCTTAGCTAGGTGCGTTGGATTTATTAGCATGCAGGGGGTGATTCACCTAGCGACTAGCATAATATTCCAGATTTTATGTGTGCTGGCTAAGCAAAGACAAGTTTACCGTAGCCACCCACCTTAGCGATGATTCGCCTCGGTAGAGCGATACGTCTGAGCGAGCCTCTGAAAGTCCAAGCCGGATTCTTGTAGGGACAAGTCTGGATATCCTTTGCTTCTTGATTGAGGCAAAGCGGGTCGGGACAGCTGCACGATTGCCGTTTGAGACGGCAGTCCGCTTGAGCGGAACATGGTGTTACACTGGTAATGACTAAAAGTTTCTTTGCCAAAGTAGTTTTTTAGCAACGACAATAATATGCGTTGTAGAAAAGATTTATTAGTAACGAAAAAATTATTGCGTTGCTAAAAAATTGTTGCCTTATAGGATATTTCTTGTAGTGCATTCTCATTGCATGGTGGCGGCAGTAGCAGCAACAGCAACGACGGCGGTGGGAGGGGACGGGTGCGGGAGAAGGGGGCGACGGGAGGAGAGGGGCTGCTGTCAGCGTCGAAGAGGGAGGGGTTGCCGGAGGAGGGGTGCCGGAGATAGAGAGAAAGTGGGGGGGGGGGAGAGCAAGGATAGTTTAGAATTTTTTTTTAAGGTATGAAGTTGATACATATCAAAGTTTAGGCTATTAAGTTCAAAAACTGAAATAGTTGAGGGTATCAAGTTACAATTTGGTCTAAAATTTTATTAAAAATATTGACGTTATTTTAATATAGTATTTTGAATTACATTTTTTTTTGTGGGGGGTGGGTAATTTTTTGATTTTTTTATGAGTTATTTTGTATTTACCTTCTAAATTGCTAATTATATCTCCACTACCCCCTATTTTTTATTTTAATTAGCTCTACCCTTCCAATTCTAAAAAATTAGGCAATTTTTTGGAGGGTAACTACAATTACAATTAACTTTTTCAAACCGGGCCAACATTGACTCGCCCCTGAGCCAGCCCGGGTACAACATGGTTAGTTCCAATCCATTGCTTATTCAGGTTCGAGTCCGGACTAGATTTGGGTTTAGAAACCTCCGGTCCGAGTCAGCCTGATGCGTCTTCTCCTTGAGCTAAGTTCAAAATGGTCCAGAACCGGAACACTAACGTGACCAAGACACACCTTGACCCTAGTAATTTCAAAAAAAAATCATGTCAAGTGGGCCAAGAGTTTTGTACTATTTTTTAGCAAGAGTAATGCTATTCGTACCTCCAAGCTATCTCTTATTATGTGGTCGTTGACGTAACATACTAAATAGCATTATGTAGTAAAATTTAATCAAAAAAAATAATCATCCAAAAATTTTCAATATTAATTTTAATTTTAATATTAATTTTAAAGTTAATATTAATTTTATAATTTATCATGTTAAAGTATTGTCACATTAACTGCACCTACCATATAAGGAGATTGTTTTCGGGGGATACTTTATTGGTACAAACAGCCCTATAAGCGTCAAATCCAAACCACAAAGCACACACGTGTGGCGATGGCGAAGACGACGACGACAAAGGAGAAGGAGGTGATCGGAGTGGTCGGAGGCGGCCAGATGGGCTCCGGCATCGCGCAGGTCGCGGCCGTGTCCGGATTCGACGTGTTGCTCCACGACACAGACCCGGCCGCGATCGACCGGGCGGTCCGGGCCGTCTCCTTCTCCATCGGCCGGTTCGTCTCCAAGGGGAAGCTCTCCAGCGTAAATACCTCCACTATCCACCTCGTTTTTGTCGGATTTGTCGTTACATCGCTTTAAAATCCGATCTTGTCCATGTTTGTTACATAAATCACCGTGCTTGCTCTGATTTTGAAACCATGTTGTGCGGACACGGACACGGGGACACGGACACTGACTCGGTAACGATTTTTGCAGTGTCCCTGCTTCCTAATACTAGTGTTGCTTCGAGTATGGTACTATGGATTAAGTAGCTTTGTGACGTAGTTCTCGTCGACCCACCTCTTTTCCCCCGTTAATTTGTAGCTCTAGCTGTTCAAAATCTGATCTTGTTGGAGTTAGTTGCAAAATATGTTGGTTTTGTTTTTCTTCAAAAACTCAAATTCCTCTTCCTTTCTTTAGTTCCACATCGGAAGCACCAAAGCCTTCTTGTGTACATATATTAGTTTCTCTCCTTTGCTCTATTAAGTTGTTGTGTGGCGAACCCCTTGGGCCACACGCGTGCGCCGCCGCCGCCGCCCGGCCCGGTTCGGTTCGGTTCGGCGTGCGTAACGGGTGCGGGTACGCGCCCACATCTGCGGGCGTCGAATGCCGATCCGATTTCCTCTTCGGATTCGGGCTGGGGCCCTAAAATTCTTTTTGCTCTTCTTCCTTTTTTGAACCGTTCAAATTTTGAATGTTGGGACACTGTCCAGATTCATTGAACCTTGCCTTGCCACAGCTCATTTTTGACAGCATTTATCCCACGTTTTATTCATTACTTAATGGCCTGTTTATGAGCCATTAAGTACCTGTCTGTGGCCAGATTCATTGAACCTTGCCACAGCTCCAGCCTATTTATTTGGTCTCCTTCTCCTTCATTTGGTACAGAAAATAATCATACGTCCAAACTCTCTTTCACTCCACTCTCAAACGACATTCTAATCTCCAAATCCTTGCTCTGGGCAGAGCTAAGTTCGGTCTCTCTCTCCGAGTCGTGTGCGGCAAAGAGAACCCGGTAGTCAGGAGGTTTTACCACTAGGAGCTTCCGAGAAACGTCTGCACATAGACCTCGGATAAACTCTTAGGGCAGTGCTTCGTGCACGACTTTCCCGGAGGCCGGTAACAATTTTATTTTTGGGTTTCCTTCTTCTCTGAAAAATATTATATATTATATTTATATTATAAATACGGTTAACAATCTAAGAGTTTATCGTTTTTAGCTACTGTTTCTCATTTTCAAAACATATTTCTGTCTACTGCTGCTTATTACAACAAGAACGAATTGTGATTACTGTAGCTACATATATAAAATTTTTGTTTTACAAACAAAAGAACAAAACGAATTACTTGTCACCAAATATAAAAGCATATCTGATAAACACTAGCATATTTGATTGTTAGCGAATTATTTATAACCTCCTAATATACTATAGCACACATTTTGCTACATACCAAATAAACTATACTGCTGTCATTCTAAATAAATACTTGTCAAAATTGATTCTTAATTGATGATAGCACATTACTTGCTGTTAAAATAGTATTGTAGCAATTTAGTACTTATTAATTGTTGGTAGCAAACTGATATAAATATAAAGTTAACTGTAGCAAGTTTAATTTTTAATTGTATTGCCAAAGCAAGAGTACTATTAATTTGTATTGCTAAAGCAAGTTTATTATTTATTTTGTTTATAGGCATACTTGGTTGTGTATTAACATAACAAATTGTGTTCTTGGCTCACTCTATTTGACATATTGTTAATTCCAATTCCTTTAAACAATTTAAGTCAAAATAAATAGTTAAAAGTGAAACTGCAAATCTCTTTGAGTCTGGATTCTAAAAATAAAGATCAATTTGGGAACAAGCCGAAAGGGTCCTTCTGTCAACCGGGTGTAAATAGCCCTAAGCGACACGGTATTTAAGTGTCTTCGGACCACCGCTAGCTGGGAACCGGCCCCTACAGCTAACTCAAATCAATCTACACTTGATAGACTCAAGATTTTAAGACTGATTAGCAAAAATCACTTGAACTATTATTCTAAATTATTGGATATTGTTATTGAGTAATTTCGTATCTTTCAGACTTTCCTCATTTGCAACCATGACTGCCAAGGATGAGACTTTTACTGCTAAACCTGCAAAATTCAACGGGACTTTCTTTAAGAGATGGCAAAGTCAGATGAAATTTTGGCTCACTACCTTAGTATTAATCTCAGCCATTGATGGTTCCACACCAATCACAAATGACTCTGATGACACTGAGTCTGACATAGGTATATCCAAGTCCTCTGGTTCTTCTAGACCCAAGACCCCTAAGGAAATAGACTACCATTGCTTCCATAGAATTCTAAGTGCTTTGTCTGAATCTCTATATGACATATTCTTCGAATACAAAAGTGCAAAAGAACTTTGTGATGCCCTAGAAGATGAATATAGCTGTGATGATGCTGGAATTGAAAGATTCAATTCCTCCTTATTCAACAGATACTTTATGGTAGATAACAAACCTATAAATGACCAAATACATGAATTCCAAGAATACCTTAGGCATATTCAAGCCAAAGGCACTTTCTTCTCTACTGAGTATAAAATAACCTGCTTAATAGACAAGCTTCCTCCTTCTTGGTCTGATGTCAAGAAAGACCTCATTCATACTCAGGGTGACCTTACCTTTGCTCAAGTCCTAAAGAAAATTAGAACAGAAAAACAAATTAGGCTAAGGCCTAACCCTAAGTCCGAGTCTAAAGCTAAGGTAAACCTTGTAGAATCCCAAGGTAAACCCAAGCCTCATCATCACCACAAACCAAAAAGGAACCTCTTCAAGAAGAAGCAGAACTCTCAGCCTCACCACCAAAACCATCACCACAATAAACCAAGAACCTTTGGTCAAACTCAGGATCAGAAGAGATTTTGTTTTGTGTGTGGTAAAATAAACCATATAGCCACCAACTGTTTCCATAGGAAGAAGGAAGCTGTCCAGACCTCTTTCAAAGGGAAACGTCCTACAAAACCAGAAGCAAACATGCTTCTCAACGGCTCTTCTAGTTCCTTCAGGTCTGTAAGTTATCAACCCTTAGTCAACATTTCTTACCATTCTGACGATTGGTGGTTGGATTCTGGAGCTAATGTTCATGTTTCCTTTGATCGCTCCTGTTTTTCAAACTATCAGGAATCAGGTGGAGGAGGTGTAACTCTACGAGATGGCTCAGCGGCACAGATTATAGGAAGAGGAAGAATAGATCTAAAGATGACATCAGGAAAAACTCTGACTCTTCATGATGTGTTACATGTGCCATCTATCAGAAGAAATTTAGTTAGTGGGTCTCTCCTTGTAGCTTCAGGGTACAAGATTGGTACAAGATTGTTATGGAAGCAAATAAAGTAGTTTTTTCTAAGAATGACTCTTTTATTGGAAAGGGTTTTGTAAGAGATGGTCTTTTTATTTTGAGTACCGTGAATAAAATTTCTGATCCTTCCTTTGTTGTTTCAAATGTAGAATCCTCAAATGTATGGCACAGTAGATTATGTCATGTGAATCTAGGTTCCCTAAAAAGGATGATGAACTTAGATCTTATTCCTAAGACTCCAATAGATGATAAACACAAGTGTGAGATATGTGTTCAAGCCAAACATACTAGGCTACCTTTCAAATCTGTAGAAAGAAACTCTGACCTTCTAGAGCTTATTCATAGTGATGTGTGTGACTCAAATAGGGTTTTGACCCGAGGTGGTAGAAAATACTTTGTTACCTTTATAGATGATCATTCAAAGTATTGTTATACATATCTACTAAAAACCAAAGATGAAGTTCTAGATAGATTTAAGGTCTATAAATCTGAAGCTGAGAACCAGTTAGAGAGAAAGATTAAGATTCTTAGATCAGATCGTGGTGGAGAGTATACATCAAATGATATGACCAATTTTTGTGAAGAACACGGAATAATCCATGAGGTAACTGCTCCTTATTCACCACAGTCCAACGGAGTTGCTGAAAGAAAGAATCGCACTCTGTTAGACATGGTGAATGCCATGCTCCTCAGCTCAGGTGCTCCTGATAATTTATGGGGAAAAGCATTATTATCGGCCTGTTACATCCTTAATAGGATCCCTAGTAAGTCTAATGATAAGACTCCCTATGAATTATGGAAAGGTAGAGCTCCTAGGATCCATTATCTCAAAGTTTGGGGATGTCTGGCTAAAGTAGGAATTCCTGAACCTAAAAAGAGAAAGATTGGACCTAAGACTGTAGATGCTGTATTCATAGGATATGTCCTAGATAGCAATGCCAATAGATTTTTTGTTACTCACTCAGAAGTAAATGAAATCTCTAACAATACTATTATAGAAGCAAGAGATGCAGTTTACTTTGAGAATATATATCCTTTTAAAGATAGAATTTCTCCCTCTCCCTTCAATCTCTCTCTTACTTCGTCCACCAGCTCTTATGTTCAAATATCTAGTTCACAACCCGAACAAAATATAGAACCTAGAAGGAGTAAAAGAGAAAGAATTGAAAAGAACTTAGGAGAAGGTTTCTTCACTTTTCTAATAGAGGGTGATCCCTCAACTTATGAAGAAACAATATCTTCTCCTGATGCCCCTTTCTGGAAAGAAGCCATTAACAGTGAGTATAACTCCATCATGGAGAACAATACTTGGTTTCTAGCAGACCTACCTTCAGGTAGTAAACCCATAGGTTGTAAGTGGATATTTAAAAAGAAACTTAGAGCCGATGGTACCATAGAGAAATACAAGGCTAGATTAGTAGCCAAAGGCTTTACCCAGAAAAAAGGATTAGATTATTTTGATACATACTCACCTGTAGCTAGGATCACCTCTATCAGAACCCTTCTAGCCTTAGCATCCATTCATAATATGCTAATCCATCAAATGGATGTCAAGACAGCATTTCTAAATGGGGACCTAGAGGAAGAAATCTACATGGAGCAACCTGAAGGTTTTATTACTAAAGGCCAAGAATATAAAGTTTGCAGATTAGTTAAATCTCTTTATGGTCTAAAGCAGGCTCCCAAACAATGGCACAACAAATTTGACATAATCATCTCAGAATATGGTTCCGTGGCAAATGAGTATGACAAATGTATATACTCCAAAATTTTAGATGAAAGTTGTGTCATCCTATGTTTGTATGTAGATGACATCCTTATTTTTGGATCATCACTAGAATTGATTACTAATACCAAAGACTATTTATCCAGCCAGTTTGATATGAAAGATCTAGGTGAAGCAAACTTGATTCTAGGCATGCAACTGTCCAAACACAAGGAGGGCTATACTCTATCCTTAGCACACTCTATCGAGAAAATGCTAAGAAAATTTGAGTTTTTTGATAAGAAACCTGCCCTTACTCCTTATGACAGTAGTATTGTTCTAAAGAAGAATGAGGGCTCTCCTATGGAACAACATAGATATTCTCAGATGATAGGTTCTCTCATGTATATATCAAACAGGACCAGACCTGATATTGCATTTGCCATTGGGAGACTAAGTAGATATACTAGTAACCCAAATCAGTTACACTGGATAGCGTTAGAAAGAGTATTTAGATATCTTAGGGGTACTCTAGATTATATGTTGCACTATACTAGATACCCTGATATCATAGAAGGTTATTCAGACGCAAACTGGGTAACGGACTCGCATGATGTAAAATCTACTACTGGATATGTTTTCACTCTAGGAGGAGCTGCAATCTCCTGGGGCTCATGTAAACAAACTATCATTGCTAGAAGTACAATGGACTCTGAAATGATAGCCTTAGACACTACATGCACAGAAGCCGAATGGCTAAGAAACCTTATTATGCATATACCTGTTTCTATTAATCCTGTTCCTGCAATTTCTATAAAATAATAAATCTGTTATGGAACTACTAAAGCATGATTCTGTGAATGCTAAGATGAACAGGCACCTGCAGCTGCGCTTCAAGTCTATAAAGAGCCTATTGGGCAAATATGTGGTTCTTGACTATATAAAGTCAGAAAAGAATCTTGCAGACCACTTGACGAAGGGTCTGTCTAGGACTTTGATCCTAGAATCATCGAGGGGGATGGGGTTAAGCCCATAAGTAAAGTCACCAGCAGTGGCAACCCAACCGAGTCTGACTGGAGATCCCAAGAAGCCGGTTCAATGGGTAGGAACAAGCTGGACTTAGGTGACTTTTATGGAACACTGACCCGAGATTAAAATCTCATCATATAATGCCCAAGTGGTTGTACATGCGTACTATGATTCCCCATCCCTATGATGACAGTGTTCCTGTGTGATATGGTTAGGATGAGATTAAACTCTTAATAGGTCCAAGCTGTAATGCTAGGTTGATTCATATCACCAACCATTAAGGACTTACCTATATGAGAGGTCGTGAAGGCCGCGACTATGGGACAGGGCGATCCCAGACAACTCTCATGAATGTGGAAAGTGCGCATGGCCATTTAAAAGCGCCACCCGATAGACCAAGGACCTCTAGCGTACTATGTGTGCTATTTTTCTAAATCTGGTTAAAGAAGTCTGATTCAAGGCATAGTCCATCAAGCACTTCTTCAGATTAAGGCAATAGTCACTACGTGAGATTCAAGATTGTAGTCCATCTCATCTATGCATAGTATTTTACTGCCCAGATGCTCTCTCTCTATTTACTTCACTCTTATCTCTGTTTCGGAACTTGACTTTTTGGGGGGGGGGGATTGTTGGTTTTGTTTTTCTTCAAAAACTCAAATTCCTCTTCCTTTCTTTAGTCCCACATCGGATGCACCAAAGCCTTTTTGTGTACATATATTAGTTTCTCTCCTTTGCTCTATTAAGTTGTTGTGTGGGGAACCCCTTGGGCCACACGCGCGCCGCCGCCGCCGCCCGGCCCGGCTCGGTTCGGCGCGCGTAACGGGTGCGGGTACGCGCCCACATCTGCGGGCGCCGAATGCCGATCCGATTTTTTTTTCGGGTTCGGGCTGGGACCCTAAAATTCTTTTTGCTCCTCTTCCTTTTTTGAACCGTTCAAATTTTGAATGTTGGGACACTGTCCAGATTCATTGAACCTTGCCTTGCCACAGCTCATTTTTGACAGCATTTATCCCACGTTTTATTCATTACTTAATGGCCTGTTTATGAGCCATTAAGTACCTGTCTGTGGCCAGATTCATTGAACCTTGCCACAGTTCCAGCCTATTTATTTGGTCTCCTTCTCCTTCATTTGGTACAGAAAATAATCATACGTCCAAACTCTCTTTCACTCCACTCTCAAACGACATTCTGATCTCCAAATCCTTGCTCTGGGCAGAGCTAAGTTCGGTCTCTCTCTCCGAGTCGTGTGCGGCAAAGAGAACCCGGTAGTCAGGGGGTTTTACCACTAGGAGCTTCCGAGAAACGTCTGCACATAGACCTCGGATAAACTCTTAGGGCAGTGCTTCGTGCATGACTTCCCCGGAGGCCGGTAACAATTTTATTTTTGGGTTTCCTTGTTCTCTGAAAAATATTATATATTATATTTATATTATAAATACGGTTAACAAAATATTCATGGTGGGCGCTTTGGTTTTGAACCTACTTTCCATGGACATGAAAACTACACAACAAGATACAGAGGACACAAACATGACACTAATTTTTCTGCGTCTGGAGTGTCCATGTGGTGTCCAATGCGTGTCCGACATGACACATAGCACAAATTTTCGGAATGTACATGATCGAGTTCCTTTACAGATACTGTTACAGATATTAACGACAAGAATCAAAACACAGACGAGAGACAGATTTTACGTGGAAACCCAAATGAGAAAAACCACAGGCAATAACAGATTATTCTATACTATTTTAAGATGATACAGAATTTGTGATGATCAGATGGTGGCTATTTATAAGCCCCCAGAAACCATAAACTAGTTAGGATAAATAATAGAAAGAATTCCAAGATATCCTTCAATAAATTTCGGATAAACAAAACACAATATACACACTTTTTTTTCCCGGACTCCCTTTGTTTTTGAAGGGTCCTTTTGCTGGTGTACCCGAACCGACTTTGGATAAATGATTTTATTAGGATTCAAATCCCAACAGATACCAAGGACTTCTTCTTTATAAGAAAAACTTGAGTTGACAACTTTTATTTGTAGAGTGCTCATTATTTAACTAGCAAAATGTATTATAAACTCAAAAAGTGCTAAATAAGTACGTTCAGCTTGTCATCATGGTTGCTGGTAGATTAGTTTGCTGGATGCTAATTTGAGTCAAATAAGTATTTTACCATGAAACAATTTTCTCTTCGTAATTTCTTCATGTAAGCTTTACTGCTACTCTTGTGCCGCACAGCTTACATTCCTGCTGAGAACCCTCTCTTCTCTTCTCTTGGAACTTTATTTCACAGGCAGCAGGTTCTGATGCTATGAAGAGGCTGAGGTGTACATCAAATTTGGAAGATCTTCGGGATGCAGATGTGATCATTGAAGCCATTGTGGAGTCGGAAGAGGTTAAGAAGACATTATTTTCGAAACTCGACAAGATTGCAAAAGCCACTACAATACTAGCCTCCAATACTAGTTCCATTTCTATTACACGTCTTGCTTCTGGAACTAGCCGCTCATCACAGGTTAGTCTTTTTGGATATGACGTAGAATAGTGGCTATTCGACGACAGAAAATGAAATTAAAATATCGCCTTCTATCCTTTGTCTTCCCTGTTCCATGATGAAGCTTATGCTATAGTGATTTTATAAAAAGACTGGAATCATAGAAAGCCATTTTCTCGGACGGTACTATAACCTGTATAGTTCACCAGCCTGGATTAGGGACATTTGTTTTTTTTCTCCCCTGAACTTCTTTCAAGAAGAATAAAGAAAATCTTATGAACACCACTGTCGATAAGGAAGTCATTTTCTCGTCCGGTACTAGAACCTGTATAGTTCACCTGCCTGGATTAGGGATGTTTGTTTTTTTCCTCCTGAACTTCTTTAAAGAAGAATACAGAAAATCTTATGAACACCACTGTCGGTAAGGGTTAAATCTTTGAAATCAAAGAAGCTCGAGTATTTTCATCTAATTATTTTTAGAGTTAAGATCTGTTTGATAGCTTCAGTAAATGTTTGAGGCTAGTGCACTGCTTTTAAATTGAAATGATATGGTTTTGTTCATTAACATTGGTGACTCTCTATGATTCAATATAAACTTGAAGCATTTTACTTAGGAGTGGCAATGGGTAAGGTTAGGGTTGAATCAAGCTTATATACTTTAATCCTGTAGAAAATCCTAAATGATTTCTAAACAGAATAATTTGTCCTGAATTTAGATGTCAAAGAATTTTAAAAGTAATGAAGAATCCCTTTTCCAGGATAGTTGCATACATGCAATAAAATCGGTTGAATCCTTTCTCTGCAACCACTAGATGCGACGCTGATAAAGCTGATCGAACATGGGAGTGTACACCACCACATCACTACCATACACTGATTATTTTTTATATAATCACTGTTATACCCCCACTTCTAGTAATTTGCATAAAATCCTGATTCAGTCCCCAAAACGTACTTGTCTCGACAAAAAGTCGATTATCTGGTTTGATCTTGTAGTCTAATAATTCCATAATCAGGATGTATCTGATATAGTAGTAATTAGCAAAAATAAAATAAAAATACTTGTACACCCCATCTCCAACTGATGTTTATTCCACAGAAATTTCTTTGCATAATCTTCCTTGCGAAGCCTTATAACCAAAGATAGAACCATAGATTGGTGTCTCCCTAGCCTTGGGTTGGAAGGAAGGTATCTGCAAAATTTATTCAATCTGGCAGAGGAGAAACTTACCAGTATGATATACATTTTCTTCAGTAAGTTTCTTCGGTGGTGATACACATGCATAACCAATTAATGGATGCAGCTAAAAAAACTTTCAGTGAAGCAGTAAAACAATTCAAAAGGCTATTTTTCAGAATACGGTACTGTTTAAGGCTGTTCCTTTTATATTGCACCTTTCAGGCTCATCCCCCACACCCAAGTTTTCGGACAACACCAAGCTTGCCTTCTCTTCAGGAGTGCATTTACATGTCAAAAGTAAGAAGTCTTCACATGATGCTTTTGCCATTTTGAAATGCAACGGAAATAAATCTTGAAGGTATCTTAAGACCAGACAGGCCATACGAAGTATTGTTACAAAAATCTCTACAGAAACAACAAACTTTTCCTCAAATATTTGGACCAACTAACTGGCTTAGTTTATGTAGAACACTCATGCTTGGTGGCCTTGTTAAAATACTATGCTCACAGGCTGGTCCTATTTACTGTTATCTTGGAATACTCAAATTCGGATGTGACTTGTGCAGTAACCTTTAAAATCAAAAGGGATAACATCAAGAATTCAAGATAGGAAGAAATGAGAAAAAGAATAGTTCACAGGATCAGAACGACAATGATTTACTACCATGATTGATATTTGTTGATAGAAATCAAGCAGTACCTCTCTGCTGTAGGTCAAATGCTAGTCCAAGATCAATTGTCAATGGAGAAGCTACATTGAATCCATGTTGAAGTAATCCACTTACAAAATGCAGCCAGGACACTCCGAGCATGAGTTCATTTGGTTGTATCTTCAATAGTATGTGTTGATCTTGGCCTTGTGAGTTTTGATTTAGCAAATTATTGGCTTCATCTGGATAAGCATGATCTTCAGACTGACTCAAAGCTCCTAGACACTAGATATCAATAACCATTGGACATGTCTAAAGATATTTTCTCTGTGTAGGAAAGAGGGCACTCCTGTTACATGCTTAGCTAAAAAGCTTTATGCAATCTTCTTCATGCTTTGGTACATCTGGTTACAGGTCCTCCTAAGATGATAATGGTCACGTTGACCAAGTAATTGGATGTATTGCTATTTTCTTCAGTTAGATCCATTATGTACTATAGTAGGATATTGTTTGGAGTGACTGAAGCTTGTCACTTTCATCTTGGAGTATGGGGGTTGAAGACATGCTAGGTTGCATAAGCATGCACTAAGATGATTACAAACACAAGACGGATTCAGATATGATGTTATGAGAAACTTTAGTGCACGATATAGCATGGATTTATCAAATGATTCCATTTATATACTTGTATATATATAGTATTATGTATATTTATGCATGTTTTCAATAGTAGCCAAGACCGAGAAATTCAACAAAAGACCCGTATGAATGAAACTGTTACTTTCTCATATCACAATCATGTTCGACAGTTAGTCCCACATTGATTATATAGGGAACTCGGTGTCGGTCGATAATGATATTGGGCTCTCTTTTTAGCCGCTAGCTTTTAGGATGAGCTTGGGAGAACTCATCCTAAAAGCTAGCCGTTAAGAGGTATCTTGGGAGAACTCATCCTAAAAATCTATAGCCGTTAAGAGGAGAGAGTCCAAGATCATATCAACTCTCCATATAATCGTAACATCATGCCGCATCATTTTTACCCATATTTTAATTTGGGCCCCTTTGGAACCTAGACATAGGCAGACCATGCCAGTCATGTGTCAAGGAAGCATCACCTCGGACATGGCCATGGATATGATTCTACTCAAGAAGAGTATCCATGCAACCTACGAGACAAAAAAAAGAGTCTCAGTAAATGGAGGTTACTCCTGTGTACATTTGTCCCTCATGTTCTGAATTACTGGTAGTATTTAGGCTCTAAGACGCCCTTTATAGGTCATTAGATATTATATTTATTCGCAAGCACTAAGATTTACTAAATTTTAGAATGTTCGAGTATAATTTTCTCTAAGACATGCACTTTAGCCACCTGCAGACTTGTGATTATCTTTCCAACCTGAGTAAGGTCTTATGTTGTCCACTGTAACTCACTATCAATGCTTGTCCTTAAGGTTTCATGATCTAACATGAAACCTGAACTTCACACACCATGCAATGTCGACATGATCTCATCACACATCTTCCTTTCATGATTTTGGAAGGTGCCAGCTTATACATCCTCAGCCGAAGACGCACGAACCTTGGAAATGATATCGTTGTGAATATTCATGTAAATAGGAAATACAAAGCAATATAATATATATGCACAGCACAATGGCTATTCAGGATGTTTTCTTTAGCACGAAGACTTTGATCAACTTGCAGGCCTGTTTATCTCAGTTTTTCGTATCAGTTTAATTTTAATGAAATGTCTGTTTCAATGTGGAAACAGCATTTGGATGGCAGATATTTCCTAAATATCTATATATTAAATTAAAATAGAGTGTGAAGAATCAAGAATCCTCGTCTTGTTCTATATGTCAGTGACGGTTTCTATTTTTCGTCAATACTAATCTTTTGTTTACCACAGGTGATAGGCATGCATTTTATGAACCCCCCTCCATTAATGAAGCTGATTGAGATTGTTCGAGGAGCGGATACATCTGATGAGGTCTTTCTGAAAATAAAGGATATGTCAGAGAGGTAACGAGTGGAAGCTCTTTGCAACCCAGCTACATATTGAACTGTCAAAATGGCCCAACTTTTTGGTCTTTAAATGCTTCGGTGACCATTCTTCTAACTACATTGATAGATATTCATTAAAAGTGATTGATTTCATATGCTAGTTTATTGTCTTGTTTCAAAAGTGCTAATGGTTGTTATTTAATTCTCTATTGCTGTGGTGAATTGCATTTCCTGGGTGTCATGGCTAAGGTTGCACATTACCTTTATGTTTCAGAAGTTTTATTGATGCTTGTACGTATCTACTGGTCCTACTTTGTTATTTTCTAAAAATCTGCGTTCAACTCTCTCTACGCAGGATGGGCAAGATCGTCGTATGCTCTCAGGACTACCCTGGCTTCATTGTGAATCGGATTCTGATGCCCATGATCAATGAGGCATTCTACACACTATACACCGGCGTGGCAACAAAAGAAGACATTGACACCGCGATGAAATTGGGAACGAACCATCCGATGGGCCCTCTGGAGCTCGCAGATTTGATTGGGCTGGATGTGTGCCTTAACATAATGAAGGTGCTCTACGGAGGGTTTGGCGACAGCAAGTACAGCCCCTGCCCCCTCCTTGTCCAGTATGTCGATGCCGGTCGTTTGGGAAGGAAGAGAGGAATCGGTGTGTACTCGTACGAAAGTCATGCAGCGGGTGGTAAACCGAAGGCATTGCTCTAATGAAAATTTCGGCATAATGGTGGATATATGAAGATGTTGTAACACCTAGCTCACTTCCATTGTAAGATTGAAATGAAGATGTGTTAGGGAATGTACTCCTGTTTATAGTGACAACGGTTAAATACTTCACATATGAGGAAATAAATAAATAAAATGCATGGATTTCCATAGCTGTTCTTTTTATTGATGTCTGTTTTTATTTATTTTTTTGTGTAAAAATATTTTCCAAATGACGCAATATACTTAACCTGAATATCTGGAAATAAAAGTTAAAAAAAATCTTTAGAAGTTGAACTAAGAGCATCATTAGTAGTTGAGACTCCAATGCAATTTGGGATCTAAAATTTCAAAAAAAGATAAATATATTATGAGTTGGGTTTATATGAGAATAATGGAAAATGATAAAGTAAGCTCTGGTCCCAAATTGTGTGGTCAAAAATTAATGTGGAAAAAAATAATGTAAAATTAAGATTCTGAAAATTGGGCTCAAAATTGGGACTTACTATTCTACAAAATGGATTTCTACAATCTAAAATCTAAAATTTGGGAGACCCAACTTATAGCTCTCATAGATGGAATATGACTCAAAATCTAAAAATTAGAAATATGGATGGGACTTACTATTCTACAAAATGAATTCTTACATTTTAAATCTAGAATTTAGAATGTGGAATGAACCTTACTAATGATGCTATAATAATAAAAGGGAAGTCCAAAGAAAAGTGGAGAAGGATAGAGAAATCTCTCCCCTATGGGTTGTTTGGTTGGCTGAAGTGCACTCCAGAAGTGTGACAAAATTCGGAAGTGAAAGTAGTTCCATGCACTTCTGCTGTTTTGTTGAACACTAATCTGAAGTGAATTTTTGGTGATTTGACAAGAGAGTAGTTCATGTTCCCTTCGTTTTCTTTCATTTTTTACTTCCGTCAAAATTTTCTGGAAGAGGCTCTGAACGTGGTGAAGAGGAAAAAAAATCTCGACGGTCACCCCTTCCAATGACACCGAGTAGCCGCGACCCCTCTGCGTCGGTGACGGTTGCCTGCCTGGCCAACCCAGGTGACTGTTAGAAATATTTTCTTTTACTTACTTAAAAATTTCAGAATACAAAAAATAAAATTAAACAATGTTACCGGCCTCTGGGGAAGTCGTGCACGAAGCACTGCCCTAAGAGTTTATTCGGGATCTGTGTGCAGACGTTCCCGACGCTCCTAGTGGTAAAACCCCCGCACTACCAGAATCTCTTTGCCGCACACGACTTGGAGAGAACGACCAGGACTTAGCTCTGCCCAGAGCTTGAAGATGAGGACGAAGAAGAAAATGTTGACAGAGGTTTGGAGTAAGAAATTTTCGGAATAATTTTACAAAGAAATTAGCACGTATATATAAACTGTTTGTGTAACGGTCAGAATTAATTCTCTATTAATTCAGACGTTACACAAGAGAATAAATAACGAACCTGGACACAAAACCGGTTCAGAAATATTTTGTAACGTTCAGAAATTAATTTTCTAACGTTTAGAAAATTAAATAAAAAAGAAGAGGAGCAAAAAGATTTTTAGGGTCCCAGCCCGAACCCGAAGAGGAAATCGGATCGGCATTCGGCGCCCGCAGATGTGGGCGCGTACCCGCACCCGTTACGCGCGCCGAACCGAACCGAGCCGAGCCGGGCCGGGCGGCGGCGGCGGCGCGCGCGTGTGGCCCAAGGGGTTCCCCACACAACAACTTAATAGAGCAAAGGAGAGAAACTAATATATGTACATAGGAAAGCTTTGCCCCATCCGATGTGGGACTAAAGAAAGGAAGAGGGACTTGAGCTTTTGCAAGAAAAACAAAACCAAAGCAAAAACAAAAACCAACAATCCCCCCCCCAAAAGGTCAAGTTCCGAAACAGAGATAAGAGTGAAGTAAATAGAGAGAGAGAGCATCTGGGCAGAAAAATACTATGCATAGATGAGATGGACTACAGCCTTGAATCTCACGTAGTGACTATTGCCTTAATCTGAAGAAGTGCTTGATGGACTATGCCTTGAATCAGACTTCTTGAATCAGATTTAGAAAATAACACACATAGTACGCTAGAGGTCCTTGGTCTATCGGGTGGCGCTTTTAAATGGCCATGCGCACTATCCACATTCATGAGAGTTGTCTGGGATCGCCCTGTCCCATAGTCGCGGCCTTCACGACCTCTCATATAGGTAAGTCCTTAATGGTTGGTGATATGAATCAACCTAGCATTACAGCTTGGACCTATTAAGAGTTTAAACTCATCCTAATCATATCACACAGGAACACTGTCACCATAGGGATGGGGAGTCATTGTACACATGTACAGCCGCTTGGGCTTTATTTTAATGAGACTTTTAATTTCGAGTCAGTGTTCCATAAAGTCACCTAAGTTCAGCTTGTTTCTACCCATTGAACCGGCTTCTTGGGATCTCCAGTCAGACTCGGTTGGGTTGCCACTGCTGGTGACTAACTTATGGGCTTAACCCCATCCCCCTCGATGATTCTAGGATCAAAGTCCTAGACAGACCCTTCGTCAAGTGATCTGCAAGGTTCTTTTCTGACTTTATATAGTCAAGAACCACATATTTGCCTAGTAGGCTCTTTATTGACTTGAAGCACAGCTGCAGGTGCCTGTTCATCTTAGCATTCACAGAATCATGCTTTAGTAGTTCAATAACAGATTTATTATCACAATTTATAGAAATTGCAGGAACAGGACTAAGAGAAACAGGTATATGCATAATAAGATTTTTAAGCCATTCAGCTTCTGTGCAAGTTGTATCTAAAGCTATCATTTCAGAGTCCATTGTACTCCTAGCTATGATAGTTTGCTTACAAGAGCTCCAGGAGATCGCAGCTCCTCCTAGAGTAAAAACATATCCAGTAGTAGATTTTATATCATGTGAGTCGGTTACCCAGTTTGCATCTGAATAACCTTCTATGATATCAGGGTGCCTAGTAAAATGAAGTTTGTAATCTAGGGTGCCCTTGAGATATCTAAATACCCTATCCAAGGCAGTCCAATGTGACTGATTTGGGTTTATATCTGCTTAGTCTCCCAATAGCAAATGCAATATCAGGTCTTGTCCTGTTTGTTATATACATAAGGGAGCATATCATCTGTGAATATTTAAGTTGTTCCAAAGGTGGTCCTTCATTCTTTTTCAGTACAATACTGCTGTCATAAGGAGTAAGGACAGGTTTTTTATCAAATAACTCAAATCTTTTTAGCATTTTTTCAATTGAATGTGCTAAAGATAGAGTATAACACTCTTTGTCTTTGTTCACTTGCATTCCTAAAATTAAGTTGGCTTCTCCTAGGTCTTTCATATCAAACTGGCTAGATAAATAGTTCTTTGTAATATTTATCAATTCCAGTGATGAACCTAGGATAAGGATGTCATCTACATACAAGCATAAAATGACACAACTTTAACATGTACCTTTAGAGTATATGCATTTGTCATACTCATTTGACAAGAAACCATATTCACAGATTACTTTGTCAAATTTATTGTGCCATTGTTTGGGAGCTTGTTTCAGGCCATAGAGGGATTTTACTAGTCTGCAGACTTTCTTTTCTTGACCTTTAGCAATGTAACCTTCAGGTTGGTCCATATAAAGTTCTTCCTCTAGATCTCCATTCAAAAATGCTGTCTTTACATCCATTTGATGGATTAGCATATCATGAATGGATGCTAAGGCCAAGAGAGTTCTAATGGATGTGATCCTAGCTACAGGAGAGTAGGTATCAAAATAATCTAACCCTTTCTTCTGGGTAAAACCCTTAGCAACTAATCTAGCTTTGTATTTCTCAATAGTACCATCGGCTCTGAGTTTCTTCTTGAAAATCCACTTACAACCTATTGGTTTATTGCCTAAAGGCAGATCTGTTAGAAACCAAGTGTTATTCTCCATGATGGAGTTGTATTCACTGTTAATGGCTTCTTTCCAGAAGGGAGCATCAGGAGAAGACATTGCTTCTTCATAAGTTGAGGGATCATCCTCTATCAAAAATATGAAGAATCCTTCTCCTAAATTTTTCTCAATCCTATTTCTTTTACTCCGTCTTGGTTCTAAGTCTTGTTCAGATTGAGAGATAGGTATTTGGACTTGAGAACTAGTAGAGGGTATGGAGGAAGAGATTGAACTTCTATCCTTAAAGGGAAATATGTTTTCAAAGTAAACTGCATCTCTTGCTTCTATAATGGTATTGTTAGAGATTTCATTTACTTCTGAGTGAGTCACTAGAAATCTATTGGCATAGCTGTCTAAGGCATATCCTATGAAAACAGCATCTACAGTCTTGGGACCAATCTTCCTCTTTTTAGGTTCGGGAATTCCGACTTTAGCAAGACATCCCCAAACTCTAAGGTAATTAATCCTAGGTGCTCTACCTTTCCACAGCTCATAGGGAGTCTTATCTTTTGTCTTACTAGGAATCCTATTAAGAATGTAACATGCAGTTAAAAGGGCTTCTCCCCACAAGTTATCAGGAGCACCAGAGCTGAGAAGCATGGCATTCACCATATCTAACAGAGTGCGGTTCTTGCGTTCAGCAACTCCGTTAGACTGAGGTGAATATGGAGCAGTTACCTCATGAATTATTCCATGTTCTTCACAGAAGTTAGTCATTTCGTTTGAGGTATATTCTCCACCACGATCAGATCTAAGGATCTTAATCTTCCTTTCTAATTGATTCTCAGCTTCAGATTTGTAGACCTTAAATCTATCTAGAACTTCATCTTTGGTTTTGAGAAGGTAGATATAACAATACTTTGAATAATCATCTATAAATGTAACAAAGTATTTTCTACCGCCTCTGGTCAAAATCCTATTTGAGTCACATACATCACTATGGATGAGTTCTAGAAGGTCAGAATTTCTTTCTACAGATTTGAAAGGTAATCTAGTGTGTTTGGCTTAAACACAGATTTTACATTTGTGTTTGTCATCTATTGGAGTCTTGGGAATAAGATCTAAGGTCATCATTCTTTTAATAGAACCTAGGTTCACATGACCTAGTCTGCCATGCCAAACATTTGAAGATTCTATATTAGAGACAATGAGAGAATCATCAGACATTTTATTCATTGTACTTAAAATAAAAAGACCGTCTTTTACAAAGCCTTTTCCTATAAAAGAGTCATGCTTAGAAAAAACTACTTTATTAGCCTCCATTACAATTTTGTATCCTGAGGCTACAAGAAGGGATCCACTAACTAGGTTTCTCCTGACTGACGGCACATGAAGAACATCATGAAGAGTTAGGATTTTTTCTGATGTCATCTTCAGGTTAACTTTTCCTCTTCCAATAATTTGTGCCGTTGAGCCATCTCCTAGGGTCACACCTCCTCCACTTGATTCCTGATAGTTTGAAAAACAGGAGCGATCAAACGAAACGTGAATATTAGCTCCAAAATCCAACCACCAATCATCAGAATGGTAAGAGAGGTTAATAAGGGGTTGAAAGCTTACAGACCTGAAGGAACTTGAAGAACCTTTGTGAAGCATGTTCGCTTCTGGTCTAACTGAGCCCTTTCCTTTGTAGGAGGTCTGGACAGCTTCCTTCTTCCTATGGTAGTAGTTGATGGCCATATGGTTTGTTTTACCACATAAAAAACAAAACCTCTTCTGATCCTGAGTCTGACTGAAGTTTCTAGATTTTTTGGTTTTGGTGATGATAGTTTTGGTGGTTAGGCTGAAAGTTTTTCTTCTTCTTGAAGAAATTCTTTTTGGGTTTATAAGAAAAATTAGACTTGGGTTTTCCTTGGCCTTCTACAAGGTTTACCTTAACTTTAGATTCAGTCTTAGGCTTAGACCTCAATCTAATTTGTTCTTCGGTTCTAATTTTCTTTAGGACTTGATTGTAGGTAAGAACTCCTTGTGTATGGATAAGTTCCTTAGAAATATCAGACCAAGAGGGAGGTAGCTTGTAGGTGGTCTTTGCTAATCAGTCTGAAAATATATAAATTATTTAATAACAATGTCTAGGATAATAGTTTAGGTGGTCTTTGCTAATCAATCTTAAAATCTTTAGTTTTTCAAGTGTTGATCAACTCAGGTTAGCTGTAGGGGCCGGTTCCCAGCTAGCGGTGGTCCGAAGACTCTTAAGTACCGTGTCGCTTAGGGTTGTTTACACCCGGTTGACAGAAGGACCCTTTCGGCTTGTGCCTGAGTTTGTCTCTACTTTGAAACTTTAGATTCAATATTTTATTTGCAATTTTCTTTTACTAAACTATTTTCTTTTTGGTCCTAGATTGGTTTAAAAAAAAAACTAAGTGATTAAAAAATTAAGCAAATTGTATTAACAGTAATTAAGCAAAAAAATTTGCTCCATCATCCAGCAACTAATAAGTAGTGCTAATTAACAGAACAAAATGAGCAATGGTAAGTACCAAATGAGTAGTGCTACTTAGATTGCAAGTTTTACAAGTAACAAATTTGCTACAGTAATAAAATAATTGTTTGGCTACAGCATAAATTGTTAACTACAAAACTTGTTAACAAGTATTGATAATCCACAACAAGTAGCAAGTAGCAATTTAACAACCGATTTTATTTTACTTCGGTGAAAACAGAAACAGTATTAACTTGAATAGAACGAATTTATAGAAAATTTCTACTGTTAATTTGAATTTTGTAGAAAATTGCTAGAGTAACTATTAACAAATTTCTAGAAGTGAAATTTCTACAGAAAAAAAAATTTGGTACAGTAACAATGACTATTTGTTAGAATTAACCAATTCTTAACAAATAACTATTTAATAAATAGTATATTAGAGTAGTTAAAAAAAACAGTAAGAGTGTGTGGAATGTGTTTCCTACAACTAGTCAGACTATATTCTGACAATTTGATGAAATCCGAGTTCAAATGTTTTTAAGAAATAGATTAACAGTTACCAAAACCACTCTTAATGCATATCAGAGTGTTTTTAAGAACATTTGAACTCGTGCACGAAATAGAAATAGAATATCAGACTATTAACAGTGAATATCAGACTCTTAATGCATATCAGACTATTATTAGTCGTTCTCAACAGTTAATGTTTTTAAGAACATTAAGAAATAGAATAATACATACACATATATTAACAGTGAATAAGTATTTAAATTCTAAGAAAAAATTAAACTCTTAGATTGTTAGAAATATTTTCTTTTACTTACTTAAAAATTTCAGAATACAAAAAATAAAATTAAACAATGTTACCGGCCTCTGGGGAAGTCGTGCACGAAGCACTGCCCTAAGAGTTTATTCGGGATCTGTGTGCAGACGTTCCCGACGCTCCTAGTGGTAAAACCCCCGCACTACCGGAATCTCTTTGCCGCACACGACTTGGAGAGAACGACCAGGACTTAGCTCTGCCCAGAGCTTGAAGATGAGGACGAAGAAGAAAATGTTGACAGAGGTTTGGAGTAAGAAATTTTCGGAATAATTTTACAAAGAAATTAGCACGTATATATAAACTGTTTGTGTAACGGTTAGAATTAATTTTCTATTAATTCAGACGTTACACAAGAGAATAAATAACGAACCTGGACACAAAACCGGTTCAGAAATATTTTGTAACGTTCAGAAATTAATTTTCTAACGTTTAGAAAATTAAATAAAAAAGAAGAGGAGCAAAAAGATTTTTAGGGTCCCAGCCCGAACCCGAAGAGGAAATCGGATCGGCATTCGGCGCCCGTACCCGCACCCGTTACGCGCGCCGAACCGAACCGAACCGAGCCGAGCCGGGCCGGGCGGCGGCGACGGCGCGCGCGTGTGGCCCAAGGGGTTCCCCACACAACAACTTAATAGAGCAAAGGAGAGAAACTAATATATGTACATAGGAAAGCTTTGCCCCATCCGATGTGGGACTAAAGAAAGGAAGAGGGACTTGAGCTTTTGCAAGAAAAGCAAAACCAAAGCAAAAACAAAAACCAACAGTGACGACTGCCTCGCACGAGGAAGAGGGTCAGCGACGCAGCACTGGGAGGCAAAAATGAAGGCCATAGATGCTGCAGTGGCCAGGAAGAGGGTCGACGACGACGGTGAGGTTGAGGATCGATGAGATCGACGAGCTCCATCGAACCTGCGAGGTGCAGGTTCCGATCAGCCGCATGCGACGCAAACGCGGACGGTGTAGAGCTCCGCGAGACGGCGACGTCGGCGGCTAGTCGAGCTTCGCGTGGCGAGCTCCTTCCTCGACGACGAGGGAGAAGGAATATTAATGATACTTTTTAGGGTAAAAAAAGTGTTGTAATAATAATAAAATGTTATGGTTGAATAATTAAAAATAAATATTTTTTTTAGAACATAATAAAAAATAATTAAGTAATTAACAAATAATAATAATACTTAATATTTTAAATTTTAAATTTTAATTCATAAAAAAAATAATGAATAATATTAGTTGGGAGTAATCTTATTCTATTCAAAAGTGAAAAATATTATCACTTCTCAACTACCACTTCATTATAAACTAAACGTTGGAACTATAAAAAATTACACTTTCCAACTCACTTCAACAACTATCTAAACGAAGAAACTCAAAAAACATGCATACGCATAACACGCATACGCAACGTATATACAAACTCTCCACTTTCAAAATTTTCACTTTGTTCTATTTCCGTGAACCAAATAGTCCCTAGAATAAACAAAGTACGAGCTACTTTACAGAGAAGACGAGTGGGAACTATACCAAGTGACTGAGTGAGTAATGAGAAGATAGGTGACATGTCATTTCTATCGACTTAGCTACCGAACTCGAGTGACTCTTGTGGTTACCGAGCCACGGGAGCGTATTATTCCTTCCATTTATAAATGGTGGGAGTTGGGGGCAGTGGGCCCAAAGGCATATAATACAGTGTGCACCAACATTTCGAGCGTTACGTCGGGTCCCGTGTGTTATGCCGGAAAGTAAAAAAAACGACTTAGCTAAAGACTACGAAATTGATAGTAACCGTTTAATCCCACTTGACAGAGAAGACGATTGAAACTAAGCCAAGTGACTAACGAGAGGATGTGCCACACGTCATTTCAATCGACATAGCTAAAGTCCACGAAATTGATAGTAACCCCAAGGTGTCTAAATGGACGGGTGGCCCAAAATTCTGTTCGAATCCGACCCGGTCAAACTCGGTCCGGGTCGGCCCGGATCCGGTCAACGGACCGGCCCGGATCCGGTCAACGGACCGGCCCGTCCAGGCCCACTAGCCCCCACGGATCCGAGCTGGGTCGGTGGAGCCGACCCGCTAGCCCGGTCCGACCCAATTTCTGCGCCGTTCGGGCCGGTTCGGTTTTGGTCGACCCGGTTGGTCGGACCCGGTTCATGTCCGGTCGGTCCGGTTCGGCCGATTTTTTTTAAGTTTTTTTTGAGAATATATCCATTGGGAGTATTTTTACCAAAATACCTCCGTTTTAGTGGCAGTTTTTTGTCCGTTTTAGGGGTATTTTAGTCATTTTTGTAAAATGACCAAAATATCCATTATAATAACTCTTTTTAGGGTATTTTGGGTCATTTGGACCCAAAAAATTCCTATAAATAGTCCATAATTCATGAAAAATAAACACAACAATTTTTTTTCCTTTTACAATTTTTTTTCCCTCTTACAAAGTTTAGAATTATGCAAGACAATTACAAAGTTTAGAAGACTCAAGAGATGAAAGTGCCGAGATCGCATGGCTGGACTTTGAATATCTTACTATAGATGACGCTACTGAAGGAGGAGCTGAGCAATAAACTTCAATGAAAGACGGACGACGGACGACGAAATTATTTTAAAATACTTGTACATTTTTTACAAACTTTATGCAAATAAAATATCATTTACAAGTTTCTATTTTTTGTTTACTTAATGTTATAATACATTTATAATTTAATTATCATTAATAAAAAAAAGTCAGCTTTTTCTTACTTAATATTGTTAGTTGTTTACATTTAACTTATTTATGTCTATATAAATCACTTCTTTATATACTTACAGATTTA